>VWZT01010403.1:0-47020 GCA_013397055.1 Pachycephala philippinensis | reverse complement strand
CTGTGGTCTGAAGCTTGGCCTTGTGTGAGCATCCTCAAAACCTGCATCCCTCCCTGAAGGACCACTTGGAATTAAGAGGATGAAGTTGTGGAGTGCTGTGCACCCAAGGCCAGCAGCCAGCAGCCAAAATTCTGCTTTGTGGTCACAATTTTGGCCAGCCTGGTCTAGTGGAAGGTGTCTCTGCCCATGGCAGGGGGTTGGAATTAGATAATCTTCAAGGTTCCTTCCAACTCAAACCGTTCTGTGATTTTATGATTCTCTGACAGCTTCGCATCATTTTAATTACATTTATTTTTGCTTCATTTTACGTTTTTATTTATTTCTGGCAGTGATTGCAGCAAGGAATAAGTCAATCTGCCCTTCAAGATGTTTTTCCACTTTAAAGGAGTGATATTTTTCAGTAAATAGTAAATTAGGAAAATGCTGTGCCCGTTATTTATGGTGCAGTGTCCTTCAGTTCTGTATAATTCAAAATGTTTGAAGACTATTTGTTACTTTACTTATGAAAATTTCATAAAGCACTTTATTCCTTTTTAAAAAGGTGGTTTGCAGAAGAAAAACAGTTTTGTGCTCTTTTCCCTTGTTTATTGGATATGAGAAAGGTCTGGGTGAATTAACATCATCTGTTATTTTCCAAGTGAAAAATTCAGGTTTTTGCAATCAAGGACTTGTGGGATGACAGCAGAACTAAATATGGCACAGATGGAGAGATCAGAACAGGGGCAACTAAGAGTAAAATAAATATTCAGTTAGAATAATTCTAAGTCTTTGTTGTGTGTTTAATGAACAGGTAGAGGGCTGAGTATCTTTAAGATGCACCATCACCATCTTTAAATTAATATATTTAATTTTAACCAGCTATGCTGCAAGGACAGAACAGCAGAATGCCTGTAGATTAAACTGTGCTTTCCTGATTTCCCCCAGCTACAAGAGAAATAGGGAAAGAAATGCAAAGAAAAGGAAAAAAATGCAAATATAAACTTTTTTGACTTCCTGATGTACCCTGAGATGAAAACTCAGTAATTTAAAAAAAAAAATCAGTACAAACACAGTGAATTTGTTTCACAATGACAAAGACAGTCGTGGTGCTGGAAGTCACTGGTTTTTCTGTAAGAAATTATATTTTCAGCCAAAAGTTCAGTTGGGACAGCATCAGTTGAGCTGGCAGGGAGTGAATTTCCCAGTTTCCAGTGAATGTGGATCCCCGTGGCTGGGATAATGAACATTCTCCTTTGACTCACACCCTCCAAGGCCAAGCTTAGTAACTGCCAGGGCTGAGCCACCTCCTCCCACTCTGGGTAAACCCCAGTGGTGCTGACACAACATCCTGCCCAGAGCAGTGTCCATATCCATTAATGATTAAAGACATCTTGGGGTTGATTTGGAAAGAAAAATCTGTAGCTGGAAGCACAGCAATGAGGGTGGAGGCAGATGAATTTGAGAAGGGTGCTGTGTTTGCAAGGGAAAAATCGGCACCAGAAGATTCAGGATCTTTCACAGCAATTCCCGCTTTCCACAATCCGTCCAGCTTGAAATCAGCAGGTGTTTCACCACCATCTTCACTGATGGTGCTGTTCCAGCCCTCTGGAAAACGCTGGGACAAACAGAAACACTTTGCTGTGCTCCTGACACCTCTTCTCTGTTTCTCAGATGTTCCTGACCCACCAGAAGACCTCCAGCTCTCAGAAAACCAAAACCGGAGCGTTCGACTCTCCTGGAAAGCTGGGGCCAGCCATAACAGCCCTGTTAATGGTAGGAAGGGGTTTTCAGCATATTTTTTTAGTTCTGTGTGGAATTCCGGCACGTCCTGGTTGTCACAGGACACAAACCCTGCTCACAGCCAGATTTCATCACTTTGACTATGACTGTTCATTTGTTGTAAGTTCATTTCCACCTGCGCTGTTCCTAAGTAGGTTTTTTAATCTTTTTTTCCTTTATTTTTTGTCTTTTTTCCTTCCCAGAGTCGATTATAGAGTTTGAGGAGAGCCGCTCTGAGCCGGGGAGGTGGCAGGAGCTCAGCAGAGTGCCAGGGAATGACACCACAGCCCTGCTGTCCCTGGCCCCATATGGGAATTACCAGTTCCGTGTGGTGTCCGTCAACGCTGTGGGCAGGAGCCAGCCCAGCAAACCATCCCTGCGCTATGCAACCCCTCCAGCTGGTAAACCTCGGTCTGGTTTCCTAAATATTAATAATTTTAGTGGTTTTTGGGGATATCTGTGCCCTCCCATGCTCCAGAGGGTGTGAAGAAATCGGGGTCACTCGCGCTGCTCAGTGGCAGCCCCAGGGATTATTAAAAGTAGGGCCTGGGGTGGGAATTACCCCCAGCTGGTTCAGTGGGCTGGAATAACCCTCAGTCATTTTGGTGGGGCAGGTGACCACTTAAATTGACTGTACTAGCTAAAGTAGTGCATTTTCAGAGAGGTAAAATCAGCTGGAGGATGTCTTGTGACAAGCCATATTCTGATATTACAGATATTAATGAGATGGGAACCCTGCTGGGATGGATTCTGCAGTGACTGGTAAAAAAGAGCAGCCCAGCAGTTGCACATCAAATGTCCAGGTGTTGTTTTGAGCATTTGATGTGCAGTTAGAACAAATCTAAATTTTAATGACCCAACTTGGTGTGCTGCATAAAATTCCCGAGGATGCCAAAGGGAGGAGTCCACACTTCTGGGTTTTGCTACACCTCCAGCACCCCACTCTGCTGATTTTCCACCCTTTGCAGCCCTTCATGGACAAGCAGTTCCTGGAGAATGGCTGGGGGTGCAGGGAGCCTTTCAGGAGCATTAAGCTTGTCAAAAATCTCCATTTACAGAGCATTCACTGGGGCAGAAAATGTTGTCTCCCTGAAAGTCATTTCAGAGGCCAACTGTTCAGCACAGCATTTGCATTCCTTGGCATTTCTCTCTCTTTTTTTCCCCATTTAACTCCAATTTCAGGTCCTTCTTCAGCTTTTCAGCTGCGTGTGCCCCTCTAATGATGCACCTTCTGTTTGCCATCCCCACAGGGAGAAAAATCTCTCCCTCATAATCCCCCTACATTTTATGCTTTCAAATCCAAAAGTCACAGTTCCGTGTTAGCTGGTGGCTCCAACCAACAGGGGCACTTAGGAATCCAAACTGCATAAACACCCTGTTTGGGTCCCTTCAGCTTTGCTGATCCAAGTAATTCATCTCAGGAATGTTTTTTGTTTAAGTGCCTGTCACTAATAGGGGAATTTCACATCCTTTTTGGCGTTCAAACGCTAAGTGCAGATGAATGGGATGTGCAAACTAACCCTGTCACCTGTGTGGTTTTCAGCTCCAGATAAAAACCCAGAGAACATCCGGGTGGAAGCTTCTGAACCCAATGAAATGGTGATGAAATGGGAGGTAAGGCAAGATTAGCAAATCTTACAGGAATGATCCTTTATTCTTCTGAAAGGTGAATATGACTTAAATGCTTTCTGGGTTTTCGGTATCATTTTTGTTTCAAAAGACTCGTTTTTATGTCTGACTTCACAGGATATATAAATAAATATGGAAGTCCTGTAAAGCATAGTGAGAATTCCCCAAAATTTGCTCTTCTCTGCTTCTTGTATGCAAGAAACTGCTTCAAATAATTGTGATCTTACCCTGCTCTGCAATTAAAATTACCAGCCAGGCCCAGGGAGGTGGCTCATGGTTCTGCCCTTCCAGCCTGGAAGTTTAAAAACACCACAGATCCCTTGTCCAAGAGAATGTGAGCTTGAATTTTTTACACCAAGAACTAAAGGAATGTGGATAAACCCCCAAAGCCTGTGATGTGCATCAAAGGAATTATGTAAAAGTCTTGAGGATGGTTTCCAGACTTCGAATTTCCTGGGTTTTAAGCCTCGAGCTTCTGTGCCAGCAGTTGAGTTATGTATTCCTTCATTTAGCACAAATATCCACAACCATGGAAGGAAGCAAATTTTTGTTGAGGCTGGAATTACACACAATTTGCATGAGATTTTCTCCTCAATCTGCTGCTCCCGGCAAAGAACAACAAACGTTTCCCCACTCTGGACTCATGGTTTGAGGTGTAACTGCATCCAAAAGGAGAGGGCCCTCAAGACCCATGGACTTGGATCTGAATGGGATTTCTAGCCCAGGGTAAGGGCAGATAATCCTGCCTCTCAGAAAATGTTGGACTTGATCTTGGAGGTCTTTTCCAACTTCAGAAAATCAATGAAGTGCAGAGTTTTAGTACCCAGTATGGTTACTGGGAAATACTGGGATGGCCAACCCATCTTTGAGCACCAGGAAGTTCATAATCACAGCTTAGACAGGGCAAAAGTGGAAGTGAAAGCTGAGCCTGAAAGGGGAGAATAGGATGGAGAGGCTTTGTTAAATCTTGTTGAATCATTAAAATGTTGTTAAACAGGATATTCATTTATTTATGGCATTTCCTGTGTGCTTTTCAGAGGAACTGCTGGGCACTGCACATGCTATTTCTGACAGACAAAGGCTGCAGAATGATGTTAATCTGCCTATTTTGGATTAAGAGACCAGCTGAGCTTTAGTGACTGGATTTCCAGCCGAGGATTTGCAGCTTTAAGGGAGATCAAAATAAGAGTCGAGCAGTGCTGCAGTTTAACTCTATATGAGAAATCACTTTTTTAGGAGGAATTTTTTACTTCTCCAGCTTCTCTTGCAAATCCCATTCCCTGGGATCTGTGCCATGGAGGTGGTGCCTGTGAGAAATCTGCTCAATCTCCCAATTCCTCTGCCACAGTCGTCCCAAAGGTCCTCACAGCAGAGCAGATCAGGGGAATTTTTGCAGATCCCCCAGATTTAGGTCTCCCTGTGCATGAGGAGCATCAATGGGGCATCACTTTCTGCTGGTATTTGAAGCCATTTCCTGTCAGACCTCTTGGATACAAACCAGCTATTACATATTTCATATTTGCATATATTTAAATATTATTAAAAGCAGGCTATGTGGTGGGAAACACCCACAGCTGTTCCAGTGGACTGAAACAACCCTCAGCATTTTTGGTAGGGTAGGTGACTATTTAACTTTATTAATGAAAGTAGTGCATTTTCAGAGAAATAAACTCAACTTGAGGATGTCTCCTGACAAGCTCTACATCTCCTAATATTTTATAAATTCATATTAATTAGCTGGAACCCTGCTGGAATGAATTCTCCATCTGATTGGTAAAAGCAGAGTGGCCCAGCAGTTGCACATTAAATGTCCAGGTGTAATTTCAAGCATTTGGTGTGTAGTTAGAGCAAATCTAAATTTTAATGACCCAACTTGCTGTGCTCCATAAAATTCTGAGATAAAATGCAAATTTTCTCTCTGCTAAAAGGCACACACAGCCTTGTGCCAGACTGTGCAATTTAGTCGTGCTGAAGGCGTGTGGTTTTACATCACACAGGAAAACCTGTGGCAAAACAAAACCTCGTGTGTAGGATGCAGAAAAATGGCTCCTAGCCATTAATCTGGATTTTAATCCAAGCCTTTCACCCTCCTTTCCCTTGAAGTCATGATGTCGTTATTCCAGTCATCTTCAAATTAAAATGACAGCAAAAAGTCAAAGCTTGGGGGTTTTGCCCCTTTTCTTTCCCAGTGTTGTAACACACGTTACAAAATTATCCCTGCTCCCCTCACCTGCTGTTTTGTGATTACAACAAAGATCTTTTTTGACTTTTCCCCAGCCGCTGAAGCCCATGGAGATGAACGGGCCGGGGCTGGAGTACAAAGTCAGCTGGAGGCAGCGCGGCGTCGAGACCGACTGGAACGAGGAGCTGGTGAAGAAACACTCCCTGAGCGTGAGGAACGTCCCCACCTTCGTGCCCTACGAGATCAAAGTCCAGGCAGTGAATAATTTAGGAGCTGGCCCGGAACCAAACGTCACCATTGGATATTCAGGAGAGGATGGTGAGTGGCAGGAACTTGCCTGTGAAAAGGGGTTTCTTGTGCTGCAGCACGCTCAGGTGTGGAGTGATGGATTAGGCAGCCCAAAGCTGCTGGAATGCCAGTGCTCGGCCTGAGGGGCTCCATGAGGCATGGACATGACCCGTGCTGGGCTCCTGGATGCCAGCCTGCTGGAGTGTGAGGGGTTTTTTTGGAAAGGTCGCTTGTGCTCTCATTAATCTCAGTTGTTGGCTTAGTCTGGGTACTTGTTTGAAGGCCACAGTCCATGAGAAGGCTCTGAAGTGTAGCAGTCAGGTTGTACTTGGTGGGAAAAAAATCTTTACGTTCCTGAGGCTTGACCCAACAGTTTAGCCCTGTCAGAAGTTAAATACTCTGACAATTAGGGACAAACTCACAGGCACTGGGTGTTTAAGTGAATTTACAGACAATGCCACACTCCCGTGTGTGCTGATGTTACCTTGTCCATGAGTCCTTGAAGATCGTGTTGTCTTCCCCAGCCTGGGTTTCTGTCCCATGGTTTTCCATGGCTCCCAGGTGGAGTTTCAGTGCTGGAAATGGACTGGGTGGTGGTCAGACAGGAGAATCCCCACTGCACACCCAGAGGTGGGAACAGGAAGGTTTGCTGGTGCAGAAGAGGTGGTGAATAGTGAGAACAAGAAGAAAGAAACTCCACAGCATGTTTATTTTCTTTGTCTGTCTGTGATGAGTCTAATTTTGTATCTACCAGTGGAAAATCTGCCTTGCAATTCAGTTGTCAATGGATCAAGGCCTCCTTTTTTCAGGCACTGTAATAGCTCTCTGTGCTATGCAGTGATTAAAATCCTACTGTTTAATGAGCTTAGTTGTAAAATGAAATTGATTATAAAAAAACCCTTTTATGATTGCCTTCTTGAGTGCCATGTTAATCATATTTTTATTCTTCTCACTGCTGTAAGCATTGCTTGAAACAGGAAATCATAAATACTGGTGCAGAAATTCATGTGTCCCAGTGCACATGTATCCCAACCCTCAGCAGAAAACCCTGCTATGGAAAAATAATATTTATTGGCCCATTGCACCCACTGGATGCAGGTGGAATGGGTTTTAACTTGCCTGCAGTGAGCCCAGATGGAGTGACACAGCTGGAGCTGGAAAGCCCAGCCCTGGAGCTGTGAGCAGTGTGAATCTGGGCTCTTGGAAGTGTCTTTAACACCTGGGACTTTTGTTTTCACAGTTCCAGATGCTGCTCCTTCGGGCGTGTCGGTGGAGGTTGTGAACAGCACCCTGGTCAAAGTCTTCTGGTTTGGGATACCAAGGGACAGAGTTCGTGGGCACTTAAGAGGCTACAAGGTTACAAATTTCTCTATAAATATTTTTATATCGTTGAATAAATTATTAAATGAGTCCCAGATTGCAATCTCTCATTTTTGGGAAGGTGAGAGAGATCACGATCATGTTCAGCCCCGTACAACATAATTTGTTACAGAAATCCCAATCTCCACGCAGGTCAGCTGGTGGAAAACAAGAAGCATGCTGGATGGAAAGAGGCATCACCCAGAGAAGCACTTCCTGACGTTTGTAGGAGACAGGAACTATGGGATGATTCCTGGCCTGGAGCCCTTCAGTGAATTCCGCTTGACGGTTTTGGCTTTCAACTCCAGAGGAGATGGCCCCGAGAGCTCCCCTGTGGTGTTTGAAACTCCAGAAGGAGGTGAGACAAAAGGAAATTATGGGATGGAAGGATATAAATTGAAATTGTCCTTGTGACAAGGTGAGTCGATTCCCTTACTTAAGGTGATTGTAAAAACTCCACTGCTTGTAGAACCCTTCACTTGAAACGGGAGCTGTGGGTGTTGAGCTAAATTATATCCTCATTTAACAAGAATCTGTAGGGACAGACCTGTTCACTGCTCTGAAAGCTCATCCCTGTGTCTTGCAGTCCCTGAACAACCACGTTTTCTCAGGATCCTGAACTTCGACCAGGACTCGGTCACTCTGTCCTGGGGACTTCCCAAGAAAGCCAATGGCCACCTCACTGGCTACATCCTGCAGTACCAGATAAGTATGTGCCTGGTTTGCTGTGAGTCTAGAACTGAGGCAGGGGTAGTGAGGGAAAACCCCCAGGTGTGATGTGCACAGAGGCTGCCAGAGGGCAGGCTGCAGTCTGCTCCCGGAGCTGAAAGTTTTCCATGCACTTCTCCCACAGAAGCTCCCGTTGCTGCCATTCCCTGTCCCACATTTATGGGCTGATTCAATTATTTCATATTGGCAAATTATACCTAATGCAGTGGTTAAAAAGGCCCATAAATTGTAGGTGCGTTTTACTGAAGTGAAAGTCATTTAATACAAAGTGAATTGTGATGAGAGGACTCTGAAGCCCCGTTAATGTAGATCTGCACATTATGTCAGGGAGCTTTTCCCCCACTAAGGTGCCTCAGCAGAAACACAAAGAACCACCTGAGTCGTGTTATTGAGTAATCACACTGAAAACAAGCAAATACCAGGGGATTTCTTTCTTTCTTGCCTCGGAAAGAAATGAGAAACAAAGACAACCTCAGGCAAGACCCAGTACTTGGCCCAGACTGCCACAACACCAGTTGTGCGGTGTGGTGATAATTCAGTGTATTTTATATGTTCTTTGAGGGTGGAAAAGAATGAGCCTGTGCCCTATTTATAAAAAAAAAAACCCACCCATGTACTTTTCACTTCTCTCTGCTAATAGCAGAACTGCTCAGTTGCCTTTGCCAACAGGGGCTGGAGTCTGGATCTTCTCTTCAGTCAGAGAATGGACCTATTTACAGAATCGTGGACTGGTTCTGTTTGGAAAGGGACCACAGAGGGTCATCTGGGTCATCCCAGAGCACAGGGGTGTGTCCAGGTGGCTCTGGAATATCCCCAGTGAGGGAAACTCCACAATCTCTCTGGGCAGCCTGTTCCAGTGCTTGGTCACTGCACAGCAAAGTTCTTCCTCATGTCCAGGTGGAACTTCCTGGGCATCAGTTTCTGCCCTTTGCTGGGCACCACCAAGCAGAGCCTGGTCCATCCTCTGAGCCCTCCCTTCAGATATTTCTGTATGTTTATAAGATCCTGCCTCAATTTTCTCACAACCCCTCCTTCAGCTGCCACCTCTGAGGAGCCAGAGCAGCTCACAGCACACCAACCACCCTCTAAGTTGCTGGTAAAAGTTTGCAGATGTTTGGAAGCAAGGAGCAATTCATAGATATTTAATGGCTTAGGAGACAGTCATTGTTACCTCCCACTCAGGCTGTGCATATGTGCAATCAGAGAGCTTTTTAAGAGCAGTAATAGCTCATAGAGCTGCTGGGAGATGGACACGGAGGATGTAAATCCCATTTAACAGTGGCAGGAAGGGCAGATTGACTCATCCAGCCTTCCTCCTTCCCCTCCCTGCTGAGTGCTCCCTCCTGATGGTGCCTTGAGAGGCTCCCTAGAAACAGAGACTAGATAGGAGTAAGGGAATAAAGGTGGATATTTATTTGAAAGGCCTTCAGAGGCACACCCTGGGCAGGCCAAAGGCTACATCCAGAAAGGACCCAGGATGAACGACGAGTCATGAGTTCTTCACACTTTTATAGGTTTGATTCATTTGCATATCAGGGTTAATTCTCCAATTAAAGCTTCAGTTAATGATGGAATTTCCCCTCAGTTTGCCCCCCTTTTTGGTTTACACATTTTGGGCCTAGGCCGGGCTGGGTGTCCTTGGAGAGCAGCCTGGAGAGGCTTTGTTCTGTCTGTCTCAGCATGAGAGAGCAGCAGCTCCCAGGCTGCAGGACACCGCAGAGTTACACACTGGGAATGCAGAATCTGAAAAACACAAAAGTTACAACCCAAGGCGTCACTGGGGGTGCTGGGGACCCGTTCCTGTGGCTCTGACCGAGGTGCTCTTCCCTTGCAGTCAATGAGACACACGAGGTGGGGCCCGTGAGCGACGTGAGTGTCACCAACCGCTCGACGCTGAGCTGGCGCCTGGCGGGGCTCAGCCCCAGCACCAAGTACAAGTTCTATGCCAAAGCCTGCACGGCCAAGGGCTGCGGGAAGCCGGCCACCGAGGAGGGGCTGACGCTGGCCCAAGGCAGTAAGTTCTCACATTGGTGTGGAGGAGCTCCACCACTCGTGGAAAAATCTGTCAGGAGTAATCCAGGCTTAGGCGTTTCCTTTGTCGTTTTGTTTTCCTTGCCGTTTTTAATGTGGCCGTGGTGTTTTTCAGGAAGGGAGGGCTCGTCTGTTTCATTTTGCCGTGCAATCCTGTTTCTGTTCCCACCCATCAACTCCTTAAGGCATGCTGCAATAAGTGAATTGCATTCAGGCACGAACAGAAAATTGAAGATGGAGATAATCTGTTCTCAGTAATATTATAAAAACAAATTCTGCCCATTCATGAAGATGGGGAACTGCCGGCAACGTTAGGGTCAGCTGTTTGACATGGAAAATCCAGATAAACATAAACTTGACTGCATTTGCTCCATTATTTATGATTATTTTATCAGAGACCAGGAGTGAACATTTGTGTGCCACTTACGCCTTGTGCTGAAACACTGATGTTCAGTGATTTAAAGTCAAATCCCAAGCACTCCATGATGGCTCATCTTTCACTTTCAGCTGAAATGAAATAAAATGTACTGTGCTCAGCAAGTCTGAGAACTCCACAGTACTGAGGAGCAGCTCCTTGGTATTAATCAGAAACATTGCTGTGCACTTACCCCAGGGAAGGAGAAGAGAATGTGATAAGCAAAAGAGTCCTGGCTGCATCATTTTTAGCAAAGATAACAGTCTGCAGCAATGTTGATGTAAAATAGAAAAATGGTCCGTGTGCTGTTGGACTTCTAAGTTGCAGAATTCTTTTCAGTTACTGGTAAAACAGGTGAAAAGGGTTTTAAACCATCGTGTCCCTGGTCAAGATCCAGTCAGGAACTGCCATTTGTTCTCTCAAGTGGTAAAACTCCTTCTCAACTCTCTTGTGGCCTCCAGTCTCACTGTAGGATACAGGTGCTCACCTGGCAGCAACTATTAATCACCATGATTTAAAATTTATTCCTCATTAAGGAAAGAAAAATATCTTTTTTTTTTCTCCAAGCTAAAAATACCCCATTTCCCCTCATTAGTTGCCTTTTCTGGCCTTCATTGGGCAACCAGAATAATGTGTTTTGACTCCTTAAAAGTGTATAACTTCTTGAAATAACCTTGTCAGGGTTTATGAGATGTTGGCATTCATTTTGTTCTCATTCTCTACTTTCTTAAACTCTGTTTCAGCAGTGGCAACACCTGATTCTTGTGAAATATTCTTAGTCTAGAGCAGTATAATTAATAAAAGCTGCAAGGGTTCAGTTCAATGATTTATGTGTGCTCCTTGCTGCTTCTCAAGCCAACCTAAATTAGGGCACTGCATCTGTCACCGAGGTGCCATTAGAGTTCTGTGTCATTATTTGCTGGCTAAATTGTTCAGATATTTTTCACCTAAACATGATAGGCTAAAAAAAAATAAAATAAAATTAAAAAAAAAAATCAAAAAAAAAATCACTCTTTTCAGTGACCTTCTTGGGGTTTTAAGCTGTGGTTTGGGGACCGAGGCAATTGCTCAAAATTAAAACAATCTCTCTTTTTGAAGGAGGGGAGTGATTTCAGGAGTCAAAGTTTATCATTTCAAATGACCCACGTAAATGACAGATATAAAATGTGGCACCCCCTGAAATGAAACTCCGTGATGGAGCACTCTGCCTTTCTTTGGGGGTTGATTCAGTGATTCTATAACACTCTGTTCCAGTTTAATAATAAACCCATAAAGCTCTCGTTCATTTTAAGGCTTTGGAAACTTTCACTCCTGCAATTCAGCCTTTGCCATGGGTATTTCAGAATTTCACAATGCATTCTGCCAGGAAAGTGGAGATGTTGAGGTGGCACCTCTGGATTCATTCACATTTTATTTTTTTTTACTTGATCTCCATCACTGCTGTTGCTTTAATTTATTTGCAGTTATCCCTGCTACCACTGTCTGGAATTAGAAAGGAAAGGGAATCTCTGCACTTAGTATGTGAGAGGATTCGTGTAGCACCACTGAAAACAAATCTGTGCAGGGAAAATGACTCAGATATGAAACCCTGATAGGCAGCCTAAGATCTTTATCATTTCTTGATAAAATACTCTGGAAAATTCTTGAAGAACCTGAATAAAAGGGAGTTTGGATTGTACTGCAAAATAAACAGTAGTTTAATTTCTGTGGTTTCATCCTGGTTTCATTCCACAGAAGAAGTTATGTTGTCCTCAGAAAATGACTATAATCTCTGTCTTCGTATTTTCAGGCAGTATTTCTTAAATGACCTCCAAACTAATTAATTTTCCCCTTGAAACTGTCAATTTCCCCAAGATCATTAGCCCTCAGAAACATAACACAAAATAATGTTCTCACAGAAGTGAAAAGCTGAATTTAATGTAGCAGCCCTTCTTTAACACAAAGCTCCTTTTCATCTTGTCACCAGTGTTGCTTGGGGATTACCAAACACGTATTACATGTCGAGAATTATCATTGTGTGTCCAGAAATCCAAGCATTAATGAGAAATTCATCCACATGAAGCCACAGAGTTGTAGATTTATTCTCCAGAGAAGCCAGGAAATAGAAGTTTACCAGTTTCATTATATTCCAGTGGCTGTTGGCATGTAATTCCCAAAGGCTTTTGGCAAATCTTAGGGAGATCCTATCCTTTAGGACCATTTGGAACAAGACTTGTGGCTTTAGCTCTCTTTTGCCATGGGCACAGTGGAAAAGGAATAATAAAATGCCTTTCCCATGTGTAAGCACTGGTGCTGTTGCCAGCAAACCCTCTTTGCTCACAGTCAAGAAAATCTAATGAAATCAGTGAAAATTTCTTGATCACCACCTCATCTATAAATTCTTCTCAATAAACTTTACATACAACGGGTTTGCTAATCTCTGTAGTCTAAAATAACCCAAATTTAACATTAAATACCTCCTGCACTAAAGAAGCTGTGAAAATGAAGGATACTTGTGATGCATATTTATTCATTTTTAATAGCCAGGCAGCAGGGGAAAATTAATGAAAGTTCAACTTTGCATTTATTGCAGCAGATGTATTTAGACAGGTATGGTCATAAATTAAGATGCTGCCCACAATTAGTCTTTAGCTCTGAGACTGCCAGTTTTTTTAATATAAGTATATTTTCCAACAGATGTGCTAACTTTTGGAGAACACTCTGGAAAGTCTTTGGGGGTGGTTTCTATTGTTTCTCCCTTTATACCATAAGCTCCTATAAAAAATGTGTGTTCTGTTCTCCTCATAAATCTTGGAGCCCGGTAGGAATATTGTAAAATTGCAGTTCAGTGTTTAATGTTCATGCAAGTCCCATGGTGTGGCTGATAAATAGTGGGGGAAGATGAGAAGTGCTGGTGATATGCCTTTATTACTAATGCTCCTTCTCCCTTATTGGAGATTAAAAACCTAACCCAACTGCTTGCTATTTTCTGCAGCTAATTCCTGCAGCTTTCAGTATGTTCCTGGCCTTCCAGAATGTGGAGCTTTTCCTTATCTGTGTATCTCTGCTTTTATTTTTCAGGAGGCCACAGTGCTTTTTCTATTGCAGCCACCAAACCCGCCCCAGTTAGCAAAGCTTTCTCCTCTGTAGGGCCCAAGTTGGGTGTGTCACACAGACCAGGAGGAAATGGCATGGACAGAAACCTCATAATCATCCAGCACTGGACACCTGTTCTGAGTTTTAAAGGAAAAAAACAAAAAAATGAATGTTTTGGGCTAGGAGATGATGAATGGAGAGCTGTTGGTAAATCCCCAGTGTCAGGTCAGGCTCATCCTCCTCCCAGGATGTCCAGACAGAGCTGAGCAATAAGTGGACAGAAAAAGGGATTTTTTCAGCCACCTCACTTCCCTCTTTGTGCTTCTCTAAAGAGCTGATGGTTCAGAAAGAAGAGGTTGCCACAAGCTGGGAATGAATAGGGGGCAGAGAGGGTTATGATGGTTTAAGAATATCCACAACAAACCACCTACCAGGAGCTCAAGGTTTAGGATTTGCTTCCCAGGAATTCAGGAGAAATCATTCTTGAGGAGGCTGGTGGTGTGAACACTTTGGATTGTGTGGTTATCATGTCACACACGAGTGTCATGTGGTATTTAACAGACATTGGGTTGAAGGTTCATGTTCACTCCTGTTCCTTTATGGATAATATTCCAGTTTTTCTGATGCCTCGATTTTAGAGCATGTAATTAAAATGTACCTGTGGTATCCTGTTGCTTAATTTGCGGTTTGATTAAGAGCTATAGCTGGGTTTCACATACTTCATTTAGCAGAAATTACCGATAGATGGATTAATTTATGCTAATGAGGTGTGCTTCGGTATCAGCAGCGTTTCAGCTGGATGTGTTCTCTCTGGTCCCAGTGGTCTGCTAATTTAACTGCTTATTGTAACATGTGGAGAGTTGCCTTGAAAAACTTACCCTGAACTGCTGCTTTGACTGTGCTTGGATTTATCTTAATCTGTTTTCTTTTTTTCCCTTCAGCTGTCAACTCAGCCTTAATCTCCAGCAGCTTCTTGCTTTGCTTATTTACTACTCGAAGTATTAATGAGAGTTGTTCCCCTGTCAGTGCTAATTGGCCAAGTCGTTTCCAGATTATACTTGGTGCTCAAGCCTTAGCTCAGATGGCTTTGGACAAAACAGGCAAATTGGGCAACTGAGAACAATCCAATAATTATTTTTATTGAGTGCAGCCCCCCCAAGTTTCTCCTGCCATCGAGGACAGGGACACTTCCATGTTGTGAGAGATCCCTCCATGTCACACACAGTTCTGAATTTGCTGAGCAGGCTGTTCATGTCCAGGCAGTGAGTGTCAGCAGCTCTAATGTCCTTTTTCCTTCTCTCCACGAAAGCTGTTTTGAAATATCTTATTTAATACCCCACAATCTGAATGCAGACAGGGGTTACAGGAGGTGTTTTGCAAGTAATAAGGCTCCAAAACCAGAGCTACTGGAATTCTCCTTCTCCTAATCGAATATTAAACTCATCAGCAACACTTAAATGCCTAAATATCCATTTGCAGGCAAATTGTTTAGTTGTATCTAAACCAGTGCTTTGTGCAGGCATTGTGGAATTTAAAAGGACATGGAAAATCACTGTCAGGAGAGAAGCGAGTGCGAATCCCGCTGTTAATTTTTTCTGGGAGACATATAAGAATCCATATCCAGCTAACAAGCTGTCTGTGCTTCCCTGCTGAGTTCAGTTCAATGGGAGAAGCATCAAACCCCAGATTATCCATACAACGCGAGCCCGTTTGCAAGTTGTAATTTTTTAAGCACGCGTTAGTTAGAGCAGATCCATAATCCCCCATCAATATTAACTTCCATCCTGGGAGATGTACAAACCCCTTCCTAAACATCAGGATTATTCTGGTCTGCTGTTGATTTCATCTGGTGGAACATCAAAAATCAAACAGAGGGAATGTTTGGGTTTTTGGGGTTTTTTTTGCTTTGGAAAATCAGATCGCCTGATGCCAAATGTTGAAAATTACGTGTTGTATTTGTCTGTTGTTTTTAACTGTGCTTTCACAGACCTTTTTTTTTCGACGGATGCCATTAATCCCTATGCCTTGAATGTGTGCATTCCGTAGGTAAAGGGAGCGGCAGGATTTCAGACGCAGTAAAGCCCACCCCAAAGTTTCAGCCCAGCGAGGCCCTTGAGCCTGGCACTGAGTACACAATCCGCCTAGTGACTAAGAACTGGGTGGATAACAATAGCATTTTTGAAGATGTAATTGAGACCAGGGGGAGAGGTGAGACACGAAGCCCTTCGAGGTGCTGAACGTTTGTTTTTCCGTGTGATTCGATGTCGAGGTTTCATCTCGTGTGGTGCCAGTGTCCCAAACTCATCGTTCCGTGCTGTGGGGTTGAGGTTGGCCCTTGCAGTTGAGTCCCACTGGAGCACAAACACATCCCAGGTTCCTGGCTGAGCCCTGTGTGTGGAACAGCCTGGAACAACCCCAAACCTTTACAAACCTGAGAGGGCAGCTGTGATAAAACCCATAAGTGGCCAGTTTGGTGATTTACACTTTGGGGGCACTTTTAACTCTGTCTCTTTCGCAAAACTGCTTTTGCATGAGAGGCTTAACAACTCTGTGCTCAGCTTTGCTGTGTGGTGCTAATCCTGTGGGTCAACTGCTCTCTCAGAGCCACCTTGCCAAGTGTCTGTGTTGTCCCTTGTTGCCTGCATGCTCCCCTCCAGTCCCAAATGTCACACTGTGGGCACATTCCTGCCTCTCATTGAAGTTAACACCATAAACAGTGATAGACTGATTCCATTACGATCCAGCGAAGAACGTGATGTGTTGGTGTTATCGTGGGGTGCTGCCCTTTTCCTCTGATTAATTTTTCTCCCTTTTTGCTCCTCTCCCATCTCCCCAAGCCTACGCTGGCATTTACGATGGGATTTCCACCCAGGGCTGGTTCATCGGGCTGATGTGTGCCATTGCCCTGCTCACCCTGCTGCTGCTAACCATTTGCTTTGTCAGAAGAAATAAAGGAGGCAAATATTCAGGTAAATGGATTTATTGTCCTTTCCCTACGTTCACATGTTAATAACCAACATCCCTCAGAGTTTTCTCTCTGGGGGCCGCAAGGCCGCGAGCACAAACATCCAATTAGGATTTGTAGCTTTTGATAAATATCCACGGAAGGGGTTTTAATGAATGTGAGTGGAGCTGTGCTCTCCGGGTGAGGCAATGCTGTGTGCTGGTCACAGAGCCTGCAAAGGCCTTTCCCAGCACTCCTGGAATATTCCAGCATTTCATCCAGCAAGATCCTTGCTGGCAGGGCTCCCTGCCCACTTTCCACCTGGGAACTGCTGCTGGGCATGGACAGAACTCCCACAGGCGGCTTAACAATGGAATATTTCGCTAAAAATTAACTCTGTAATTTCCCAAGCAGTGAGTAAGGATTTAAATAAGTGTATTGAAGCAGAAATCTGGTTGCCCAGGTGGATGGCCCATCCCTGGAAGTGTCCAAAGCCAGCTTGGATGGGGCTTGGAGGAACCTGGGATGGTGGAAGGTGTCCCTGCCCATGACAGGGGATGGGATGGGATGGGATGGGCTTTAAGATCCCTTCCAACCCAAACCATTCCATGATTCTATAAACACTTGCTTATAATAAATGAGGGAGTGGTCCCAAACTCTTGGAAGCTCCCAGGTTGTGTCCAGGTCAGGCTGGAGGTGGTTCCAGATGGTTTTCCCATTGCCCCTGGGAGAAGAAAAATCCATAGCAGAACACAACACAGAGATCTGTCCTTTATTTTATTTGCACAGTGAAAGAAAAAGAAGATTTGCATCCAGATCCCGAAGCTCAATCAATAAAAGATGAAATCTTTGGGGAATATAGGTAAATAGGACCTGCTTTCACCAGCCTTTGTGTTTCCTGGGGTTTTGTTTGTTTCCAAATGCCATCATTATTCGGGACATTTTTATGGCATGCAATTAATGCTGTTTTTCATTTTCAAAGCAAACCTCATAGGAGTGGATAAGAGTAGGAATATCAAGGTATATCCAGTATATTTCAATCCATCCAAGCTGGGATATAAGGAAATGTTGATGTATTGGTGATTATTTTTCACTTTTTTTTTTTTAAGTTAGCGTTGTATGAATAATGTAAATATATATGATAATTTGGGGTGCTGCTGAAAAGCCCATTGAATTCTATGTCTTCAATGGGTTTTTGAAACTCAGACCCAATTCATGTAATATGGGGAATGGTCATTTCAGGGAAGAAAACAAAGAAAAGTTTGAAATATGGTAAAAAATAGCAAAAAAACCAAACATCTCGCTACAAAAATCCCTGTAGGAGAATTGAAATAACCACTTTGGCTGCTTTAAAATAACTAAAATTTAAAGCAATATGTAATTGTGCTATGAAGGAAAATACATAATTATAAGAACCATGCTGGAAAACTGGTGTTGCTGGCCTTAAGGGCACAAAATTGCTGTTGAAATCCCACTTATATATACTACATTATTTGTACTGGAGTAGGGCTTTTTTTTTTCTGCATAATTTCATCTTTATTTAATCTTTAATGCTTTCTAATGGGACAAATATTTAGAAAGGTAAGAAAGCCCTGAGGTTAATAACTTTGACCCCCTCCTTTCCCCCTGAAATCCAAACTTGTCTTTTTTTCTGAGGAGAAATGCCCTGTGCAGAAAAGCAGCAATTTTTTTCTGTGTTGATTATGCACATATTGAGTCCATCCTGAAAAAGTGAATTTCAGGTTCATTTCTCTGTCCTTCCTTAGAGAACATTGCCAAAGATTCGACACTGAGTTGGCATCAGCAGCAAGGGCTGTAATTGAGTAATTATGTCCCTAATCCAGAGACCTAATTTAGTTTTTTTAATGTAATCTTTTAATGTTTTCCCAATCCCCCCAAATGTCCTGTTCAGGCTGTTCTTGTTGCTCTGCTGTGGTGCCATTAGGAGGAATGGCCAGCGAAATTCCCCTTTTTCCCTGAATTTTGCTGGTGGGGGTGTCCTTTTTCATGGAATTTTCATTGAGCAGAGACTGCAGATGCAGACATTGATTCTGCTTTGGTTTTTCCCCGTTCTTCCCCTTTTTCCTGGAATTTTCACTGAACAGAGACTGCAGATGCAGACATTGATTCTGCTTTGGTTTTTCCCAGTGCCTCCCCTTTAGCAGAGACAAACTCCAGTGAGATAAACTCTGGTAAATAAAATAACAGCAGAAAAAAAGGGGAAAGCACCTTTTTATTGATCATTTAAACTCAAAGAGATGCTCCCAAAGCAGTGGGACGTGACCCACTGAGGTGATACACTTCTTCCACCCACCTCAAAAGGAAAACTAAATAAATAAGCCCTGAATGTTGTCCGCTGTTCTGTAAAATGAAAAGTGTCTCTCTGTGAGGTGCTGAACACTTGACATCGGCCCTGATGGCCAGAACAGACCCCTCCAACCCTTTCCAGCATTCCCTTTTCCTTCCCCTTCCTTTCTGTCCGTTCTGTCTACCCAAGGCAAAAAGGGAAAAAAAAACCCAAATAGATGGGTATTGATAATTGCCAATCAACCAAAAAATTTGTTGGAATAATGACAAAATCCAGGTGTGGGGAGGAGCACCAGGGCAGGACTCCCAGGTCAGATCATCCTCTCTGTTCCACCCACGTGTGTCCCTCACTCTTCCCTCCTGCTGCTTCCCGTCCCAACCCAAGGGCAGTTTCCCATCCTTGCCATTGAAAGGCAGATTTTTGGCAAGGCCTTTCTTTATTTTGTAGTGACAGCGATGAAAAGCCGCTGAAAGGCAGCCTCCAGTCACTTAACGGGGACATTAAAGCCACTGGAAGTGCTGATAGTCTGGTAGATTATGGAGAAGGGGAGCATGGCATGTTCAATGAAGATGGTTCATTTATTGGAGCTTATTCTGGATCTAAGGAAAAAGGATCAGTGGAAAGCACTGGGAGTTCTACGGCAACTTTTCCTCTCCACGCCTAAAACCATTGGTGTTTAATTGTGGTATTTATCCTGGTTAGCTCTGGGTGCTCGGGAGCAGGTTGCCAATTGAGCCAGTCAGGAAAATCCTGACATCCAGGTAATACAAAAACGAGTCACTGCCACTAAAAGATGATTTTTCCATCCTGATTTCTATGTGTTTTCTTCTCAATAAAACAAAATAATTCTTTATACGATGTGTTAGCCTGAGCAAACCAGAGTTTCTCGGTGGTACATCTGTATCCTTACCTGCTCCAGGTGTTCCTTAGGCTTGGAATATGTTTCTCTGTGTAGGATTTTTGCCCTGAATGGCTGTTGTCACACATCTATGTGTAGAATTCCCTCATGGCCTTGGTTATAACCTCGAGGTTGTAGCACGAACAAAACCAGCAGGTTACTCTGCAAAGTGACACAAGGAGGAAAATTAGAATTTAAAACACCAGAGAAATATATTCTATATATTGTATAGTTTTCCCTAAAGAATTAAACCCCTTTGTGTATGATACTCAAAAAACTGTTTTAGTGGTTACAGCTGACTTCAATTACCAATACTTAGAGATGCAGCTTTACCCACAGCAAAGTGTGGGTGAAGCTGCTGCCCAGTAGCTGGCACTATTTCCTTAAATAAGTTAAGCTGCAGCTCTTTCCTGTGGCAAGGCAAAACAGGGTTCCCATCCACCATCACTCGAAATATTTCCATTTTTCCCCAGCTGCAAGCTGCATTTCTGAGCGAACTCCTTGGTGTCTGTCTCATATCTGTATATTTGTGAGCTAGCAAACATTCCATGGAGACGTTGTACATATGATATTAATATTGACACGAGTCCAGAGCAGCCTGCTTTTATTTTGAACTGAGACATGTTGCTAGCATGGGTCTGTATAGCTGTGTAGGAATGACTAGAATTGCTTCTCAGTCTGGATTTGGACCAGCAGAATTAGTTTTCAGAAGGAGTTGTGTGTCTAGGAATCATCCAAACCTCACACCATTCAAGCATCACCTAAACTAGAGCTACCTGACTTCCAAGAGTTCATTTATTTTCAGCCTGCTCAATAAAAAAAAAGCAAAAGCAAAGAGAAAATATTATGATAGAGTTTCTTTTCTATTTTGTTGGCTGAATGCTGGTTTAAATCTGGTTTTTTGCCTCTCCGACACTAACTCAGCCGAGCTGTACAGCACATTTTTTTTGGTCTTTTTGTATTGGAATCTCCTGAATCTCTTTTTAATAGCGTTTGTATTTCTGAATCTGCTTGTTTGAGTAGAGCATCCAAGTGGCTTCATTTCTCCTTGCACTCCCAAACGACTGCCACTCCCATTAGAAAGGTTTTTAAGCAGTTCCTGCAGGAGGAATAGATCCCAAAAGCTGTTTGGCATCCTGATAGCAATGAGGCAAAAATCCCCAATGGCTCCTTCACGGGCTCCATGATTTCAGTGGAAGGAAGAGAGGAAGCAAGAATTACTCACGTGGTTCTGAGTTCCCAGCAAGCCCAGGAAATGCAGATTTTTCCCAGTGGATCACACAAAAGGCTCCCCTCAGACTGGGGCTGCTCCTTGGGGCTTGGCAGTTCCTGGAAGCTTTTGGTGCTTGATGCTTCTCCTTATCTGTGCCTCTTTTTGGGTTTTTAATTGGAGCTTTGAAGGGTTTTCCATGTAACCTCCATTTGGGAAAAGCAAACCCCAAAGAGCCACCCCAAAAGCCCCATTCAGGCCTGTGAGTGTAAAATGATGAGTGGAAATCTGCCCTCAATCAAAAATTATCCCCTCCCATCTCAGTGACCCACGCTATTCCCTTTTTATTCTTTATTATAAAGTTGTATTTTCTGTATTTCATTCAATCCAAACACTGAAAAAGTCCTTTTAATTTTGGGTGGAAAAAAAAGTAATTTTCCAAAGAAGAGGAGTGCACAATTAGAGAAATGTGAAAATTGGCATCTCATCAACAGAGACATTTCCCAGCAGCATCTTTATCTGCTGACTCGTGTCTGCTGCAGCCCAAAGTAGATAAAATCTAAGGACTGATTAGGCTTGTGACAATCTGCTGCATGCTTTGGGCTGGTTTTCATGTATTTCTTTTAGGAATCATCTGCAATGATCAAAGGTCTTTGAAAAAGGAACAAAATTAGGGAATAAAATTGGGTTGGGCTTGAAAAAGGAACAAAATTAGGGGATAAAATTGGGGTGGGCTTGAAAAAGGAATAAAATTAGGGGATAAAATTGGGGTGAGCTAGAAAAAGGAATAAAATTAGGGAATAAAATTAGGGTGGGCTTGAAAAAGGAACAAAATTAGGGGATAAAATTGGGGTGGGCTCCCCCAAACCCTCACATCGGGCTCGGCGGGCTGTGCCTGCACACACCCATCTTATTTTCCTGTGCATCACTGCAGATAAACAAGACCACTCATCCCAGAAAATGCCTCTGTTAAACACACACAAACTTCAGGCCATATTAGTGAGTGTTAAATGATCCCATAATGGATTTAAATCCCCTGTAAAAATAAATTAAATAAATAAAAAGCAGCTCTTGCCCTCCTGCTGCTGAGAGCTGTTTGTGCCACCCCTGTGCTGGGCTGTGCTGCTCAGCCGTGCTGGTGGCACTGCTTTTCCCACTCAAATTTTAATTCACAGCCTTAAATCTTAATGTTGGTGTTCCACCATAACTGAGGACCCAAAAATCAAACAGGGAGGAAAAGATGAACGATGGAACGGGGATTTTTGAACGTGGATTTTGAGGAATATGCCCAATGAATATTAAACAAGTGGCTCAAACTGCCAGGAAATCTCCCTCACCTCAGCTGTTTTCTCTTCCCCAGTCATTTATTTTCCTTTTTCTTCTGCTCTGGGATTTTTTCCTGCTGTAAAGGTGCTCTGGAAAGTGCAGGACATTGATGGTTTTTTAGAGATTTTTTTTCAAAAGTAAATTAGCAGAGCAAGCTGAGGTTTTCCTGAGGAGTTTTTTGTGATTGCAAGGAGCTGGGCTGTGATTTTGTTTTGGTCTGTGACAGGTGAGACAAAGTGTGGCCATGGAGCTCAATAAAAAGTGCCACCAATTGTCCTGCAGTTCATAGAACTTCCAGAGTTGGAAGGGATCCATAAAGTCATCAAAATCCAACCAGGACAGCCCCAAAAATCACACCAAATCACAGCCCCAAAAATCACACCCAGTTCTGAGATAGTGCACCGAGTGTTAAATCCTTTGGGTCACTTTGTTTGGGATTTTTTGGGATTTTTCCTTTTCCTCTGGCCAGGAGTGTTTATTAAAATCACCTGCTGGAAATTCGTGGTGAATTCATTAATTAACACCTAGCAGGGAATTATTAATTATTAATTATTAATTATTAATTATCCCATGCCATGGCTGTGGTTGGGTTCCATTTAGTTCTGACAGCCTCAGAAGGGAAATGACACTTTAAGATTTGATACCCAAGTCAGCGCAGGATGT
Organism: Pachycephala philippinensis; assembly: GCA_013397055.1. NCBI lineage: Eukaryota > Metazoa > Chordata > Aves > Passeriformes > Pachycephala > Pachycephala philippinensis. The sequence goes on along the minus strand of VWZT01010403.1, from coordinate 24,205 downwards.
AATTCCAACCAGCAGGGAGGAGGCATTTCCCTGGCCCCACAAATCCAGGTTTGGGGATTTAAGCAGCCTCTAGAAGAAGAGAGGGATGGGTCTTGCTGGCAAAGTTGTGCAAAAGATTAAATAAAATCAGCTCTTCCTCAATAATGGGGAAAAAAAACCCCCTCTGTCCTTTTTCCCCAGGGAGCTGTTTGGATTCCCAGAGCAGCATAATATTTATTTGGTGTGGATTATTTTTTGTCTTGTATATATATATACATATATATATATAAAAATGTAATTACACAATCAAGAACTTGCAGGAACAGCCCCAGCTTTCTTCTCTGGCAAAATTAAAAAAAAAAATTTAAAAAAATCTCGTGGCTCTGCATTCCAGCAGGATAAAAGTTCAGCACTGGGCATCAAATCCCTGCTGGGGCTGGATCTTTAGGAAGAGCAGAATTAGGAATCAAATCAGAAAATGAGTTTCCCCCTCTGGATAAAATCGTGTGTTCGTGTATAAACAATTAAAAATTGTAGTTCACATCTTAAATGAATCTAATTAGCAAATCATCTGATGATTGATATTTGTTCTGCTGTGTTCATGGTACACAAATTCCAGTGAGTAGCTCTTTTCCTGGCAACTGCTTCCATTGACTGAATGGCTCCAGTCCAGTGCATGAGAGGTTTTCATCAAAGTTTTCACACCAATATTCTTTTTGAGATGAAAACAAATAGTAGCACAATCTTTCTATATTAAATAAAAAAAAAAAAATGGGGTTTTTAAACAGTAATTCCACATTTTGTAAAGAAAACTTCCAATAACATTCACTGCTCCTTGAGCTTTTGAGAGGAAACCTCAGCATCGTTTTTCACAGCCACGATTTTGCAGATGAGAGGTTTATTTAGGTTATTTTATTTACCTGTAAGAACAGATAGGAAGAAGGGAAATTCTTCATGGAGAATTCCCTTTGTTTGCCAATGGATCTCGCCCTCAGCTGCACCTCTGTCAGCGTTTGTGACAAAATAAAAAATACAAAGCACGCTGGAGTAGCAGGACATGTTTACATTGCAGCTCTGGATCTCTCCTGTAAAATCTCAAGTGATCTGCACTGATTTGTTCTGTTTTCAGGCAGGAGCCCCTCGGGGGGTTTGAGCCAAAGCATTCTGTCTGTTCATTTTTTATTGTCACGGTTCTGACTTTAAACGAGAGACTTTGTCATTTCATGAGAAAAAGATCGAAGCAAATGTGGTGTCACCATCATCACACTGTTACTTTTTGGGGAGCTAAATGTTAGTGTGCATTGATTAAAGTTTAGAGAAAAGTGTTGTACTGTAGTTGCTGTTTGTACCACGCAGATGTGCACGTATGGTTTGAAAAGATATTTTCATTTTACATGAAACACAACTTTGCTAATAAAAGTTTGACTTGATGTAATCTCAAAAGCCTCGGCTGCCATCAGCGAGTTTCTCTTTTGTTTGATTGGGGGGTTTTGTTTGATTTTTTTTCACTTGACACCGTTTATTTGCTGGAAATCTGATTTAATTGTGACTCACGGCCCTCTTTAGGGTGTGATCTGTGGGGTTTTTTTGGTTTCACACCAAGGTTGAGCTGCCCTTGGCTTTCAGCGGGATTTTAGGACACCATGGACCATCAGCCCTCTAGATATGACACCAAAGCAGGATGAAGCTGAGCTGCAAACACCCTGAATTCAAATTCCTCATGGATTCCATGGGATCCTCTCCTGGACCAATCACCCTACACATTGTTGGCATCTCTCACAAGCTTTATTCACCCTGTTAACAGCACAGAACCTCCCAGCACACAGAGTTCTGCTCCTCTTCATTAAATATCACCAGAATATTTTATAGAAATCCAGGCACACACAAACCCAATAATAACCTTTTTTTGTTGTTTTTTTTAGGGAAAACTACACTTGTGCTTAAATCTACAGGTATTCATTTTATAGGAATTTAGCAAATGTGCTTTGTTTGCCAAGGAAAATACCTCGGTTCTTTTGTTACTCTCTCCCCATCACCAGTATTTGGTGTTCTAGGATTAATTCTACTCTGTCTGTCCATGGGGAAGGTTGAACCCAAATTCACCCTCCTGACACCTGGAACAGCCAAACTGAGGACTCGTCAAAAGCCAGCAGACAAATCCATGGCAGCTGATACTGCTGAAAAATCCATTTTTTTTTAAATGTATTTAACAGGAATCTGAAAGATCTGGTTGAAGCTCAAGTGTATTGAGCAACACACTTGATGCTGGTGTGGCTTTTGTGCTGTTTTGAGTGTATTTCACTGAAATATTCTGTGCTATTCTGAGTGTATTTCACTGTATCTCAGTGAAAGAAATCCTCCTTTTTTTGCCACATGTTTTTAGCTGCTTCACTTCAGCAGGAAGGCTTCAGGACTTTTTTTAATGCATTCTTCACCTGCAGGAACTCCTGAACACACTGAGTGGGAATGCAGGACTGTGCTAACAGGCATTCACCTTTCAGGAAGGCATCAAGGGCATCCCGAGAAGGTTTTATTATAATTCATAACCTGGAATAATGAGATTTACACTTTTCTCAGTAGCAGAATGAGGAGGAAAAAGCCCTACAATCATGTGCTTCACTGGAGTGAGAATAAAGGTGCTGCTGCCACCGTCGGGTGTGAGGGAGCAGATCCCACAGAGGTTTAAGGATGAAATACGGGATGGATACACTTTTATTTGATATTTTGCTTTTGAGACCAAGTTGGCATTATCAGAGCTGTTCTGGGGGCAGAGAATCCCTTCTAACGTTCCAACATTTCACTCTCATTTGGGTCTCACAAGGAAATGTCATCGTTTTCCACTCGGGCATCTGTTAATCAGCTGGGAATGCAGAGGAGTCACTCAGTCACCCCCGGGGAGACACCAGCAGTGTCACTGCTGAGATGGCTGAGCTCTGCAGATTCCTAAGCCTCATTTAACAACACTTGGGTGTTGTTTTTACCGTGCTTGAAGCCCTCATGATGTGCCCAAACCCACCCAGAAGAGCTGCCCCACCCCATGCCCCGGATGTAGAAATGGGCATTTCTGTAAAAAACACTACTCTTTACATTTCAATTTTTAATTTTTTTTCTGTAGAGTTTGTATTTCTGTGCTGCCTCTCCATCCCAGCCTGGGGATTGCAGCGTGTTCTTCACCATTTTTTTTGGAACATTGGGGCAGGAATATCTCAAACCAGAAAACAGGCAACAGTACCTTGAGTTTGGGAGCTTTTATTGCTTTTACCACCTGCTTTTGTTTGGGACTCCCAAAGCTTGTTTGCAGTACTTTTATCGACTTAAAACTCTAAAAACTGATGGCTTTGGCAGCTGTGCTTCATCTGGGATGGAGGTGAGAAGGTGGCAAGTTGGGAAGTGGAGTTGAGAAGTTGATGTGAGGAGTGGGAGGGTGGGAAGCAAGGGCAGCTGTGGCTGGCACGGGACCAGAACTGGGTCGTTCCCAGTTGCTCCTCCTGAAGGAAATGAGCTCCAGGAGGTCCCTCTGTGCCAATTATCCTGCTGCAAATCAGCTTTTCCTTCCGGTTTGGGATGGAATTACCATTGCTGAGGGGTGTTTCCCTCAGCTCTGGAATGGGGAAGATCTGGAGTTACAGCTCATCCTGGGGAAGAGGAGGAAATGCCTGGCTCCCACTTCTTACTGGGATGGGAATGGAGCTGGAGCTGCTGGAAGCCCCGTGGAAAGCTGGACCAGGCACCCAGGTGAGAGTAACCAGCAATGGGAAAAGGGTTTGGTGCTGCTTTACCTGGAAGAGAACGTTAAAGGTCCTTGCTGAGGAGGTTTGGGGGGCTGTGGTCCCTCCCAAGGGGGTTTGCTGTTTTAGGGCTGGTTTGCAGCCTGTGCTTGTTGCTGTCGCACTGAGGACGGGTAGGAAAAAGACCTGGAGTTAGGCTCGAGAATATAGAGAGAGCTTTAATAATAAAAGTAAGGTCTTTATATGTTAGTTCATAAGAAGTGCATTGAGTGGCATAAGACAATTGGTCCTCTGGCCATCCACTCCTTGGGGTGATTGGCCAAATTCTGAACCAGCCATTTCTAAATATTTTCTAGCTAAAACCATAGCAATCCTTGCAAACAACTCACAGGTGTAGAAGTTTACAGAACTGTAACATTGTTTTAAATAATTCGCATGGGAAAGACAGGGCTCTCACAAAATGTTGAGAGAGCTGGAGGATCTCTTCTGTTAATGCTTTCCTGGTGCCCATACGTGCTGTGGGATTTTCCCATTTTTCCCTGGCTGGATGATGTGGCTGCTCTGCTGGGTTTCCTCTGGAACAGGTCTGTGTTCCCTGCTGCCTCTCCTGCACAAGCTTTGTTGTTTTCTTCCCGCTCCTGCCTCTAGCAGGATTTATCTGTGCTGATCTGTCGCTGGAGCACCCCGAACAGGTAAAAACAATGAAGTCCATGCTACCAAGAGATGATCCGAAANAGAGATTTACAAAACTATAACATTGTTTTAAATTCTTTACATGGGAAAGAGAACTTTCACAAAGTGCTGCAAAGGCTAAAGAAATTTCCTGATTGAGGCCTTTTTTTGTATCCATAGTGATCCCCAAACTGCTCTGTTCCTGGGCTTGGAAACCCTCCAGCCTGTTTTGTGTCCGTGCTGGGTTGAGGCTTCCTCCTCTCCGTGCATATTTCCCATCCCCTGTGTAACCTCCCTCATCTCTTTGGGATGCAAGTTCTTCTCCACTCACAGCTGCACTTGGGATTTTGAATTTAGCATGGATCGAGGTGTCTGAGCTTCCAGACTTTTTGGTATTTCTTAAAAAAAAAAAAAAGAAATCAAATACCTTTTTTAAAAAACACAACAATTTGTGCAAAGCTGTTCCCATTTGCTCCTCTGGGTGATGCAGAGGAGCTCTGAGCAGGAGTTCAGGCCCTCCCCAGTGAGTTACTGGTTTCTGAGCCTGGTCCTGTGTGGGATTTAAGCTGGGAATTGCTGTTGTCCTCCCTCCTGAGCGTGTCTGCAGGTGCCTGGGCACATGGGGCTGCTGGCATTTTGAAACGAGTCCTGTTTATGATTATTTATTAAATAATTAAAAGCATAAATGCAGTTTCTAATAAAAATCACCTCGCTCTGTGTAAGCCTTTATGACTTCAGGCAGTCACCGTTCCGAGCATTTATTTTCCTCTAAGTGGCAATTTATATGAAACATGCATTAAAAAAATATTCCTGGACTATTTAAAATGAGAGTGGAGTAACAACTTCCAGTGGTGCAGGAGCTCTGGTTAATTATTTATAATTTTGAAAAGTACATTTTCCAAGCTCAGCATGGAGCCCAGAGGCCACTAAATAAATAAATTTACATAAAATGCAGCGAAATCAGATCATTTGACACAGTAATTCACCTAATTTAAAAAAAAAGTTCTTGAGGAAAAATAGTTGCTGCAAAGAGGAGTGTCAGCAGAGGGATGTGGAAGTGGCAGTGATGAGTGGAGTGGGAATTGCTCTGGAATATGGAATTCAGAGGTGGGGGAACATCATGGGAGCTGCTAAAGCCACTCGTTTTCATCGTTGCCTCGTCAGGATGAGTTGAGGAGGAAATTGTCTCCTGGAAATGTTTCCTTTGTTTCGTTTCCCACAACCATCAGCTGTTGAGAACTTAAAATTTATTTATTTGTTTCTTGGAAAATATTTACTGAAAACCCAAAAACCTCTTCATTTTTTGTTGCATTTTTTATGACTCCAAGGCTGCAGATTATTTCCTGTCCCAAGGCCTCTTAGCTGCCAGGCTTTATCCATTTTTCTGAGGGTTTTTTCTGGGTGCTGTTTTCCTCTGCTGGGCTCAGCCACTCTCCTGCCCAGCTTTCCATTCTCCCAGGGCAGCAGCATCTCCTTGGTTTTACCTGAATCCAAATTTTCTCAACTTCCTGGAGTCCCAGAATGGCAGAATTACGAAAAAGGGGAAGAATTTAAGTGTTGTGTTTTCAGGTTGTTTCAATAAGGAAAAAATACAAGTACAGCCTACCTCAAGGAATGCAGGTCATCAGGTTTCGTCTGATTTATTGGGAATTTTACATTGCAGGTCACACTTTTTAAAAAGAAATAGTTACAAAACCTCTTCCTTTTGACTACACAATGGGGGAATGGAAGAAGAACATGCTAATTCTTTAAATATTCAGGACTGTGACTCTGTCATTGACTCTGCCTTTCAAAACTGAGCATTTAAGTATTCAAAAAGCCCATATTTGGACTAATTTTGGCAACCCTCATAAAAATACCCATTTCTCTAGTCCCGTTATGTCCAAATTTGAATTTGTCCACATCTCTCCTTGCCAAATACTCATTTTTTCTCACATCTGCCACTGAAGTTTGCGGTTAAGGAAACTTCCAGCTCCGTGGGCTCGTTTCATCAGGCACTTATCAGCTCCCATTGTGGCTGGAGATTTCTGTCAGCCTGACGAGCCAGAGCTGAACCCATTTCTTCTTCTAATCAAGATAATAACTGCTAAGAACGGATGGATTCTGCTGCCGTTGAAAATGCAGACTAATTCTTGCCATAATTATCAAGTCTTTTGCTGGTAATTGCACACTGTTCCCATCTATCTGCTGTCAGATTTATTTCTGTAATTGACCTCCTGGTCCAGGAATTAGAGACAGCCTTTGATTATTGGTTCAATTAGTCTTAAAGCATCATGGGTTTTTCTTTCTTCTTCTTTTTTCTTTTTTTTTTAAGGTATTTTATCTCTTCAGCCAGTCAAAGGAAGTATAGAAAATGTCACTAAATACTTCTTACCTTCATCACTATCAGTGCCTGCTGAGTCTCATTTTATTCAGTCATTGAGGAGAGTTTTGATGAGAAAGGATTGACTTTGTGCTTTTTCTTACTTTTAACCTTTAGGGACACCTTTTTGGGGCAAGAGAATGGCTTTTCTGTGGTGGTGTGGTTGAGCTGCTGCATCCCCAGTGCTCCCCACCTGAGCTGTTCCCTTTGGAGCTGGATCCTCCCAGGGGGAAAAGAAAACAGAGGGTTTGGGTGTAGGTTCTAAAGGCCCTGGTGTGTTCTTATATTCAAATATGAGGAAGGCAGAGAGAAGAATCCACATTTCCCAGGATTTTTATTGTAATTTTTCCACACAAAATGACCAGGACTGACTGGGTTTGGGAGAATGGAAGAACAGAGATATTGTTCCTGTCATCCACAGCCATGACATGGAGATGGAGATTGATCTGTTCCTCACTCTGTGGAAAACAGGAGCAGTGCTGTGGATTTAAGCAACAACTTCTGGTCTGATTTTACTCATTAAGTGACACAGAATGAACGTCAACAAGGGCCTAAATTAAGTGTGGATTTTCTCTCTTGTTTTTTATTAACTCCCTGACCAGGGAGTTTGTTGGAGGTGGAATAACATCAGTGTCATCTTGTCATGGAGGGAGGGAAAAAACCCCAACTCCAGGGGTCTAAAACCTGCCTTTCCCTCCTTTTCCCTTGTCTGCACAGTGGAATTCCCTTGCACGTTTTCCCTGTGGAAGTTCATCCATAAGGGTTTTGAGGTAATATATTTTATATATTACATGTTTATATATTATTTATAATACATTATAGGCTATATAATAATATATATTTATATGTTATTATATAGCCTATAATATATTCTACTCTTGCACATACAAATTAATACCAATACAGAGATGGAAGAAAATTTATGAAATAAAACAGAAACCTCTTTTCTGGTTCCCACCCTAAGATGAGCAGCAAAATAGGATTAAAGAGAAAAACCCCTTCCCCTGCATGAGACAGATGTGATCTAGAGTTTAATTATTGCCTTGTGATGAGATTTTACTGAGCTCTACCTTAGTTTTAACCCTCACGGTGAGGTGCCCCTCAGTGAAACTGCAATCCCATCCCTCCAGGCTGTGGTGGGAGCAGTGCAATTGATGATACCAAGGAGAGTCACACTTGGATTTTTAATTCCTGATGGTCACCATTGATAACTCTTTCTATAAGAGCAAATATAAACAAATGCAGTCTGGAATTTCATATTTCAGTGTTCACCTGGCATTCCAGCTTGCTGTTGTTATCCCAAATCCTTTCTGTTCCTCTCCAGCTGGAGCAGGGGAGGGTTGCTGTGGTTCCACCAGGGGAAGAGGCAGATGCTGCCACGTGTGTGGGGGCTCTTCCAGGAAAAGCCTGGAGATGATTGCAAGGAGTGATTGTGCCAGGGATTTTGTTCCTGTGTCTCATCACTTTGCTGACCTTGGCTGTGTCCTCTGGAAGGACCTGAGGCCACCCTGGCCGTAAGGAATCACCTGTATATGGATTTGAAAAAGGCTTCAGCAGGGAATTTCTTTAGCCTTTGCAGGACTTTGTGAAAGTTCTGCCTTTCCCCTGTGAAGAATTTAAAACAATGTTACAGTTTTGTAAACTTCTACACCTGCACCTACTTCTCAAGGACTGTTTTGGTTTTAACCAGAAAAACATCTAGAAATGGATGTCTCAGAACTTGGCCAATCACCCCAAGGGGTGGATGGCCAAGGGACCAATTGCTTTATGCCATTCAACACACTTCTGAGTATTAACATATAAAAGTTGTTCAATCTTTCATTAAACTTCCTTACTTCAGACCATCCTCTGACTGCTTGGGCTCTATCCTTCTTTACCCATTCGGGGTGCTACAGTGACACCTGTGAGTATTATTTCCTTGTGGACTCATGACAGCATCCCTGCACCTCAATAACAGCTGCCCCAACTCTCCTGCCTCCAGTTCTCGAGTTTAACTGGATTTCAGCATCTATTGGGGTTTTTTAACCTCACAACTTCTACTGCTTGAGGATTTAGGAACTTCAGAGCAGCTAAAGTCATTCATGACTCAGGAGAGTGCAGTGCTCTGCTGCCAGGGCTCGGCACCAGTTGGTTCATAAATAAGCTGTGTTTTAACACTAAATTCAGCACTTCCCTGTGCCTCCTCTCCTGGGCTTGTATCCTAAAGTTCTCTCTCCAAACAACCCTCAGCACCTCGTGCATGAGCTGGGGAAGGGATTCCCACTGGAGTTTCTGTGTCCTCGTGGCTTCACTTCAGGGTTCTGAGGCAGGTGGATGTTGGTCTGTGTTCTCCTCCTGCCTGTGCTGGTGGGACTGGGCCTCCACCAAGGTATCCTGGGAGAGAGGCCACTGTGACAGGAGGTTTGACATGGAAATTCCACCCACCTGAGGCTGGAGGATGCCTTTTCAAACGGGGGGTGAGCAGCAAGAGTAGGGGCTTTAAATAAATCCCTCAATCCCAGAGCAAAAAACATCTCAGTAAAATGCAAAAGGTCCTGAAAGGCACAAAACTTAAGATACTTGGAAGTTCCCAGTGTTCCCAGTTTAGTGGGACCTGGTTCCTGCTGAGGCTGGGAAAGGATGTGCCTGGATCTATCCTGAGTTTGTGTGGAGTTTAAGAATTGCACTGAAGCTTGAGGGAAGAGGAGGAAGCAGCCCAAGGCATCTCTGAGAGCTGGCCTTCAGTCAATCCATTCATTACATTATTAAAATATCATAAGGAGTCAGGGAATCCAGAATTCCCCCTCTCTGTAACTTCACCACTGCATCAGAGTTGCCAAATATATGGAATTTTTTTCTCTTCCCCCGTACAAAACAACAAGCTTAGCTGCTTCCCTGAGACTATTCATTTTCACCACATCAGGAACTTATTAATTCTTGATGAGAATTCAAGCATTAATCAATTCTTGATTGAATTCTCCCCAGAGGGAAAGAGGAGAAACTGGGCCAGATTTGCCTTTTGGCTGCTTTGAGTCTGTCTCTGACTGAGCACACATGGAGCAGTGGGATAATCAGTCTGCTCCATATCAAACACATCTCCACAGCTAATGGGGCACTCTGAAGGCAATCTTCCTGTACAGGTGAGGAGAAAGGGGCCAGAAACCCTTTCCTTTGCAAAAATGCTTTAAAACCTTCAGATAAAAGTGATTTATAAGTGCTGCTGGTATTTTCTTGCTCGTGCCAGAAAAAAAAATCAAACCCAAACATATAATCTTATGAGAAATATGTTGAAACAGCCCAAGAAAATGTTGTTCCTGTTAACTGCAAGAGAGAAGGAGTTATTGAGGTCTCAGGTGGTGGCATTGCAACCCCAGAATGATTTGGGTTGGAAAGGACCTTAAAGATCATCCCATTCCCCCCCTGCCATGGGCAGGGACATCTTCCACCATCCCAGGGTGCTCCAAGCCCTGTCCAACCCGGCCTTGGACACTTCCAGGGATCCAGGGGCAGCCTCAGCAGTGCAAGGAGCCTCCTCAGCGTGCAGAACCTTCAAGGCCAATTTCCACTTCCAGAGCAGCCAAGGTATTCTCTCATTGTCCAAGGCTGGAGCCTTTGGCAGCACAGCAACCACCAGCTTCTCCCTGAGCTCAGGCTTTGAGGGTGCACTTGAGCTGCTCAGCTTCTTCCTCCCTCCCTCCTTCAGACTGGTGCAGTTGAAAATTGTTTTATTTTTATTCCTTCCAGCCTTCAAAACCAAGCTGCTCCGCTTTGAAGGGCTGGTGCTGGCAGCAGTGCCCTCCCTGTGCCCCTGTGACCCCACTCCCAGCCTGGCTGAAGGAACTCTGCTCCCAGAGCCAAAGGAAAGGCAGGTTCAGGAGGGATGGGAGCCTGGGATGAGGACTGAGCATTTGGACACTCAAGGTTTGAGCAGAGAGCTGAGCTAAGAACGAAGACACAGAACTGGCGCAGCTTTTAAGCTCCTTTACTCTGATCTTCAGGTTTCTGAATTGTCAAAGTGTGGTCCTGGGAAAAGCAGAGGGAATGGGATCAGCTTTAACCACGGTGCTGGAGTGTGGGTGCCAGAGAGGCAGAGCTGGAGGTGTGCAACTATGGGTATGAGAAAAGGCCTCAGGCTGGGAATTTCTTTAGCCCTTGCAGTACTTTGTGAACATTCTCTTTCTCATGTGAAGAATTTTAAAACAATGTTATAGTTTTGTAAATCTCTGCACCTGCACCTACTTCTCAAGGACTGTTGTGGCTTCAACCAGAAAAACATCCAGAAATGGATGTCTCAGAACTGGAGCAATCACCCCAAGGGGTGGGTGTCCGAGGGACCAATCATTTTATGCCATTCAACACACTTTCATGTATTAACATATAAAAGTTGTTCAATCTTCCATTAAACTCTCTTACTTCGGACAAACTCGTGGTAGCACTCTGTCAGCTTTACCTCCTTGGCAGCAACAGCGACAGAGGAGCAGTGCCAGGCTTTGGGGACACCACGGTGACAATGATGATGGTTTCTGTAAGGGGTAATAGCAACGCAGCCTCTGGTTGCTGGGAATGCCTCTAGTGGATTTAAATGGGTAAAAAAGGGGAAATATTCAAATTTTCTCTTCAAAGACACTTCATGCTCAAAGTGTTAAGGAAAATCCCCTTAGCAGTGATGGCACACAATGGGATTTATTTTGGGGTTTACTGCTGTCCTGCCTCCTAGGGAAAGAGAGAACCTCTATTTCAACCAGTCTCAGCTGGGCAGGAAGGGTAGAAAACAGCTTTAAAAGGTCAGGAGGGGAATAAGGGAGCACTTAAAAGAAGATGTCAGCAATGAAATGGAGATTCATCAATTCTAGTGACCTGTATAAACAGATGAGAGGAGCTGTAGCTGGTCACTTAAAACCATGTCAATTTAATTAAATTGCTATTGCTTGCAGGAAAGAGAGAGGACTGAATATAACAATTAGTGGCTCTTGGTGCCCTTTTGGAAGCAGTGAGAAGGGAGCAGGCACAGGGAAATGGCACTGGGAGCAGCCTGCAGTGCCCTTGTCAGTCCCAGGCAATTAATACAAATGAGCCATCAGCATTCCAGGTCAGCTCCTAGCAGCTGAAATACAGGATGGGGCACTCGGTCATGGCTGCTGGGAAAATAAACCCTGCAGGATGTTCTTAGCTCTGGTTTTGCTGGGTGGAAGGAGCTGGGCTTAGGGAGGGACTAGGGAAGGAATTTCTGGGTCCTTTCCTCTGGGAAACCAACACAGAAGGTGTGGAGCAGCTGGTGGGAGATTACTCTGAGTGTTTCCTAAAAACTGTGGCTGACATTTTCCTGATTCAAGGTGCATCACATCCAGCAGGAAGGAGCTTGAGATCTGATCCCATCTCCACAGCCAGAGAGTCACTGATCAACGCATGGAAAATTAGTGGATGCTAGGTTTGGTTGTGTCTGGTTTATGCTGATGCCTAAAGAGGCCAACCTAGAAACAGAGACTGGACAGGAGGAAGGGAATAAAGGTGGATATTTATTTGAAAGGCCTTCAGAGGCACACTCTGGGCAGGCCAAAGGCTGCACCCAAGATGGACCCCGAGTCACGAGTTCTTCACACTTTTATAGCTTTGCTCCATTTGCATCTCAACCCAATTTCACCAATTAAACTTTAGCTAATGATGGAATTTGCCCTCAGCTTGCCCCCCTTCTCAAGATGCTGGGTTACACATTTTGGGCCTAGGCCGGGCTGGGTGTCCTTGGAGAGCAGCCTGGAGAGGCTTTGTTCTGTCTGTCTCAGCATGAGAGAGCAGCAGCTCCCAGGCTGCAGGACACTGCAGAGTTACACACTGGGAATGCAGAATCTGAAAAATACAAAAGTTAAAACATAAGGCATCAATGCTAATGGGAAAAAAGATCTCAATTTATTTACTCTTCTCCAAAATATCCAATTCCACAATGAGGAAAACAATCCAACTCCCCCAACTCCTCCACCCCTCTCCTGTCCCTGGCAAAATACTCTGTAAATGGCGAGTGGGGTGATCAAGAACGCATGGCAAGGAATGGAAGTGAGATGTTGGGCTAAGACTGAGAAGGAAGAGCATGAAAGAAATGTATGACCAGTGAGTTTAAACCTATTTCTTAATGTCCTTTAAATGTGATAGGAGTGAACAGAAGCTGGACTGTTGCACCAGCCTGTTTTCAGGTGGATCCAGGGCTGCTGGTGCCTCTGTCCTCTCCCTGGGAGGGAGGAGGGTGATGCTGCTGCTGCCTCACAGGAGGGAATAATTTATCTCCCAGCAGTGATTAAGAGGCAGTTAAACAGCAGCTCCTCTCATCAGACTCTGTTAAATCAGTGAGTCTGGCTAACTGGCACCTAAAATTTTTAAGAGCCATCTGAGCTACTCTTTGGATCATTAATGTTTATTTTTAATAAGTCCTGGCTCGCGGGGGAAGTTTCAATAGGCTGGAAGAAAGCTCGTGCTCTGCCATTATTTAAAGAGGGTAAATGGGCTGCTCTGAGTAATTACGAGGCTGTCAGATGAGCGTTCAATCAATATGTGTTTGATAGCACCAAATGTAAGGTCATATATCCAGGAGTAATGAATGGAGCCGGCACAGGCAGCAGAGGAGATCTTATCCCGAGCAGCAGCAGGAGAATACTGAGCAGGGCTGGGGAGAATCTCCCACTCTGGCACGGGGGGCTCCATGTGGGGATGCTGCTGGCCTGGTTTCCTCTCTGCAGTTCATGAGGACACTTGGAAATTGAGGGAATTCAGGGAGAATTCACCATAATGATAAAGGATTTTGCAATCCGCCATATAAAACTGGAGTCTGCTCAAGCTCCAGAGGAAAGGTTTTATTAAACTCTGTTCAAAAGCTCATTGATGCCTTAGGTTTTAGCTTTTATATTTTTCAAATCCTGCATTCCCAGTGTGTAACTCTGCAGTGCCCTGCAGCCTGGGAGCTGCTGCTCTCTCATGCTGAGACAGACAGAACAAAGCCTCTCCAGGCTGCTCTCCAAGGACACCCAGCCCGGCCTAGGCCCAAAATGTGTAACCCAGCATCTTGAGAAGGGGGGCAAGCTGAGGGGAAATCCCATCATTAGCTCAAGTTTAATTGGTGAAATTGGGTTGAGATGCAAATGGAGCAAAGCTATAAAAGTGTGAAGAACTCGTGACTCGGGGTCCATCTTGGGTGCAGCCTTTGGCCTGCCCAGGGTGTGCCTCTGAAGGCCTTTCAAATAAATATCCACCTTTATTCCCTTCCTCCTGTCCAGTCTCTGTTCCTAGTTTGGCCTCTTTAGGCATCATCATGAGCTTCATGATTTTAAAGCAACCGTCCAAATCTTGTATTGTCTCTATATTTTTCCTGATTCATTTCTTCTTTAATTGACAAAATTGACAACAACAGCATCTCCCTGTTTTTCCCCTTTCATTGGTTGTTGGATCTTCTGAATGAAAATGCTGCTGGATTTTGGGGACTTGGGTTGTGCATTACCAATACAATTTGCACGTTAATGTTGGGTTTGGAAATTGTTTGTGTTTCAGAAGAAACTGCCAATGCCTTTATGGAAAAGGAAACACTAAAATCCAAGAGCTCTGTAGGAGCTGAGTATGGAAGGGCTTCTGGAGCAGAGCACTTAGATCTTGGGTACTCCCACCCCGATTTCCCAGCAGGAGCAAAGGAGATGTGGAAATAAAATGGTGTTGTGGGAATTAAACTGCTTTTGAGAAATTTCTCTGATAAAACCCTATCATTTTAAAGTGTAATTTGACTTTGTATTTAAGTGAAGGGCTGATTTTCAGGGTTTAAAGGACAACTTCTGTTTGGAATTTAAATCCATCTTTTGGAAGATGAAGTCTAAGTGAAGTCCATCAAATCATTCACTAGGGGAAAATTCCAGGTTGAATTGTTTGCAGTGCAACTTTCCCACTCCATTTTCCCGTTCTCCCCCAGGCTGAGTTTTTAACCTTTCATTTCATTCCTTGGCAGGTGAAATTTGATATTGATATTTCTCACAAACTAGGCCAATATTTATTTCCTAGACCTAGGTAGGAGTAAAAATCACTGTGTGAGGTGGAAGTCCCTGGGAGCAGCAGACAATCAGGTTGGAATGCGGATCTCTGAATTTGGGAATGGCTCCTGAAGGCTTTGCCAAACCCATTCCTCTCTCCCCTGCTGTGCTGAGCTTATATCTGCTGCAGCCTCTAGAATATATTTGTTTCCAAAAATTCACTTTGTCAGCCTCTCCTTTGACTCTTTCTTCCCCTTCCTTCAAAATTCCAGTTTTCCCCCTCTCCAGGGAAATAATCCTTTGAAGTCTCCTCACTTTATTCATAGTAAGGTTATTAAAATATTTATTGAGTTCCTTCATGTGTAAAAATTCTCTGAGGAGGATTCCAAGGATTAGCACCTATTTGGGAGTCTGGTTTGGCTCCTCCTCCTGCCTGGTAAATCGATTTCTGCTCATTTCAAGTTGATGAGCCTGATTATCAATATTCCACCAGCAAGTAAATGGAATTCTGTTGATTCGGGTAGAGCTGAGCCAGATTTCTAAGTTAACTTTTAATCCACAGGATCCAACTCGGTGGGATACAACCGGCAGGATAACATCACTTTTTAATCCAAATCCTTTATCAAACACCTTTTTTCTTTTTCTGAGTACTCACCACCCTACAAATCTTATTTTAATGTTTTTCTTAGTGTGCTCTGTAGCTCTTTAGTGTTAAAATTAAGAAAACAAGCGTTCTTTTAATTATCTAACAGTGGTTGGTTTGTTGGCTGGGATTTTTAATGAGTGTTTCTTTGTTCTTATCACTAAAGAAACCACTGCCAAAAGTCAGTGCCTTTGCAACTGCAGCGTTTTCCAACAAGACCAGCAACATTCAGGCTTATTTTTGGAGAGAATTTTGTCAAATAATGGTCACTTTGGGTTACTGTGGACAAAAAAAAAATCTCTGATCAGCTGACAGATTTTTCTCGGTTTCCAAGTCCTAAAAAAGATAATATGTACCCTTTAACTCTTTTAATATTTGCAAATGTGATTTCCACAACTGAGCAAACCCAGGATTGGTGAGCACATCCCACTTTTTGTGAAACATATGGAAAGCCCTTTTTATAGGGTTTCTAATGAAGCCTTCATTAGTGTAATATGTCCATATTTTGAGTGTTGTCAGGTTGTCTTTCATTGGTGTTTGTGCTAAAATACCTCAGTAGGCAAATGGCTGTGAATTCCACGGAGCTGCAATTTTATTTAGTTCTGATTTCCACTTGAGTGACTTGGGAGGAAATTATCAGGAACTTTATATGGAACTTAGATCATGCAACTGTTTTAGTTTTGTTTATTTGTTTGTTTGGCATTCTATTTATCCTTATGGAGCATCAAAACGGAGATAAATGAATAAAATACAATTATTTCACAAGGTGTATTGATCCTCAGGAAGTGATTTCTAGGGAATGTCAATCCTGCAGCATCTCTGTGTTGTTGCCTGTGGAACTGGGACATTTTGGAGCTATAAAATGGAGAAGAAGAGTGGAGGAGTGTCTGTGTCCTGGCCATCACCAGCATGTCCCACCACGGCTCCTCTGCTGCTTGCTGGGATGAGTTGGGGTTCTCTGGAACGATCAAACTCGTGATCTCCTTCAGCAAGGAAAAAGCTGAGAAAGGAATGTAGCCTTAAAAAAAGACAGAGCAAACCCTCCCAGGGCTGGGATGCTGGTGATCAAAGCACACCCAGGGACGTGAGCTCGGCTCAAAGGCTCCAGCCACAGCTCTCATTTATCCATGAATATATTCCTTCTGTTTCATTCTCTAGTTATTATTCCTGTCGTCCCTATTTTCCCTGGGAGGTGGTCATTATTTCATGGTCGTGCTCCAGTCATTATCAATTGATGGGATTGTTTCATGTTCTTCACAGAGGAATTCCAGTTGGGATCTCCCCTGCAATTCCTGTTTGTGGCCAGCACAACAGCAGTGAGGGGGAAGTGTGAAGGCAGCTTTAATTTGTTGGGTTTCAGTCCAGTCACTTCCCCAAGTTGTGTTCTCCAGCATCCCAGGGATGCTGTGGCACAGATAAAATAATGACACCTCTGGATTTTTGGGGGTGTTTCACCTCTGTGTTCAGAGAGGATTTGCAGCCCCGGACACACATTCCCAGTCCTTGCTCCCATGAAAATTAGGGGTATTTTTGGACAGTCTCTTCCTGCCTGCCCTGGAGGGTGAGATTTTTGGGGGTTCTCTTTGCTGCCTGTGCGTGGTCGGACTGATCCTGTTGTCTTCTGGGTCGTGAGACACTGGAAGCTGACCAAAAACCATTTTGGGTCATCCCAATCTTCTAGAATGCCTTATGCAGAGAAAAATATCTTTCCCATAATATCTTCAGAATAACTCTTGGGTTTTTGCATGATGCAGAGGTGCCACCACAAGGCTCAGAAACAATCTTAATATGGATTTAGATCCCCCAGATGATGGACACAGAGGAAGTACCAGTTCTGTGTTGCCAGCCCCTTGTTTCCAAGAGTTAACTGAGACCTGCTAAAGGAAATATTATTGATTAGCTTTCAGGGTAAAAAATTAGCTATGTTTGCCCAGATATGTTCAGCATCATTGTATATTGACTAAATGTATGAAAGATAGATAAGATACAACCGTGATAGGCACATCTTGTCTGGAGCAATGGCCTTCATTAACGTGATTATTAAAGTGAACATATTAACACTGAGTCCTGCAGCCCCTCTGCCTCCCTGTGTGAGCAGCAGCATTTCCATCTTGTATTCACTGAGCTCTAATTCAAGTTTTTCCAATGATCCAACCTTCAGGAGAATGTGTTCTGTGCTTTTCTGAGAGACAGGGAAACAGAGAAGAAACGAAAACACTACCCTGAGCAATTTGGACTAAGTGTAAGAAAACTTGTTTCCTTCACATTAATAATTAAGTTTATTTTCATTATTGGTTTGAAAAATGGGAAAATCACTTCATTTTCCAGATAACCTGATTCAGCTGCTATTTGCAAGGTATTGCTTGAGATCCAAAAATGAATATTTAAGCAGCAGGGATGTTGTCACTGGCAGAAAAACCAGGATGTGCTCACCCTGTGGTTGGATTTGCTGTGCTGCACCGAGGTTGCCTGGGCCAGCTCCATTTATTCCAGACTTTGTGTGGAATTTGGATAGTTGCTGTGATGAATTAAGGGGCCAAGAAGATGAAGTGCTTTAATCATAATTGCCTGTTCAAGAGCCAAACTTCAAGGCAAGGATTTAATATCTTTAAGTGCAGGAGATAATAATAATAATGGCAAAAGTTCCATTGTAAGGAGTAATTTCAGTTTCTAAAATAAGTCTCTGGAATAATACTCAACCAAGTAATTTGTGTAGCTACATAAATATTCCCTGTGTTCCTTAAAGCAGCTCTTTTTTTTCTTCAAGTCTGCAAATTACCCTTTTATGAGATGCTGTACAAACTAACTACAGTATCTATTCAGAGTATGATAATATCTCCTTGCCTTTGAATGAAATATTTGGCCCTTGAGAATATGCCAGTAGCTCTCCTCACAAAATACCTGGAAATTGAATAAGATCTGCAGCTTTATTATGTACATATAATACTGGAACCTGTGGGATTATGTGTAGTAACCTTATTTACAGAACCAGGAGATGTATTTGCAGAATATATTTTAGGCTGGGACAGCTCAGTAACATGTTTATAACATCTTCTGCTTATGTGCCTTGATCTCAGATAAATGCCAAAGGTCTTATCTCAGAAAGAGGACAAAGTCCCCAGTACAGTCTGAGTATTCAAAGTGCAGCATTTCAGAGTGGCAGGAATGAGATCTGTACCTGACACAATAAAAATAAGTCAGTTTGGGAATTCTTTTGGCTCAAAATGCAAAGATATTGTAAAGAAATGCAGCTTTTCTCTCATAAGAAAAGCTTATGGATGGTGTGTCCACAGAGATGCTTCTTGTGAAACTGGAATAGGGCCATGAATTCTCAGGTACCAGAGAAATAACATTAGTGACCACATACTGGTGAAAATACTTTCATTTCTTCCAAAAGTGGATTCCCTCCCCTCTGGAAGCAGGACTTGCTCTGGTGAAGAAGCTTCTCCCCCAAATATGTGCAATTTCATAACAAGAACTCCACTCCTTTCAGAAGAAAAAAGGAAGAAAAATCTTATCCCCTCCAAATGAGAAAAGGGCCCACGTTTGGAAATTGTGAGTGAGTTCCAAACTCTTATTTTTTGGGAAGAAGCTGGGAAAATGTAGAAACATTCACTTGTCAGAAGTGTCAGCTGCCCTGTGGGCATTAAATTCTTCTTGACCAAAAGGCAGACACGTGTTAGAGCTCTGCAAAGCAGTGTTGTGGCTTTAGCCATGACGCCAAAGGCCTTTGTAGAAACTTCTGAGAAGTCAAAATACAGGACAAAACAGCTTTATCTGAGTTGAAGGAAAACAGAGGTTTCCAAACTCTTTTTTCCCCCGATCCTCTTAGCAGCTCCTTCACAGATAAATAATTCCATTACATTGCTGTTTGAAACATGCAAGCATGATCACTTTGCTGGCTTTAGTCATTCCATTTTTCTTTACTAAGCTGTTCTTTACAGGCCTTTTGAGGCACTGGAACCGAATCCATATCCAATCAAACTGATCAGCATTTTTGGGCATGACTTTTCAATCACAGCATGATGCTCAGTCATTTAATGTAACTTTATACAACAGAGCTGTTTGGATTATTCCCTAAAGATTATCTGCAGGATCTTGAGGAGCACTTTGGATTGCTCAGAAGTTTCTGCACTATATATATTTTTCATTACATTCCTGCTGTTTCTGTAATGTTTCCAAAGTGTTGGTGTTGGGTGCAGTAACAGAAGAGTTTGCAGTTTCCTTCACTGAGACAGCAATGCTGTCTAAGGTGAAATTAAAATAGACTTCACTTATTTGTGGAATTAATTATTAAAATGTGCTCAGCAATCACTCACATCAACTCTCTGTGCTTACTGGGCTTTTTTTTCCCCTCGTGCAAATACCACCAAAACAATGGGAGGTGGTGCTGGGCTGCTTTGCATTAGTGATGGCCAAACCTCCTCCTGCCTCTTGTATTATTTAAAATGTGCCTTTCATCAGGTATTCAGTGCAGTGCATTTGGGGGGGACAAAGTGAATCCTGATCCATTTGCATCAGCATCTAAACCTGCAAATATCAGTTTTTAAAAGAAAAATAAATTTTGGACTATAATTTTCATTTGGTTCTTGCCAGTTGTCAGCTTCTGAGTTAGGCGCAATGAATTTGGTTGGTTTTGGGGTTAGGCCTGATTGGGTTTCTGGTTCTCCTTCTGTATGGCTGGGCTGATTTAGGAAGAGCCCTGTGGAGTCAGCAGGGAGTCTCCCCGTGAGTCATGGAATGGTTTGGGCTGGGAGGGACCTTAAAGCTCATCCAGTGCCACCCCTGCCATGGGCAGGGACACCTTCCACTGTCCCAGGCTGCTCCAAGCCCCGTCCAACCTGGCCTTGGGCACTGCCAGGGATCCAGGGGCAGCCACAGCTTCTCTGGGCACCCTGTGCCAGGGCCTCCCCACCCTCACAGGGAGGAATTTATCCCCAGAATCCCACCTATCCCTGCCCTCTGGCAGTGTGAAACCATTCCCTGGGTCCTGTCACTCCATCCCTTGGAAATTGTCTCTCTGCATCTTTCTTGTCAGCTCCCTTAGGTCCTGGAAGTCACGCTGAGGTCACTCCAAAGCTTCTCCTCTCCAGGTGAACAATCCCAGCTCTCGCAGCCTTTCCTCCCAGCAGAGCTGCTCCATCCCTCTGCTCATCCTGGAGCCTCCTCTGGGCTCTCTCCAGCAGCTCCAGGTCCCTCCTGTGCTGGGCCAGGGCGGGGGCAGCTCTGCAGGTGGGGTCTCACCTGAGACAGGGGCACCATCCCCCCTTTCCTGCTGGGATCAGCCCAGGGCACGGGGGTTCTGGGGGCCCTCACCCACAGCTGGGGCATGAAGATGACAAAAGAAACCTCACCAGAGTTTCCTGAGATTCAGCCCCATTAAGAATCCCTGGAATTAATTTTGTCAGTGGCTTTCAGAAATCGCACCTCCATCACTCTGTGGCTTCATTTAAGAGCAGGAGTCTGTGTGTGAGCACAGTCTAAAACTGGGGAATTTGGGAGTGGATGTGAAGCGGGACATTTAGGAGGCTCTCTGCTGTGAAGGAGCAAGTCTAAAGGTCTGAAGTTGTGAGTTGTTTTTTTTTTTCCAACAGAGATGATCTTTGAAATCTTTTCCATCAGTTCTCTCCACATTCCAATTTCAGTTTTATAACACCCCTCACTGTGCACGTCTTGGCAGGAAACTTGCCCATCTTGCAGAGCCTTGCATGAATAATTCATGGCAGTGTCATGCTGATTCTCAAAAGGTTGGAATATTTCTTTGGAGAAAGTGTTTAATAAGATTCTTCCGAACAACACAAACTACAGCTTTGTATGAATTTTATGGGATGGTAGCTCTCGAAAGGTTTTGCACAATCAAGGATTTAATGAACTGAAACCCCAAACATATGGTAGCCCCTTCTACCTATTTGTTTCCTCAGTTGAAGCATGGAGATGAAGCTGCTTAATTGGGGTCAGAAACTTGAATTTGCCACATCTGAAGGCACAGAGAGAAGTTTCAAGGAATAGGATACAGCCCTTATTTGGCTCCTTGTATTTACATCTTCGTTTGGGTGATATTATATGACAATGATGGAGAATGAAGCAGCTTTTACATTTATTTTTCCAAGCCAACAGCAAATACCACAGAGCTCCTGCAAAAATACTGGGACATTGCAGTGTGTCCCAGAGATTGTGTTCAGCCAGGTGTCATTTAACCCATCTGACAGAGGAACTGAGGCTTTTTTAGTTTTTGGAAAGAGGGGTGAGTTCCACAACAAATTACGCATATCTAGAACTTCCTGGAGCTGAGGGTGTTTTGGCTTTGTTGGTTTTTCCTTTTGAAGACAACTTTCAAGCAGGCCTCGGTGATCTAAGAGGCTGGTTTGAGATGGGAAATCCCTTGAAATATTTCAAAAGAATTCTTGTTTTTCCCTTTTTTTCTTCCAGGCTATTTTAGAATTATTCCAGTTTTTAATGGGCGCTACTTTGCCAAAAAAAAAAAAAAGAAAAGAAAAAAAAAAGAAATAACAGCAAAGCCCAAGTCAAGAACCAGTCAGTGTAGCTAAAATACAACATCACATCAATCTTGGTGTTTGCCTGAACACATTTCAGGGTGTACTTGGCAGCTATAAAATTGAGATAAAATATTTGGTGTTGTTCTGAGGATGGGAGACCATGGGACTTGTTGAGAAGGAAAATAACAAGGGCAATATTGGTGGTAGAGAATTGGTTCTCATTACTGAGCTGTTCTATTTAGGAAAAGATGGGGAGCCCTTTCTCCAAATTTTCTCCATCAGCTCTGGAGCTGCCTGCCCAGGGAGCTGCAGAACCTCCATCCTTGCAGATTTTCAGAGCTTAGCTAGAAAAAAGCTGCAGTTTACTTAATCCAGCAGGAAGAGCTTTACTTTGAAGGGGGAATTTGGGATCTCCTGCAGTCCCTTCCAACCACGATTTCTGCGAGTCTACAGGATTTTAATGGCAAAGGTCACTTAGGATTTCAGTGAGACTTTGCATGGGAGGGATCACAGACCCTGGAGTGGGGGTAAAAATTACATCTCCATGGATTTCAGTGCCAAGATTCCAGCAGAACTCCCTGGATCACCAGCCTGGCTGTGCACATGTGCCTAATTCCCCACCTCAGCCTATTTTCTGCTCAAACCCTTGTGACTCAGACTTGAAAACCAGCACGTTCATTGCTGCTGAAATGTATTCCTACATGGATCTTGCTCCTTGCAGTGCCTTCCAGGGAGCTCATTTAAAGATTAAATTGGTGATTGGTGGTTTTCAGTGTTGGTGAAGTCGTTTTCTTAATCAGGATCTAAGAGAACTCCTTAAACCAGCTGATTTTTTTTGTTTGTTTTCTTTCTCCTAGTTGTCATTTAGTTGAAATTAATATCGTAATTGCTTTCTCTGGAGACTCTGTAACTTTGTGCATTCTCATTTAGGGAGAGAAATATGGATGATGGGTGACTAATGATGCTTAGTTAGGCATTTTTTAAAAATAAATACAGAATCTGTCAATCCGCTCTCTGTCAGAGACAGAAGCAGCTCCTGTTTTCACACAGCCTCTTCCTTGAGGGGATTCTGTCTTGGGAAGCACTGTAATAGGGAGAAGTGAATGAGATTTGACTTTTCTGGCAGTTTTCACCCTTTCCTTTGCAAACACCCTTCCAGTTTTCCCATCACATTTACGGGGGCTGGGAGTGGGTTGCTGCCAAAGAGAGAACGTCTTGCAAGACATTGACCACAGCAAGTCAAGCTCTTATCTTTCAATTTTATAAATAAGGATAACAAAGGTTGGACAAAATGCCTTTAGCCTGAGGAATTCAGTTTGGCTGCATCGAGCAGGATGTTGCTCTGTGGATTTAAATTAGCTGGGTCTGTCCTGGGTGGTTTAGACAAAGTGGCCTGATGTGTCTAGCCCTCCTTCTGCCTCCTTTGCTTACTGATAAGTCTTTTTTTCCCTCTATCAATAGTCTGGTGATTGATTAACTCCATTCAGGTTCCTCTGCCTGCAAGGTTCAAAAGGACACATTCTCATAAATATACAATATTTTATTTCCTTCCTATTGACTCCTCACTCTTCAAATGTTCATTCCTTGCCTTTTCTCTTCTTGTGAGCAGTCGTGTTTCCTGCTGCTTGAAAAAGAAAAGAAACACTTTGCTTTCCAAACCTTCCCAAGGGTCAACCTCCTCTCTTTTTAAAATTAGCTGTGTGCTGCAAGGTGCAGGGGAGCAGAGGGTGGAGCATGGCAGCATGAGCAATCAGCTTGGATCCAAACAGAAAAATTCATGACCTAAATGATGCATCTCCCTCCAGATGTCAGAGCAGCAAATAAATGTTTCATAAACTTTGCTTTCCGGGTCAGCTCCAAGCCATGATTTTATGTTGGTAGTTTAACCCTTAATGTTTAGAGAAAGCAGCACGAGGAGAATGGACAAGGAGCAGGGAATATTCCTGGACATCTCTGCTCCTGGGAGTGGTTGTGGCACTAATGCCTCCAGCCAGGAAAAACAACGTGCAAGGCTGATGCCATAATCTTGAGGATGAGGAATGTTATCACAGGGATTTACTTTGTAGAAAAATCTGAGGAAATGCTTTCCCAACCCTGTGAGAACACATCATAGCAGGTTCAGCACCCTGGGGCAGAGGTGGCTGGTCCTACAGGAGCCAAGCCAGCCTCCTGTGGGGTCCAGGACACCTCTGTCCATGCAGCAAAGCTTCTATTTGTACAGTGGGATAGAGGAAAGCAGATGGTGGATGGCTGCATGGAGGAAGTGAGGACACAAAGCCAAAATTATATTTGCAGGGTAAGCATTTTTCCATGGACTCGACCCTCACAGTGATGCCTTACGTTTTAGC
>VWZT01010402.1:284992-295339 GCA_013397055.1 Pachycephala philippinensis | reverse complement strand
CTGTCTTTTAAACCAAGACAGTCCCTCGTAGACAAACAAAGCTGTGTGAGCTCCAGGGCTCCGCTGGGATCCCGAGCTGGGGGAGTCAGGCAGCTCCGGCACCCTGGGATGGAGCCAGGAGCCACACGAGCAGTGCCGGCTCTGCCCGTGGTGCCAACAACAGAATATTTTGCTTCCAAAGGCTCTGCAGGTAAAGCCCTCAATCCCCCATTGCCATAGGAATGGTGTGTGTCCCATCACCATCCAAGGACAGGGACAGCTGCTGAGGCACACCCCACACTGCGGCTCCCTCCGCCACAAACACAGCTCCGACCTGGGATGGGGATGCTTTCCCCCATTTTTTTTCCCAAGGAGGATGACCTGCTGGCACTCGCTGTCCCAGGCTTTGGCACAGTGGATTGCCGCCCTGCCCTTGACCACAGTGATGCCCAGTGTTACCATCACAGGGTCCGGCAGAGCCCCATGGATGGGATCCACCCCATGGCTCAGGTCTCAGGAAGCAGCTCTTTGAGGTAAGGATGAAGGGAAAGGTGTTTTGCAGGGAAGAACAACACACAGTGAGCACCCAGTGAGCTCAGCCAGATCAGCTCCTGCCACTGCAGCCATGCCAGCACTGCCAAACCTGGGACTGGCACCTCACCCTTCCCCACAGAGATCATCAACACCCACCCGGGGAATAACCCAAAGCCTGCTGGGAGCAATAATTAATTAACAAAACGAGGCAGTGGCTCAGCAGAGAGGCAGCAAGGGCTCAGGGGATCACGGGAGCTGAGCAAGGCAGAGCCAAGGGGCAGGGATGCCCCAAATGCCCATCCCAGGGGCAGTGGGGAGGTTAGAGACACCTGTCCGTCGTTTCCTGGCTGCTTTCCCTCTGCTTTCAAAGAACAACCCAGTTCTGCACAGCTGAACTCAATATTTTATCACAAATAAAAGATGAAAGTGAAATTAAGCCAAATGTATTCCATTAAATATTCAAACCATTTAGATGTACTCTGGCCCCATTTAAATGTTTTACTGTCTATAAAACACTCCCTCATAGGTCCTGGCACCGGGAGCGGATCCAGCCTGGCTCGGATCCATGGCAGTGGATGCTCCAGTGCCCAAATTGGCCTCTCCAGGGCCAATTTCCCACCTGGCAGCAGCCAGAGAGGAGCCAACACAGCACAACCGTGTGCTCACAGCCTTCCTCCAGCCCGACCTCCTGCTCACCCTGCTCCTTCATGGTGATCCTGCCGAGCTGGAGCGGGGCAGGAGCAGGAATCTGCCTCACACCCCCAGACACGATGTGGATGGGTGGGAACTGCATTTCCCAGCTGAGTTTCCCCTGGTCCCCATCCTCTGTAGGGGTTTTGGGCTCCCACACAGCTCTAATCAGGATACAGAGGCAGATTATGCTGAGCACCTTTACAACCTCCCTCTTTCTACCAGCAGCTCCCAAGTTTATGTTTTCCTTGCCTGTGTCCTGGTGCTGCAGCTCCTGAGCATCCCAAACCTTCTGCTCTCCCCCTGAGCTAATTAAATCCATTATTCCAACCACCCCAGGACAGGCCAGACCCACGGGGACACCAGCTACCAACACACACCAGGAAGCCACCAAGCACCAGCAGGGCTGCAGGAGCCAGGAGACACTGGTGCCCTTCCAGAAGCATCTCCCAAACCCCACGTCCCCAGTGCTGTCATGTCAGCTGAAATGGATACAAAATTCCACATCCAAAGGATTCTGGGTGGTATTTCTGACACCAAGGAGGTGGAGAAGGCACCTTCCCACCACCCTGAAAAGAGGATTAAGCTGGTTAAGAGTTTTCTTAACCAGGCTCTGGGGCTTGCTGCCACTCCAGCTGCTCAAGCACTTCTTTGCTTTGAAGACATTCTTCTTCTTTCTCTGCCTCCCCCAAGGCAGGAATGGAGTCCCTTGTCCGCTGGGATCACCGCCTGCATGCGGGGGTTTGCATCTTCCTGGTGTGCTGCAGAACTGGGGGTTATTATTTCCCAAAAGCAAGAGGCAAAGGAAGATGAGTAAAAGCCCGGGAGCTGTGAGGAGCGGGCGCAGCCGCCACGGGCACCGCTCGCAGCATCTCTTGGCAACTGAGCCCCTGCATGCAAATGACAGGCACCGACTGCAAAGCTGTGAGTGTCCCTCTGCAAGGGAGGGAGCAGCCACAGCAAGAAAAGCAGGGCTGGGCTTCCCATGAAAAATGGATATTTACTCCCCCGAGAGCCCATCCTGGGAGCGGGGAACAGGCACCAGCAGCAGCTGTGGAGGAGTGGCGTCCTCAGAGTCACAGACGGGCACAAGGGGTAAAACCCCAGCGTGTCCCAGCTGACCAGTGCTGCCCTCCCTGGGCAAGGTTGCCAGGACCTGCCTCCCCCTGCCAGATTTGGGCACAGCTGGTCCCTACTGCACTGGTTACAGCACCATGTCCATCCCCTGGAACCAGGCAGAAGGGGTGGGAACATCACAGGAATCAGCAGAGACTCCTGGAATGGTTTGGGTTGGAAGGGATCTTAAAGCCCATCCAGTTCCAGCTCCCTGCCAAGGGCAGGGACACCTTCCACTAGACCAGGTTGCTCAAAATCCCATCCAAGTCGTCCTTGAACACTTGCAGGGATGGAAATCTGCTCTGGGCAAATTGAGCCCAGCTCTCCATACAGTGAGAAATGGAAAAATATGAAATCAGCTACTGGCTGCTATTAAAATTTATCCAGCAATGGGAGCTGCAGAACAAACTGATTTTCAGACAAAGAGCTGCTGGAAACACACAGAAACATGGAGTGGTTTGGGTTGGAAGGGACCTTAAAGGTCATCCAGTTCCAAGCATTTGCCATGGGCATACCCAAGGTGGGCACACAGGCACCCCCTGCCCGCTCCTTCCCCCCCCTCCCCATCCTGCTTGCAGCTGTGTTGCACTGGCATGGCCTCACGGAGGGGAATTTGGTCCAAGCAATTCAGCAGCACTGAGATGTTTCTCCCAGGAAAAGGCAACTTCCCTCCAGAGCTCCAGCCCTGGAGACCAACCAAAACCCACCCTGCTGCAGCAAACCCCCATCCTGACCCCACACAGCAAAGGAGAGACTAAACACTCTGCCCAGAGCCTGAGTTCCTTTCCTTCAACATCCAGAGCTAATTTTGCACAGAAAGACGCTGAAATTAATTTATTTCCATTTCTTTCTTCTGGCCTAAGCAGCTCCCCTCCCACTTTTTCCAGACTGATCCATCAGAAAATGAGCCCTGCTAATGCTCTGTGCCAACTGCTGAGATAAAAGGCAGCCCTTGGCTTTCAGGAGGCTCCAGCCCTTCAAAGGAAGGCACCAGGCAGAGGCTGTGAGGGCAGGGATGTGGGTTGGGATGTGGGCACCTGCTGGGGACCTGAGCATCACCCCAAGAGCTGGGATGTGGGTGCCCACTGGGGACCAGCAGATGCTCAGGGCATCCACACCCCTCTCCCAGCACATGGACACCCAGGACCAGTCTGGGTGAACCCAACCCGTGGTCCCTGTTACTCTGCACATCCTGCACGGCTGGAGCAAAGGTTCCCATCCTCCTGCAAAGCTCAGCTCGCTGCAGGAGGCGGGGGCAGCCCATGGAAGGCGCACACACAAACACAACAAAAAATAACCAGAGATGCAACAAATTTCCCATGTAAAAAACCACATTACACACCGCTGATTCCAGCCCTGAGCAGCACAGGGCTGGGTGTAATCAGGAGTCCTTAGAGCTCAGGGCCACCGGTGACAGGTTTTATTTACAGCACAGGGGCTATCCCAGATTAACCACGGCACAGCCAAGGCTGAGCAGAGCACGGAGCCTCCCGAGGGGGCTGTGCTGGGGAGCAGCTGAACCCCCCCCACATCGGTGTCAACCTGTGCACATCAAAGCTGAGCCTTCAAAGGAAATATTCCCTGCGCCCACTGCCTGCTCTGGAAGCCTGGAGCTGTGCCGAAGCACCAGGGCTGGCTCCCTCCTGCTGCTTCTCTTTCAGCAGCACCTGAGCTCGGTGCCAGGAGGATGTTCCCTGTCCTCGGGGCAGCAAGAGACAAGTGACACCGCTGCACACCTGGGAGAACACGAAGAGAAGCCACCCTGCTCCGAACTCCACCAGAAAGCGCTTCCCAGTGGTTTCATCCCCCTGATTAACACAGGAACCATCACCCCTGCTAATGCAAAGGAGCTCATTAGCACCTCTTCCCAGGGAGAAAAGGCTCATCCTTAATTTTTTTCTTTTATGTTCTTCTCCTTTCAGGTCCAATTAGTATAAAAATCTTCACTTGCCCAACCCTGCAAAGCTCGGGGCTGTGAGGACCGGGCTGGGCAGCCCCACGGAGCCCAGGTGTCACTGGGGACAGGGACAGAGTGGGTTCCCGTGGCCCTTTGGCTTCTCTGCTTTGGCAAGACCTCCCTCCTGTTACTCAGCTGTCACGACAGGACACAAGTCCCGCTGGCTGTGCAGCTCGAATTCCTGTCGAGGTTTCTGCAGCGTTGCCAAAATTACAAGAAGAGACAGCTCCTTCCGTGGCACTGAGAAAATCGGGATTCACACCCCTGAGCACGAAACCTGCTCTTTTCCAGGAGCCCCTTCTCCCTGGAACCCAAACATATGAAGTCAGGAATGCACACACGACATGCCCAGAAAGCTGCTCTGCAGTGGGGATCCGTGGGGAGAGACCTCCCAAGCAGAGGCACCTGCCACGATTCCCCAAACAAGACCTCGTGCAATGGCTCGGCACAGCTCATGGAGGGCAATAATTGAGCCCCTCATTATCTAGCAATGAAACCCTGAAGGTGACACCTGTGATCCAGACACAGAAGGCAGAGAGGGGTTTGTCCCCCCGCCCAGAGGTTTTCCCCTGGGGGGCAGCAGCTCAGGAACTCAGACAGATGTTTCTGCTCAGCCAAAGCTCGGCTGGGACAGGACCCCTCGCCCAGGGCTCTGCCTCGATGGCACCCACAGTGGAGGGCTCACGCAGCACTGCACCCCCAGCCAAACCCTGGCACTGCCCCAGCTGAACTGGGAAGGCTGGCATCATCCCCAGGAGATAAAGATGCTCCCCCAGCAAACCCAATTTTCCCAGGAAGGAACACTGAGGACTCAGCACCTCCAAAGCTCGAAGCCAACAGGTGCCATTTTGATGCCTTTTTTAATATTACAATCATCTTTATTTCCCCAGCATCAGCGGTTTGTTTTCCAAACACATTCAGATCAACATCCTTCTTTGTTTAATAGATGACGATAAACAAACTCGATGCGGGAGGCTCTCCCTCACATAAAACAGTAGGAGGGAACAAACCTCAGGGGCCATTAGGAATTGTAATGCCAGATTAATTTTAAATGGATTTCTATTCATTTACATTCGCTCCGGCCTACGTAATCCATTAGCCATAGCGTTGGGTGCATCTAATGGTTTGACATCCTTGAAAATGAGCAATGGATCCACTGGGATCCAGTGGATGGACTGGGAGAGGAGGAAGCTGGGCTGGCGTGGGGGCTGCCCCCAACGCGGCTCCATCCCATTCCAGAGTGCTTGCAGGGACCAGATGGCATCAGGAAGAGTGGAGATCGTCCCCAGGACAATGCCAGGAGCCGGGCAGCTCCGTCCCCATGGTTTCCTGAGCCGGGATGGGCCCCAGGGACCCAGCAGGTCCCGAACAAGGTCGTGCGTGCACAGGAGCGCAGCTGCCACACGCACTGGCCTTGGGGAGCTCCCTGCGGTCTCTGCTGCCAGCGAGGCTCAGAGACTGGCACAAACCCTGCCAAAACCCCACAAAACCCCAAAATAACCCCCCTGCACTCGCTCAGCACCTCTCCCAGTGGGCCAAGAGAACACAGCAAACCCCAGTGACACCTTCCCACCACTGCCACCTCGCAAACAGCCTCGCCTGCTCCAGCCAGCAAGCCCCCTGCCAAACGCTGGGGCTGCAGAGAGAAGGAGCTGTGATACGACAGTTTTGTGATTAAAAAGACACAAATTAAAACCAGCAGAAGCCTCCAGTGTTTCCACCCCAGAGCGTCATCTGCATCACGGCGCCCACGGTGAGAGGGACAATTACCCAGACAGGATTATCCTAATGGGAAGGGAGATGCACATCACAAAACTATTTCCGTGTCCCCCCCTAAATTATGAATGCCTTACAAGGATGATAATAATGAGTTTTAGGGCATACACATGATCTCCCCCACTGTATAATCTGCCCATTTCAGAGCCATGTAGCTCGAGCAGCTCTATTAGAGAAGTAAATTAACCCTAATTTGATTGCTTCTCGGTAACAGTCATTTCAGCGCTCTAATCAATAAGTCACAGGGTTTTATGGCTGCCCTCTGTATCAATCACTGCAATCAGTAATAAAACGCTTTTCATTTGAAGAACACCTGAAACACTGTGTAATTACCTTTGTATAAAATTACAGACCCCAATTTACCCATTTCACCTGCTGCAGCCCCCAGCCTCGCCAGGCACAGAACATCCCTTCCTTCCTTCCTTAAGGCTTTCTGAGCTGTCCTTCATCCCTTCCCAATGTCACTGCACCAGTGAGTTATTACTCACACCCCAGCCAAGTAGCAGGTTACAAGAGACACTCATCTCCCAGGAATCCTCCAAGAGACGCGAAGATCCAAGATCCTGCTGGGAAAAGGCGGTTGGGAAGACGCAACACTGGTGCACGACACCACCAGCAGCTCTTCACAGCACCCAAACAGAGCCAAAACCATCGCAAAGAGAGACAGCACAGGTGGTGCTCTGGGAGCAGGGCAGGGGGAGCAGCACTGCCCAGACATCCTGGGAGGTGACAAGCTTACACTTTGGGGGGAGCAGATGGTTGGGAGACTGGTGAGGGACAGGGAGCAGCTGATCTAGTGCCAGTGAGCCAAGCCAGGAGTGCTGCTGGCTGCTGCTTGAGTGGCAAAAGCTGCCTCGTGCCCTGCACAGCTGCTGTAAAGGCTCTTTGGTGCCACCTCTGTAAAGTCACCATTCCTGTTGCTCTGCTGTCCCACCCCAGGGGTGGCAGCACCACAGAACCCCTTCGCCAGGCCCTGACTGAACCACAGAGCCCCCAGGCAGCCCCCCCCAGCAAGGGACGGACAGGGAAACACAGCCAAGAAAAGGTTTCAAGGGCCCCGGCCGGCACTCAGATATTCCTGCCTGGCAAAGGATGCTCTGGGCACACTGGGGCATTGCAGGGCATGACGTGCCCTCCTTTCTTCCTCCCAGTCCACCCTTTATTCCCTGTGTGGAGCAGGTTCCCACTGTCCTCACTGGAGCTGTACAGCTCCGACTGCTGCCCCCGTGACTCCTGGCACCAGGATGCTCCGGTTGCTCCCAACCAAACTGAGACCTCAGAGATCCCTCAGCACAACACATCCCCCCAGGCCAGAGGGAGCGGGGCCACACAGCACCACAGCCCCACATCAGCACCCCAAAGCTGTGCTCAGGAGATTCTTCCAGGGCATTCTGGTTTGTATCGGTTTTGGTTTTGTTGTTTGCTGTTTCAAGAAAAAAACCAAACAACTCTACAAAACACTGAAACTGCCTTAGGGAAGTATTTTCACGGGCAGATGCCAGGCCTCAGTTGTTACAGGAATTATCCCCAGGATCCTGAGCAGAGGACATGCTTCCCCATCCCTGTGCAAAGCCGTAACAAAAATGCTGCTGAGCCGCCGCCGTCACACCCCGAGCGCCCCGGCTGGAGCCGACACAGCTGACGAGGTTTAAGTCCTCGGAGCAATGTTTAGTTACTCCTCTGCAAAATCCATCATTCACCTGCCAGACCACTGGGAAGGGCCGAGGAGCCCCCCAGGCACTTACCCTGAAGTCGATTCCCACCGTGGAAATGAAGCTGCCAGCGAGGAAGGCGCCGTCCTTGAAGCGCACCAGCAAGCAGGTCTTGCCGACCCCCGAGTCACCCACCAGCATCACCTGCAGGGAGGGAGGGAGGGAGGGAGCGAGGGAGGGGTGTCAGACTCCAGGTTTTGGGATGGCAGCCCCACTGCAGCCATCACCCTGCTCCATCACAGGAGTGGGCAGCAGATGCTTGAGGGGAAAAAGCACATCCAAGAGTGATGTCCTCGGAATAATCCCACAGCAGGAGTATTCCCACCCTGCACCATGTCACCAAACTGGAGACACCTTCCCCTGACAGGCACTTAACAGGTCCTTCATGGGGGCACAAACACCCCCTGAAAACCAAGAGGTGACATCTGGGTGACAGGAGCTGCCTGTGCTGTCCTCAGCGCACCCACAAAACACCCCACCGTGTGTGGGGCTTTCTGGGAGGGTGACACTGCCCATGGGGAGACTTCAGGGGGTCCCGAGGCATGAGCACCAGCTCCAGGGGTGCACTCTGCCCTCACCTTCAATGGGACCCACACATGCCCATGGCTGCCCTCCCCGTACTCCACGCATGCCAAGGGAACAGCTCCCAGTGCCACCTGCCTCAGTTTCCCCACCCAGCAGCCCCGCTGGGCACAGACAGGGCAGGCAGCTCCTTGCCCTAATGCAACCACGGCAGATCTGAGGCTGCTCCCAAATGCAGCTCCCCAAAACCTCTGCCCACACCAACAGCCCTCCTGCCCCCCAGGGCACTGACCCTGCTCCCTTTGGCAGGATGACACTGAGAAATCCGGGACCACGGAGCCGGGCTGTGCCAGCTCCTTCTGCACCTGCCGTGGCAGGTTCCCTCTCTCCCGAGGCGCTGCCATCAGCCTTCCACGAGCCATTAACCCGTGACAGGATTTAAATGGCTTTATGGCAGGGACTGCCCTGGGTCACACCGAACCCTCCCAGGAGCTGTCAGAAGTGGCAAATGCCACCACCACTCTGCAGCTCAGCCCTGAGAGGCAGCAGCAGCCCCAGCCGCAGGTGTAGCTCGTTTCGGGGCCAGAGGGATCTGCCCACGGTGCCCCGCACGCCCAGCAGAGCCCCACACCGGTGTCCCACAGGAGCACCAGGCACTGAGCCCTGGCACAGCAGGGTGAGGGCAGCCAGCGCCCACGGGAGTATCGGTGTGAATCCACGGAAGGGGGGCAAAAAGTAATTTTAATACAAAATATTGATTTTTAAAAAAAATTTCCGGACATCTTTTTGGAATAGGTGACCCTCAACAGCAGCTTCTCCCCACTCAGCACTGCCAAAGCCTCACCCGGGCACGCAGAGTGCCCAGGGCCAGGATCCAGCTCCATGCCCGGGACTTGGCCACTGCCTCAGGCAGAGATCGGGAGCTTCAGGAGAGGGGAAAGGGAAGGAGAAAGTTTAATCAACCACCTTTTTACTGGATGCAAAGCAATTTCTGTCTGCCACTGGTTCAAAATCAGCCAGACCATTAGCAGATATTTTATCTACCCAGTGTTTTTGGGCTGATCGAAGACCCGTTTGGCTCATCCTCGTGCCTTGGGGTCGACCCCCAGGGAAAGCCCCAGCCTGGGCAGGCAGGGGTGAGCTCCAGGAGCTGAGGACCAGTGCAAACACAGAGGTGGCTCCATTTTAGGGAAGCTGTTGAACCATTAATGCAGCTGTATCAGGACCAACCACCTACCGAAGCAACCAAACACACTTCTGGAACGTCCCTCACCAACCCCACATCCCAAACCTTGAGACCTCCTACCCCACGTCCCAGACCTTAACACCGCGACGGCCACACCGACTGCCACAGGCACCAAGCTCTCAACACCACACACCAAGGTGGGACTTGCCACAGCAAAGCCGCATTCTCCAGGCTCAATCCCCGGGGCTCGGCTACAGAGATCTGTGTTAGAAACGCAGAGGGGTCTCACCGAGTCGTAGCCTCAGCCGAAATCACTAAATGAGCCCCAAAATCACTATGTGAGCCCTAAAATCATCAAACGAGCTGCAAGCTGGGCTTGCATCAGGTCGCGTGATGAACTAGGGAAGGACGCAAATATGTTTGCTCTGTGACTCGCTCGCCAGGATCTGAAGCAGCGAGGAGAAGCCATCTGAGCCCAGAAGGCTGGGGACATCTCAGCAGCAGCCGGAGCACATTCGATGCCCCTCGAGGGGTGCCATCACCCTGCTCACAAGCCCCGTTTTTTTGTAGGCTGAAGAGGAGCCGGGAGGTTACAGCAACTCCCCGGGGCAGCCTTTGGCCGTCACTTGCACAAGTCCCGCAGCAGCAGCAGCCCCGCTGCCGGGGGCTGTGCGGGCGCAGCCCCCGCCGAGACCTCACCGGGCGGCTACGGAGGGACGGGATGCCGGGGCTGGGAGCGAGGGAAGCAGGGATGCAGGGAAGCAGGGAAGCACGGATGCAGGGATGAAGGGAAGCAGGGATGAAAGGAAGCAGGGATGCAGGGATGCCCTCCCGGTCCCGGCCCCCGGGAACTTCGGGGACGCTACACCCGACCC
>VWZT01010402.1:177392-274697 GCA_013397055.1 Pachycephala philippinensis | reverse complement strand
GCGCCCGCCTGCGCCGTCAACTGCTCGGCCCGCGGCGTGGAGCGCCCGGGGGCCGCCGTGCCCCCCGCCGCCACCGCGCTGTGAGTACCGGGCACGCTGGGCACGGGCGGGGGGCGAGGGCCCGGCGCGGCCCGGGAGATGCGCGGTGCCGCCGGCCGAGCCCCGGGCTCCAGAGCGGGAGCTGGATAACCCCAGTGTCCCGCCGCGGTGCATGGAGCGGGAGGGTCTGTGCCCGGAGTTTGGTTGGGGAGGTTCTCGGGGAATAACAGGAGGACGGTGTGCGGGGACGAGCGGGTGGATGGGGGTGAAACACTCCTTAAAGCAAATCCGAAAGACGCAACTAACTAACAAGTAACAAACATTTCTCCGTGGAAGCGCTGGGATGGAATGACAGATGTGTTTGTGTCTAGATGCTGGTGTTGTTTTGGGTAGATCAGCCAGGCGCGTTCCGTGGGGGGGCACGGGAATGGTCCATGTGCTCTGTCACTGAGATAAACTTACTGCATGACGCAAAAAACAGACGTAGGGGAAAAGTTTGGTTTTCCGTAGGGAGCAACTTTTCAGTTCTTGACGAGACAAAAGCATCGAGTGATTCATGTAAGAGAGATGACGTGGGGCCCGGTGCGGTGGATAGATCGCACATAAACTAATTTCTGGTGGTATTTCACTCCATTAAGGGTCTGCTTTTCTATTTGGATATTCTTAACTAAGCTTCCACTTTTTAGCTTCAATACAGAGATACTGCAGAAGTTGTGGAGTACCACAGTAAACATACATTGTGGGTTTTGCAGGCTGTGTCTGGACTAATTTCAGGAAAATGTGCACATCTCTAAATCCAGCAGCCAAGGTGTTTTCCAGCTCTTTTCTTACTTGATATATTTAGACTTTTGCAAACAAACCAGCCATTGTTTGTTGCAGAAAGTCCCTAACTGGAAAAGACTGGATTTTATTAAGGAGGTTCTGGATTTGTGTTATCTGTTGTTGGTTTGAGATGGGGATCTGCAGCTCCCGAGGCTGTGACAGAGGTGGAACCTGCCAGCTCCTTGCTGGTCACTGCAGGGCAGCCTCCTGAAGGCTGTGATGGCCAGTCCTTCATTTGGCTTTTTGAGGATTGGGGTCTATTACAATGTGTTTCTGTGGTTATTAATTTTGGTGGTAAGTGTTTGAGAGACTATGTTATTGTTGTTCAGAAGCGCTGAGTTGTAAAAGCTCCCAGAATGTTTTGGCTGAGATGTTGTGCAGTGACAGATGGAAGTGGGACATAAAGCTCTTACAGGTGAACAAAACCATGGGAAGGGGAAATCTGCCAGAGCAATGGATGGTGTTAATGGTACCATGTTCTGATTCCACAAGTGTTTGTGTAGGGCACAGAGCTGTGCTCTGCTGAGGGGTAGTTGTGTTAGGAATTCAGGCTGTAGAGTCGTCTTTGTCAGGCAGCTCATCTCTGTGCGTGCACCAGCTGGAAATGTGTGCTGGCCCTGTTCTGAGGGCAGGGGTAAGATGTGCTGAAGTGGGTTTCTTTCAAGTTTACTGCCCTGTTTGGCCTCCTGATGATGGCAGAGAATGCAGGTGTACTCACTCCGTCATTATAACCATGAAGAATTTACAGATTCATTTCATTGGGATGAGAGGGACTCTGGCTCATGGCGCAGTGAGGTTATGCAAGTGGTTTTGCCTATTAATTTCACATTCCCTTTGTTGAACACTGACAGATAAATAACGTTTATCTATTCTCTCATTAGAGGAAAAATAATTTTTTAGTATCTCAACACCCCTTTAAAAAAAATTAATTATTCTGAAATGAAAGCAGCCTTTAGGAAAGCCAAGTTCTGAAAATTCCCAACGCCAAAATTCCCGGACCCTGCTCAGGCGTGTGCTCGCAGCTGCACTCAGCAACTCTGATTCCATATTTCTGGCTGTAAAAGTGAGGCCTAGGAAATGAATTCCTCTTGTATCCGACGTTTTAGAGAGAGCAACTTTGAGGAAATAAATGCCAACTGCGGCCGCACTGTTACCAGGAGCACAGGGAAATGTCCCGTCCAAAGAATCACTAAGGAAATGGGCTCTGCTGCTCGCAGACACCACATACCTCGCTGGAAGCAGTCTCCAGGCAGACAGAATGGGAATATGGGCCCCTTCCCATAGCCAGAGTCAGGTTCTTGAAGTGTAACGCAAAGTCTGGCTGGAACTGGGAGCAGAGTCTGTTTTTCCAAATAATCCGCAGTGCGCAACATGCAAAACTGAACTTGAGGAGCAACGCGCTTCGAGTGGCAGCATTTGCACTTCTGAGCCCCTCCATCTGAGGAATGCTCTGATCCATCTCTTTTCAAGTGCTTTGCTCTCAGCACCACCGGATTTTGTTCCCATTTGTTTGAGCCTGAGCTGTTGCTTGAGCTTTCATCGCTTATTTCATTCCTCAACTGGAAATAAACCTCACCAAGGTTTTCTGGCTTTCCCTTGCAAGTACCGATTCTTTCTGACACATCTTCAGTGTCATGGCAGGTTTGAAGTGGAAATTAGAATCTCGATGTAAAAGGACGAGAGTTGAAGCTTCCTTTATTTTCCCCTCATTCGCATGAAATAGTATTTGTGGATGGGTGAGAAAGAGAAACTGGGATCAGAGGAGCTCTGCTATCGTCAGGCTCCTGCAGGAGCAGGTTTGGGGGTCAGAACTTTCATCCAAAACCCAGTGGGGTTTTTTGTGGATTTGGCAGTGAGCCCTGAGGGTTGCACTGCCCAGCCGGTGACTTCACCTAAACAAACCTTAAAGTAAACAGATCGTGTGATTCAGGAACCTGGAGTCTGTGATATTTTAAATTTCAACAGTCAGCAACGATTGGTAGATTTTGATATTACTACATGATACAGGAAGAGCCTGTTCAAGGCTTGAGACGTCTTCAAAAGCTGTCGGGGAAAGAAAATTCCAGTTTAAATTAAAATCTAATTCAGGTAAAGCCACAGGCAGCGGAGTGTCTGTACAGTAGTGTCCAGGCCACAAAAGCAAAATAGCTCTATTGCTGTTCCTAGAAAAAAATTGAGACAGCCTGGAATGTCATTCTTGTAGGAAGCCATATCCAAGCGAAAACAAGGCTGTGTTTCTCTTTTGTAAGAAATTCTGGAGGGGGAAAAGGACCCAAATGAGGTGCTAGATAAATATTTTGCCAACGAGATTCCTTCAGCCTGTGGAAGGGACCAGTCTCATAAGCAACTCGTAGCTATAGTTTGAGTGTGAACAAGGAGGCGATTCTGTGGTGGTGTGTCAGAGCAGAACGGGCTCCGGTGTTAGAGAGGGCTGGGTTGTTTATTGTGCTCCTTCCTAAAGCTTCAGAGAAGTCTCAGTGCTGTTCCCATGGCTGAGAAACTTCTTTAAAATTAAAACTTTGGCTTTTTTTGGTGGTGTTTCAAAATGTATTAAGAAAAATGTCCAGCTCGGGAAGAACAGGCATCCACCAGAGAGGCGGATTTGAAGGTGTTCCTGCTCTTTGGCAAAAGTTGCAATTAAATAATCCCGAGCGGCATCAACATGTCCCACTTTTGTGATCTGCAGTGTGGTGCAGCCATATCTACAAACCCTGGTAGTGACAAAACGCCACACATTAAAGAATTGTAATTAAACATTTTGGAGCCCCACGGGGCAGGACGAGCTGTTGGTGGAACCTTCTGGGGTTCCTCTGACACATGGTGTATTTTTTCCCCGTGAACTGTTTGCACTGATTTTTCCCTCTATTTCCTGAAATTTTTAAGTTTCCTGGTGGTGTTTTTCTGTGTGTTGCTTTTTCCTTGTTGGAGTGAAAGTGAGGGCTGATCCTGCTCTTCTCCTGCTGGCAAGCCCCCGTCAGGTCTCTTTGCGTTTCACTCAGCTGCTTTCATTCTGCTCTCACAAAGAGTGGATTTAAAAGAAAACCACTCACTCAGAAGGTAGAACTCATATGGTTTGTTAATGCTTCTCTGTCTTTTATCCCGTTTAATGGGATTCCTTGTTTTATCTCTTGTCATGCCGCGTTTTCCACACTGTGGTTTCCATAATGCGTCTCTGCGTCATCCTTTCTCTGTTTCTCCAAGCTTTGTTGTCCTTTGATTGATTGTTGCAGTTCAGCTTGATTTTGTATTTTATTTACTCCATATGTCCCCAGACATTTATCTGAGTTGTAATAAGCGAACAACAAAGTGAGCAGGGGAAGAAGAACAGCTCGGGAGCAAAGCCGTGCATTCCAGTGCCAGGGTGGAGCGGGCTGGGAGCTGCTTGGATCTTACTCTTAATGTGAGGAGAGTGCATGGAGGAGTGTGGGGAACAGGGTGGGTTTTGGGGGACACAGCACTTGTGAATTAATCCCTCCACGGCCAAAAGCATGATTTTAGGCAGTCGCTGTCAGGCTCGAAGAGAAAACTTCCCATCTCTTCCCCAGTGGAAAGTTGGCAGCTCCGCTCCCAGGCTGTGCTTACGGCGCTATTGCTGTTCAGAGGAATGGCTGCTGCTGCTCATCAGCCCACCCTTTTCTCCCCCCACATCAAACCACCCATTTCTCCCACCCCACCATCCCTCCCTTCTCTCCTGCCCTTGCTGAAATGTGGCTCCAAGGCTGGAAAGCCGCAGTGGCTGCGGAGCTGCCGGCCACACTCCCCTTCAGCTGCTGCTGCCTGCACAGACAAGCTCTGCCGAAGGTCACTGCCTGTCCCAGAGGAGGGTGAGGGTGTC
This sequence comes from Pachycephala philippinensis, assembly GCA_013397055.1. Taxonomy (NCBI): domain Eukaryota; kingdom Metazoa; phylum Chordata; class Aves; order Passeriformes; genus Pachycephala; species Pachycephala philippinensis. The sequence continues at coordinate 270,001 of VWZT01010402.1, read as the reverse complement.
CCATCCAACCTCTCCAGCCTTTATTTCTCAGCCTTCCTTGGCAGTAAAGAATGAGCCTGTTTGTCATATCGAATCACTGTTCTTTGCTTAGACACTGAAGCGAAGTTGGCATCTCTGTTTGCCAAAAGTAAAAATGTCGCTTGAAACATAATGTTAGTTTTTTGCTTTGCAAAGGGCACAAAAAGCAAAACTCATGTGATTGCTGCCATTCACATTTATTTAAAGGATAGCTGTCATCAGGAAGAACATCATCAACGTGTGAGCTGTAGCATTTGCAGTGTATTATAGGAACTGTGACCAGTAAAGAGATTGTCATAGAATCACAGAATCCTGGAATAGTTTGGGTGGGAAAGGGCCTTAAAGATCATCTCATTTCACTCCTCTGCTATTGGCAGGGACACCTTCCTTTAGACCAAGTTGCTCCAAGCCCCATCCAACCAGGCCTTGGACACTTCCAGGGATGGGGCAGCCACAGCTTCTCTGAGCAACCTGTGCCAGGGCCTCCCCACCCTCACAGGGAGGAATTTTTTCCATATATCAAACCTCAATTTTTCCTCTTTCAGTATGAACTCATTCCCACATGTCCTGTCACTACAGTTCCTGATGAACAGTCCCTCTCTGGCTTCCCTGTAGCCCTTTCAGGTACTGGAAGGTGCTGTGAGCTCTCCACACAACCTTCTCCTCTCCAGGCTGAACTTCCTCAGCTTTCCAGCTCTTCCCTTTCCCTCGAAAGATCACATCCTTTTTGATAATGTGCAGATAAGCAAAACACAGATAAGTAAAACAAAGTATGATATTCCTCAGTCAGCTGTTTCTACTGCATTAACAGCAAAATAGTTGCCCTCAGGTTAGGAACAGGTAAATCTCTTTGGCTTCCTGGTATCAGGCCTTGGAAAAACCTCACTGAGCTGAGCTTGGCGGTGAAGTTTCAGACGTGGCATATGGTCCTGTGTGATTCTGTTTAACCTACTGTCATGTTGAATGTAATTAGCAGCCTGTAGTAAGGGATTGTGATAGGCTGGGTTGGTGACAGGCCTTGATGTTCATTCACTCTGTGATAACAGATCTCCCACCTACGGCGTTTTTGGGTGTTGGAGCGTGGCCCTGCTGTACCTGCAGGGCTGGGGCTGTGGGTGCCCTCCGGCATTGCAGGGTTGGGAGCGGCTGGGATCCTCTTTTCTCACTGCAGTTGTGTTGGCAGATGCTCTGCAGGACCGTCGGGACAGGGCTGTGCTCACAGCCACAGCCTGCAGCAGCTCGTTTCTGACGAGCCTGCAGGACAATCTGGAGTGACACAGATTCTGGATCCGAGCCACGACTCAGCCAGCTGGTTCCTATCCATCCAAAATTGTCCCTGGCCATCACGCCATGGCCTTGTTTCTCCTGGTGACAGCTGGGCAGCTCGTTCTCTGCCAGCCTGTACAGGCAGCTCCTTGTGTGGAGCAGCACGCTGGGCTCTGTGCGGTGCAATTCGTGTGTCTGTAATGAAGTCACAGGGTCTAATCACTGGTTTGAAAGGGACATTTCCAGGGTGGGGTTTGTAGCCCTCCCAGAGCTTGTGCCCACCTCCTTGGACAGACCTTCTGGTCCTTTAAAGAGTTGCAGGAGAGGGGAGAGGGACTTGTGATGAGGGCATGGAGTGCAAGGACAAGGGGGAATGGCTTCCCACTGCCAGAGGGCTGGGATAGACTGGGAGGAAGTTGTTCCCTGTGAGGTTGCCTGGAGAAGCTGGAAGTGTCCAAGACCAGGTTGGACAGGGCTTGGAGCACCCTGGGACAGTGGAAGGTGTCCCTGCCCATGGCAGGGGGTGGCACTGGGTGAGCTTTAAGGTCCCTTCCAACCCAGACTGTTGGGTGATTCCCTGGTTCTGTGGTACTTGCAGATCCCCAGCAATGGCCTCTTCGCAGCTCCATTGCAACATCCCCTGGCAGCACCTCAGCCCTGGCTCCCGCGGGATCCGTGCTGCTGCTCTGGGCTCCTCTGGCAGCGACAGGACTTACGCAGATCCAGAGGCAAAGGAGCGGTTTTCCCTGCAGGGACAGGCAGCGACGCCTCTCCTTCCTCCCCCTGGCCTGGGGGCTTGCGTGGGATCCTGTGAACCCCTCTCCCAGCTGTTCGGGGGCTCTGGTCCTGCTGGGAATGGGTTAAACAGGCTCCATGGTCCGGGAGCGGTGGGAGTGGCGCTCTAAAAAGAGGACCCAGGGTGTGGGTTGAGTCCTCCGGAGGGAGGAACCCGAGGAACAGCTAAGCCTGGGAAAGCAGAACCCAGCCGGATTGTGTTGGCCAAAGCTGAGCGTTTCTCTCTCAAACCACGCCTCGGGAAGGGGGTGGAGTGAGGCCGGGCTGGAGCTGCGGATTTTGGTTTAGGGCAGGTTGGTGAAAGCATCTGTGTGTCCTGTCCCGGGAGATTCTTGCACTGACACAGCCCCAGGGTGGTGAGCTGGGGGATGAGTCCTTGATCCCTAAAACTGTGATGGGAGCACGTGTATCCCTTTGAGAGCTGGGGAAAAAATCCCATGATCTTTTTTTTTTGTGTGTGTATTTTTGTAGTGCAAAAATGTTGCTTGAAGAAGCACTACAGAAGTGCCTATTTTTGTACCTCTCTGTTCACCCGCTCGCCTCACAGCTGGCTGGGTGTGTGTTAGGGCTTGAGTGCAGCCTTTCCACGTGTGGCTTGGAAAATCCAGCTGTTCCATTCCTGTCTCTGCTGCCAGTGCTCCCAAACACCACATTTCCAAGAGCAGGGTGCTCCTCCTGGCACAGGGGCCTTGAGCTGTGCATGGGGTCGTTGTGGCTCTTGGGTGTTTGAGTAGGGCTGTCAGCAGAGGTGCCAAACAAACCTTCCCTTGCAGAGGATGCTCATGGCCCCAGTGTGCAGCCCAGGGCTGGCACCCAGCATCCTGCTGGCAGTGGGACCAGCGCTGTCACTCTGGGAATGTTCTCGGGTTTTCCCTTCTGGATTGCTCCTGTGCTGGCCCTTCCATGGGCAGGGACTGTGTGGCTGTTTGGGAGCACAGGGAACCATCCAGCCATGCTCTGCAGCCAGTGCCAGGCCCTCTGTGGGGTGATAAGAACAATAATCACGGGCCCATTCCATGCCATGCGCTCCCAGCACAGTGCGTGTGCCACATTTCCTCTCCTGGGGCTTGGAGAGCTGAGGGAACAGCTGGAAACCACAATGGGATGCAGAGTGGAACCTCTAAGAAAAGTGTTGCAGCCACATTCCCTCCTCTTCGCTGTGCTTTGTACTCCCTCAGACACCTCTGCTTAAGCTGTGTTGTTTCACCAGAAGAGGAGTGGGACAGGGTTTTTAGGGTGGTGACTGCCTTGTCTCCCCCAGGCGGATCCCGGGGGCACCGGGGACCTGGTGAAAGGCTCTGAGCTCTGGCAGTGCCTGTGCAGGCAACGTTGTGCTGCAGGGAGTGCAGAGCTGGCCCTCAGCAGAGTTGGGTTTCACCCCTCCCCAGATGAAAAAAGGTTTGGAAAGCTTTCTGGAAAGAGTGAGTTTGCAAAGGAGGAGTTTGGATATGGAAAGAGCAATCAACTGGCACCTTTCATGTTTCATATTGCTGTGCCAGCTCTGGGATCTCATAGATTGGTGCAGTCACTGTGAAAGGGCAGCTTTTACCTGAGACCTGCGTGTGATCCTGGCAATCCTGCGAAAGCATCAGCTTGGAATATGGGCACTTGCCTTTGACGTTGGCAGAGCTGCTGCCATTCCAGTCTCCTAAATGATTCCAGCAGGATGCACAGTGACTCCTCGGTGATTTGTGTCACAGAACTGCCCTCGCGCCTAAGCACAGCACAATTTAAAAGAAATCTTCTATTCCCTAAAGCAAAACACAGCTCTCATCTGAAATACGATGCAGAGCGATTCCCTGGGAGAAGAGTTTCCATTGGAAAATATCTTGGCTCCCGACCAACGCTCTGTGAAGCAGTTATAGAGGACAGCTCATTATTGCTACCTGGGTGATTTTCTGGAAGAGGACTGTTAACATAAGCAGGAGTTGGTGAAACCATTAGTCAGGATCCCATCTCAGCTCCTTCACTACACAGCAAGAAGAAGATTCCCTGTCTCCCAGACTCTGGAGATGACTGCAAGTAGAGAGCCACTGCCATGAGCAGAGTGGCGTTGGCCAGAGATTCATAAGTAATGAATTAAATCTGTGCAGAGCAAAGGTTTCTATCGGAGTGTGGGAACATTATTTTACTCCTACGGAGGGAAAATGTGAAGTCAGTGGCTTTATAGACTGAGCTCTGTGACCTGTGATTGCATGGATCGGTGCAAAGTTTGGATCAGAAGTCTTAAAAAAATTATTGTAGACAAAACTGAGGTGGGAAAACGAAAGCTAGAAGAGGCCAAGGGTTAGACTTTGTTAGTCCCTGAGTTGTGTTAAGAAAATTCACTGTAGCTAGTATCTGTGGTGGATTGTGTTCCTACAGCAGTAAGGAAGGGCTTTAGTTACGGAAAATTGAAAGGAAAGGTGCTGCTCCTGTGTACAGAAAAGCTGTGTAGGGCACAGCACAGATCAGGCAGCACCGTGGAGACAAAGCTCAAGCTGTCTGGGTGGCACTCGAGGTTCTGCTGGGCTGACACAACACAATTCCCAAGGTTTAATTGAGAGGGAAGACACACCCTGCATTTTGCAGGGAGTGCCAGGAGCATCACTGGTTCCTGACTCTGTGTTTTCTACAACACAAAAGAATAACTTCAGTAGCCCAACAGCCAGACCCTGAACTCGGAGCTCCAAAGCCCTCACTGCGCTCTCTCTTGTCACTCCCTGCATCCCGTAATTAACCATTACTTGGAAAGCTCTGTGCCTTTCCAGTGTTTGCAGGGTAATGAGCTGTCAAGGTAGCAATGCCACTGGCCTTGGGTAGTTTAATTTCTGGTTATACGCACCGATTGAATCTGATACAGCCACAAATTTAAGTGGCATTAACTTGGATTTGCTTTGCTTTGCATGTAGTGCCCCATGCTGTGCAGCCAGTCAGATGGGAATATTTCCCGCTGGCATAAGTTAGTCTTTGCAGCAATTAAAGGGTTAATTACAGCTGGCCACCAGATCTCTAAAACAAGCCAGCAGAGCCCACTGCTGTGCTCTGTGTTCCTGTGGATTAGTCAGACACATCCAAGTCTGTAGCTTGATCCCATAACTTCAGAGAGAACTGGGAGAATTTGGAAATTCATCTCCAACACCCCAGCTCCCACAGGACCCACAGCTTCCCCTGAAGTAGATCCACTCTGGCTGCTTGGGAGACACATTTCGTAAGTCATCAGAGGATCTTTTCCTTTGAAAAGGAGGAATCAGAATCAGAATCCCAGAATCATTGAGGTTGGAAAAGACCTTCAAGCTCATTGAGTCCAACCTGTGGCCGATCCCCATTTTGAGGATGGGCAGCCCAGCTCTGGATCCTCCTCTCACAGCTGGGTGCTCTGATCAGCAGCACAGAGCACCTTTAGCTCCCTGTGCAGACTGACCACAATTCCTCTGTTCCCACAGAGCAGGGAAGCAGCTCCGGAGCTGGTGTTCCATTTCCTGGCTTGCTCTGCAGCTCCTGGAAGCTGCTGGATTCTGCAGCAGCCATGGAGGCTGTGTGCAAGGCCAGGAGTAGCTTCCCTCTGTCCTCCCCTCGGCAATCAGGGAAGTGCAGTGCATACCTTGGTTTGGGAAGAAAGCCGAGCTACTGGGGGCAGTGTTGTCTAAGAGCTGGAAGGCGGAGGGGGAAGCAGGACTCCTGCTTTTGTTTTCAGTTTGACCCTGGTGGTGTGGGCTGGGCTGTCAGGGATTCCTCTGCATCCCTCTCCCTGACTGGGGCTTCATTGCCTCGTGAGAGTATTGTCCTGGTTATTTATGGGAATTCAATGCTTGTGGAGTGCTTCAGTGCTTGGCTGCTGGATAAATGCCCTGGATTTGTAATTCCTGCTTGCCTGGTGCTCTGCCATCCTCGTGGGGAGGCAGTAAAATATTCTGTACTAGCTCTTGGGAAGGTGAATCTTCAGGCTGAGAAAGGGGAACATTGGGGCAGCAAAATAGGGATGTGGACTCTCTTTGACAGGTTCATTGGTACCCTTGGTCCTGCCTTCCCACCCCTGCTGGTACTTCAGCCTCCTCTTCCTCATCCTCAGAACCAAACACAGGCTGGTGTTTGGGGGGTATCCCGAGTGGCACGTACTGGAGCCAGCAGGATCCCACTGTGGTCCCACTGGAGAACCATTAATTTTGCTTTTAAAGCATCTGAAAAAAAAAAAGAAAAGCTTTGTTTTCTGCCCGACTTGTGTTTTTTGTTCAGGGCAGAACCATCAGTTTCCCAAACAGAGACATCCCAGCCCCAGATGGGAAGTCAGTGTTGTGTCCACTGCAAGGGAGCAGCTCCTGAGAGGAATGTGGCTGCATTTCAGTATTCCCACTGGAGTCTGAGGATGGCAGGGATGGCTCCAGTCCTCCTTCTGGCTGCAACTCTGCTTGTACACTTGTTTCTTTTAACTTCTTGGGGTCCTAGTTCTGGCTGGCTCACAGGCTATGTGACAGTAGAATCACGGAATAACAGAATTGTTAAGTGAGGGCTGATCCTGAATTGTTAAGGTTGGAAAAACCCTCCAAGACCATTGAGTCCAACCATTCCCCCAGCACTGCCAAGGCCACCACTTATCACGTCCTCAGTCATTTCTTAGACACCTCCAGGGATGCTGACTCTACCACCTCTCTGGGCAGCCCCTTCTGATGCCTGACAACCCTTTCATGAAGAAATTCCTGCCGATGTCCAACCTGAACCTCCCCTTCCTGTTTTTCAGCTGGGTAAGGCTGCAGGAGCTCCATGCACAGAGTGAGGGAGGTGCCTGAGGTCACACAGGGAGTTTGTGTCCCAGCCCAGCCCTGAGCCCTCCCAGGTTCTGAGGTGCAGCTGAGTGTGACCAACACGGGGTTTGCACGTGGGGCTGATGTGATGTGAAGGTCCTGCAGTGTGAGATGATGGGCTGGGGCTGCTCATGGATCCAGCTGCCCCTGGAGCATCTTCAGGCTGGCAGACCTGCATCCCGTGTCCTGTCGCGGTCCCAAGAGCAGCACAGCACGGCTGAGATGTGGATTGGTTTGGAGTGGGAATAGCAACAGCTGGTCACTGCATCCCTGTGCCTCCCTGTGAAGAGCTGGCCCTGCTCCTGGTGTCCCTGGAGGTCTGTGCGGAGACTGCCCCTCCATGGTGACCTCCAGGCTACAGGATTCATCTGCTGTGACAAGGGGAGCAACATTTCATCGTGGATCTGTGCCGGGGTTCTGGATTAATCATTACTGCACTTAATGGGTTGTAACTCAAAGCTAGAACCGTCCACATCACCTGAGGACTCTGCACACCAGCCCAGTGGGGATCAGGTGCTGGCACAGCTCTGCTGCCCAGATCTGAGGCTCGCAGGAGGCGTGAGGGAATGGAGGCAATGGTTAATAGGTAGGATGGAGTTAATCATTCACTGAATTCCTCAGCTACAAACTCTCTCCTCAGTATTTTTTCTGGTGTTGTTGCTGGAAAGGAAATGGGGGTATGTGAAGCAAAACCACACTTAACAACTCACAGTAGCCCTGGTGTGTGCAGGATTTCTTGCCTTGTGCTGAGAGCTCCCCTCTGAGAGGAGACGCTTGGATGATCTGGTAGAGCTGAGCAGTGCTGGCATATTTGATATATCTGCACCTTTTACTTCGGATGCCTGGGCCAGGCCCTGGAGAAGGAAGTGTCTGGACTTTCACCTGCCCAAGACCCAGGAAAGAGCTATATTTTTCTCACAATAGTCAATCACCAACAATTCAGACAAAAGTGAGAGAACTTATCTTAATTAATAAAATAGCAAGGATGCAATTACTTACAAGAGTCCAGCTCTGCCAGCCAAAACATGAGTCAGCTACCTCTCATAAATCTTGAGATTAAAAAGAAACAAAAGAAGGCCAAATGCTGGTGCCCTCTGTGTTTTGAGCCTGAACTCCCATGTAGGAGACATCTGGAAGCATCTGTATCTCACTGAGGAGATACAGAGGAATAATAGATTTCAAAAAAATGGAAGGAGAAAGTAGGGATTATAATTTAATGTCATGATTCCAGGAGACAAGGGAACCCACCACTTCTTTTGGGACAAGACTGAGCGTATCTTCTAATTCTTCTTCTTGGGGTAAAGATGTGTCATGTAGATCCATGTACCATAGGACCAGGTACAGGAGTTTTTCACATGTGAGTGAAAAATAACCCAGTTGGTGTTAGTCATGCTGCAGAATGTGTTAGCAGCTCAACAATGGCCTTAAACACCAAGTGGGATCCAATTTAAATCCATAAAAGTGAGGAAGTCTGGACTTGGAGCCAGTTCTTCTACCTGTGTACTCAGCCGTGCATGGAGTAGCTGTGGCATAAACAGCTTAGGAAGGCGTTGGGATTTCTTTTTACTCCATTAAACAGTTGTCATTTGTTTCCAAGGGTTTGATTTTATTGCTCCTCCTGTTTCACACAGCAGGAAATTAAAAAAAAGCAGCCCAACACACAAGAAACAGATGCAAATTTTTATTTGCTGAAATTTAGCTGAGTATAGGAGCTGGGGCTCCAGGTTGCTGCACAAAAATGTCTTAATGTCTGATGATTCTGAATGTAATAAAAAGAAGTGAAATCCATGCTCAGGCCTCTGAGGTGGTGATCTTAGAAGTCTTTTCCAGCCATGGTGATTCTATGATTTGCCTTTTTGTGTTATATGGGAACACCAGTCATGAGTACAAAACTCCTTCTGCAGTTACAGCCCAGGCTGAGCATGGACAAAAGATGGTTATCTTGCTTCTAGTGCCTTCCATTCCTTCTTCCCATCCCTGGAAGTGTCCAAGGCCAGGTGAAATGGAGCTGTGAGCAACCTGATCTAGTGGAAGGTGTCGCTGCCCATGGCAGGGGGTGGATCTGGGTGATTTTTAGGATCCTTTCCAACTCAAACCATTCTGTGATTCTACAATTCCCTTCATCCGCTGCCAGCCTCAGCATCATCCCTCTACCCTATAGGAGCTGGGGAGCTGCCCTGTCTGTGGAGCACCCAAAATGTCAGATGTACTCCAGAGGCACCCCTTGCCAGGCTGTTGGAAGGGTCTCAGCCCCCGTGGTCGCTCCGTGCGTGTGAGGCTGTGCTCTCCGGGGCTGCTCTGGTTGGGAAGCGCTCGCCAGACAGGGCAGGAGGCAGCTCTCAGAGTTTTCTTGGCAGGAGGGTGTGGAAAATGTTGGAAAGGAAAAATGGAGCTCAAGCAGTCTGCAGCCCTGTCTGCCTCGGGATCAGAGGCGTGCGCGAGGCCGGGGAGCTCTGCTCTGCACGCTCCTCCATCCCTGCGCATTCCCTGCTCTGCTCCCCACGCCTGCGTGCTCCAGATTTCATTTTATTGTGAGGAAAACAGTAGCTCTTTGATAGCCTTTCAAGGGATAGGATGGGACAGACAGACTGCTTATTGGGAAAAGCCTTGGGGTGTGTGTGTTCCTGACCTCCGGTGTGACACAGAGCAGTGACAGAGCAGTGCCCAGCATGGGCTGGGGCTGTTGGAACAGGCACCACTGGGCAGCGATCCCAGCATGACTGAGCTGGGAAGGGACCAGTTTTGTCTCTTGGTGCATGACCCAGGAGCTTTTCTGACCACAGGTGCCCGGGCTGTGGTTTTCCCATTTGTTTTCCCACTCGGTGCTCTGGGCTGGGTGACAAGGTGGGGATCGGTCACAGGTTGGACTCGTGGGTGTTGGAGGGCTTTTCCAACCAGAACAGACCATGGATCAGAGTCATCTCACACCAGCAGCATTGTGGAGGATTCAGTTCTTGCTCTGTGCCATCCCTTTTCGTTATGCACTGGTGATCCTTCTTGCCATGTTAAGCTGAGCTGTGATGCTGGATTACACCCCTCAGAGCAGTGCCTGTGGTGGGTTACATAATCCTCGTGCACGGAGCCTGCTGCAGTGAGGCAAGTCAGTAATGTCCTCTTGGATCCGAGAGGAAGAGGGGTGCTATGGAAACCTAACTTGTTATTATTATATGGTAACAAAATTTATTATTTCACTCTTCTGCCTCAGTTTGTGATTACACCATGGAGCAATTTTTAGCCTTGGCAAGAAGGTGGTTTAGCATAAGACCAAAGATGCAGCTTAACTCAGTGTCTGCTGTAAGTCTTGAGAGCGATGCTGTGTCTGAGAGAACTGGGCAAATTCTCCTTCTGCCAGCAGGGCTGATTTATGAGTGTCATCCTTCTTGACGTTGCTGTGGTGTCCAAAGTTTACCAAGGATGTTTACCCAAACCTTCCAGAGTGTCTGTGTGGAGCCTGGGGAGGGATCAGGCTGCACTTAGTGTCCCGCTGATCCGAGCCTGCTTTGGGAGCCTTCCAGTCCCCACGGGGCTCGGAGCAGAGCCGTGGCTGGTGCTGGGCACAGGGCACACTGCGTGCCCCAGCTCCTTGGGGCACTCTGTCTGTACCATTTTATTTGTCTTGGCCTTGCCTTGGTGTTTCCTTGCTCTTCTTTCCCTTTTAAACAAAGTAAATTCGCTGGTGGTTTGTGTGCACCACGAGCACCCTCTTACACAATCGCCCTCGTGGGTTTCTGAAGAATAGGGAAGACTAATTTTTGGATTTAATCATTAAACTGAGGCACAGTCCAACACAGTTGCCTGAACCTGAAGTGAAGCATCAGCCTCCCCAGAGACTCCTCAGCCAGCACTGTCCATGTTTGAGTCGCCCTATGCCAGGGAAGGGGCTCAGCCTTGGGCTTCTGTTTTAACCAACATGAAGTGAAACAACAACAACAAAATCAATCTGTTTTATTGTAGGAAAAAAATCCATGTACTGTAAGGGGTGTGACTTTCTCTTTTTTAAGACGTTTGTGTCAGCTCCAGGGACATGTGCCCTGGTGGGTCTCTCATGGTTCATTTGTCCTTTCTTGGTGTGTGCTTCACTGTGTGATGTGTCGGGACTGTGGGTGTTAGACTTACCTGTTGTAGCAATAAACACCTAGAGGTCAGGTGAATCATCACAGGACCTGTGCTGGGGAACTTTGGAAAAACCCTGAGTTGAGGAAGATGTAAACTGACTAATTAAGAAAAGATTTTTGAGAGAGAGAATCAGTACCAGTGTCAGTCCCAGCATGTGCTTGTGTGGGAGTAGGCAGTAATTAAAAAAAAATTATATATTTAATATTTAATATATTTTCTGTACGTATTGACCTGGGAAGGAAATGTCTCTTGGCTTTGCATATGCAAAGAAAAAGAGAAGAACCAGAACAAGCAAGGCCCATGAAGCCACCTCAGCCTTACTCTTGAATTCTCCAAAGGAACGGAGTGTTCCAACCTTGTTGTGGTCCCATACACGAGGGAATGGCCAACCCCGGCTGGCTGAACCCCAGCCTGGGATGTCTTAACCAGCTCGTGGCAGATGGAGAAATCAAACAGGGGACTTTGTGATGTGCCCTGTCCTTGTCAATGCGATGAAGAAATCAGGGGAAAAAATGTCACAAAAACTGCAGGGAAGAGCTGCTTGCCAGAGAGATGGAATAATTAAAGAAAAAGGGTGGCTGTAGTAGAAGGGAAAATGCTGATTGTGATTCATCAACTGTCTGTGACTTTCCTGCTGTAAAAGGTTGAATGGTCCAGGCTGTGTATCTGTGCTGGCAGTGAGAGATCTCTACAATAACAGCCATACCCTGTTTAGCTTTGCTACTATTTGGAGAATCTGTGCCAGGACTTATTGGAATCCCCCAGGCAGGCATTTAGAAGATCTTTTAAAATTGGTGGGGCTGTGGGATCAGAAACCCGTGCTTGGTCTCCAGAGAAATTGGCTTTGTTTAAAAACAAAATCCACAGTAGGATGCTGAAGTGTGTGAGATGTTTCGTACAGCAGCGTTTAATGGGATCAGGAAAGGGATACCTCCCAGTAGTATTTGCAGGTATTAAATCATTAAGAAGATTAGCAGAGTTGCAAGACCTCTTTTTTTTTCCTCTAGACAGTTTATTCCACATAATTATGTTCTTATAAAAGGATTAGAGGCGTTAGTCCTGTGAGAGAAGGGAACAGGCACCGTAGTGATCCTCCCTTTAACAGATCCCTGACAGGATTGTAGTCTGAAATGAATGGAATTATCCTTTCTCTGATTCCTCACAGAAGAATCACAGACTCATGGAATGGTTTGGGTTGGAGGGGACCTTAAAGACCATCTCCTTCCAACCCCCTGCCATGGGCAGGGACACCTTCCACTGGGCCAGGATGCTCCAGGCCCCGTCCAACCTGGCCTTGGACACTCTGTGTGTCTGCATTGTGTGTTTTATTTGAGGGAGAGACCTCTCTTTTCCCAAGCTGTTCAGGGATGGCAGTCTGAAGGAGCAGCAGCTCCTTGTGGGAGAGGGATGTGGGTCCAGCCTGTGCCACCAGCTCTGGCCCACGGTGGTTCCACCATGAAGCAGAGTGGGACTCCTTCCCGTATGGAATGGCTTCTGTGATTTCCTCCTGTTTTTCCTGAGTTTGGGTTGAAAAAGATGCTCTGGAGATATCCTGTCCTTGTCCTGGAACACGTGTGACGTGCACACACCTGTGGATAACTCGCCTGCCAGGACAGGGGACGATGTCTGGCTCTGGGCTGTGGAAGGTGGAGGATCAGAGCCTTCCATGTCCTTCCCCAGGGCAGCCTGGAGGCTCTCCCTAAGGAGCACACACCCGTGTTCTCAGCCCGTGGTGGCTCTTTCTACAGCCCCACGTTGTCCCCTGAGCTGCAGCACGAGCCCTTTGGGGCACAGGAGGCTTTGCAGTTGCTGAAGGGCTGCAGAGGAGCTGCACAGAAGCTCTTTTACAGCCAGCACAGGCAAGCCCAGCAGGGTCTGACCGAGCCAAGGTCAGGGGTAAATTGTTCTTGTCGCTCTGGACAGGTAGAGATCAGTCCAGCCAAGGGGAAGAGTTGAGCTGAGGGGAACAGTGGAAACCAGGTTATCTCGAGGTCAGCTGCATCTTTCCAGGACAGGCTGATGACTTGGTTGAAGCATTCTTCCAGAGCTCTTTCCAGGGATCTGTCCTTTGGTCTCCACCTCATACCTCCAGATATGTTGCAGAGTGGATTTCTCAGCCCCTGATACTTGGCAGAAGTGTGGACAATTATTTGTCTCAGGCAGATCATGTTATAGTTTTGGCTCTCTGCTATCTGGAGTTCAAGTTTTCAGACGAATGGGTAGAATTGGATGTGCAAGTCCCGCTGAACCCAGGAGATCCAGACCCTTCCTGGCCGTGGTGTCAGGCTCGTGTCATTCCAGCTGTGTCACTGCTGAGGAGCCACTTGTGCTACCTGAGCCCTTGGAGTGTTGAGGGGCTGTTGGATCTCTTCATGTACAACACGTGGAAGTGGAGGGATCCCTGGATGGATCTGTTGGTCAGGGTGGGTCCAGAGGAGGACATTGAGCAGGCTCCTGTGCCCAGCGGTCCAGAGAGAACCAGAAATGTGCATCACCTGCACGTGATCTGACTTGAGAGCACTCTGAAGAGTAGATTTAGATGGGATATTGGGAAGAAATTCCTCCCTGTGAGGGTGGGGAGGCCCTGGCACAGGTTGCCCAGAGAAGCCGTGGCTGCCCCTGGATCCCTGGACATGTCCAAGGCCAGGCTGGACGGGGCTTGGAGCACCCTGGGATAGTGGAAGGTGTCCCTGCCCATGGCAGGGGGGGGAACTGGATGGGCTTTAAGGGCCTTTCCCACCCAAGCCATTCCAGGATTCTGTGATCTTGTGCAGGGAACAAATGAGTTTCTGTCTCCCAAACCTGTTCAGAAGATCTTCTAGAGGGGCAGCCGAGGCCTGAGCAAGCTGCTCCCTTCCCTCTGTACCTACTCTGGGGCCTCTGAACATCAGCGTTTTCGAAGCAGAAATATTCTGACTGCATCACAGAAGACTTTCTAATGCTAAAAGGAAGCAGCCCAACCACACACATTATTAATGCCAGAAACATGCAAATGGCTTTTGTACGGGAACCAGCAGCTCTATATTGGGTTCTAATTGGGTTTTGTTTTCAGAAGGAAGATATTTAAGGTTCTATAGTGAACATGCTGCAAAAACATTGAGAGCAGAGCCCTCCAACCCAAACAACCACACTTGAAAAAAGCTTGGGGAGCTCAGATCAGCGCTGGCACAGGGGGATCAGGGAAAGCCTGTCCTTTGGCCTCTTCAGGCCAGATCCCTGTGCTCTGTCTGTCCCTGGCTCTGGGGTCTGCCCTGCCCTCAGATTTACAGTGTATAACATCAACCAGAGCTGCGGCTAAAGGAATTCCTTGAGTGTTTCTGTTCCAGTAAGGATTCATGGGCCTGACTTTGAATTATGGAGCCTTTGTGCTGGAGAGATGTTTACAGCAAAACGGTGACTTGGAAGCCCTTTCTCCCTCGGAATCCTGGAAATACTGTTATCTCAAGCTTCAGAAGGAACTTCTGCACAGAGACCACCCAGGACTCAGAGCTACCTGTCACCAGAGCACCTCTGCTCCCCCATGTTCCTGTGGGGAGACTGGAATTTGGCACAGGTTGGGCTGAGCCCTCACCACCTGGAAGGGCTGGATCCACCACCACAGCTATGGAATAGCAGAGATGGAGACGTCCTCATCAGCAAAGTTTCTGGCTACATTCATGGTATCTTCAGCCTGGTGGATAGCAGAGTTTTGCCCTTGTTTCTGCTGGGGGAACATCCCTCCTGAGGGCCTGCAGGATTCTTCCTGGTACTGCTGGACTCGTTTCACTCCTCCTCTTCCTGCTGCTGGTTCAGGCTGCCAGGTGTTTCCTTCCTTCCTCCCCTCGAGCTGTGTCTGCATCCACTCCTGTTTGTGTTCCTGCTTTCCTTCAGAGGCCTTTTTTATTATTATTTTGAACATCAGTTGCATTTTTATCGTATTTGGATCCTGCCAGTGTGTGATCACTGCACGAGGAGAGGACAATGTCCCTGTTCTGTCACCTGCCCCATGGCCAGACCAGGTGGGCCACCAGCAAACCATTTAACCAGCAGACCTGTAGCTTCCCCTCTTCTCCAGACCACGGTGGGAAGCAGCTCCTTTAGCTGCAGAGGGCTGTGGCAGACGCTGCTTTTCAGAGGTGATGGAGAAACACCCCTTGTCATTGTCTCTCCCGGGATTTCCTTTAACACAAGAAAAAATTGGACACCTGGAAGAAATGCGGCCTCCAAGCTCGCCTGAAAGAGACCTCAGAGAAGGGGATGGCAGGCCCATGGCAGCAGTGGGAGCCTGGGTCCGTCCTGGCTCTGCGAGAGGGCAGCGGAGCCGGGCAGCGGGCAGTGGCCGGAGCAGAGCCAGGCAGCGGGAAGTGGCCGGAGCGGAGCTGGGCAGCGGGAAGTGGCTGGAGCAGGGCCGGGCAGTGGGAAGTGGCCAGAGTGTAGCTGGGCAGCGGGAAGTGGCCGGAGCGGAGCTGGGCAGCGGGAAGTGGCTGGAGCGGAGCCGGGCAGTGGGAAGTGGCCGGAGTGTAGCTGGGCAGCGGGAAGTGGCCGGAGCGGAGCTGGGCAGTGGGAAGTGGCCGGAGCGGAGCCGGGCAGTGGGAAGTGGCCGGAGCAGAACCAGACAGTGGGAAGTGGCTGGAGCGGAGCTGGACAGTGGGAAGTGGCCGGAGCAGAGCCAGACAGTGGGAAGTGGCCGGAGCAGAGCCGCGCTCCGGGCGGGAGCTGGCCCAGCATTACATAACGCACCAGAGACATGTTCAAGTGATTAATTTGAGGCTCTGGCAGCCGCTTCCCTGTAATAATATTTTAAACATTACTTTTCCACTGGCCCTTGCCAGCGATCATTATTTTGCGCTGTGGAGGCTGTAAAATTTCACTTCAAGGATGGGTTTCACTCCCGTTACAGAATGTGTCTGGAATGTGCAGATGTTTCCTTCGGGGAATAGGGAGCCAATCGGCTCTAACACATCAGCCCTCCGGGGAGGACTCAACGTGCTAAGCAGCCCTATTCACAAAATCCCAAACAAACACACACACAGAGCCCAAGGAGCTGCACCAGCACTGGGCATGTGGCTCCCGGCCCTGGGCATGGAAACCCAGGGTCTGCTGGAGCTCAGGAAGGTTCTGGGCTGGGATGGTCAGAGAGGGGTCCCTCGATGGGCTCTTACACAGTGCCACATATTGCTGTTCTCTGGAAGAATTGTGGAAACTTTGGCTGGCTGGGTGCAGATAAGGTGGCTTGGAAGGACATGATCCTGAGGTGCCTTCCAACCCAAACCATTCCAGGGTTCTGTTGGTTTTGAACTGGAAGAGCTCAGGGTTAGATGGGCTGTTGGTAAGAAATTCTTGACTCAAAGAGTGGTGAAGCCCTGGCACAGGGTGCCCAGAGAAGCTGTGGCTGCTCTATCCCTGGAAGTGTCCAAGGCCAGGTTGGCCGGGGCTTGGAGCACCCTGGGATAGTGGAAGGTGTTGGGGTTGGAACTGGATGGGCTTTAAGGTCCCTCCCAACCCAAACCATTCTGGGATTCCATGATTAACATCCCACAGGTATCCAGGGGCTGTGCGTGTCAAGGACAAAGCAGCTGCTGTGGATGTGCCAGAATTAGAGAAAATGGGATTTAATTGCGCAAAAAAGAAATAGTTTGCATGGAGAGCAGAGAAGACTGAAAGTTGCTTTTTATGGAACAGCTTCAAATTAAGGAGCTTCAAATTAAGGCTGTAACCATCCCTGAGGGATACGTGATGGGGCTGGTCCTCTTTTAATAGGAAGATACAGGAGAACACTAAGTTTTTTACTTCTCTAATTTTCTCTTTCCTTATCATCTTCACTGCAAGGAAGGGGAGAACAAAGCATTGGGGCATCAAGTCCTTAAAGAGAAGCCCTTACAGGGTCAGTCATGGACACAGGGAAAGCTGCAGAGGGACTTTGTAGGGCCAGGAGGGACAGGACAAGGGGAAATGGCTTCACACCAAGAGAGGGAGGGTTAGATGGGATATTGGGGAGAAATTCTTCCCTGTGAGGGTAGTGGAACGCTTCCAGGGCACATCTTGCCCAGAGAAGCTGTGGATGCTCAAAACTCTGCCTCTGGCATTGCGAGAGCCTGAATGAGAAGTGGAAGCCCTTACAGAAAATACATACACAAGATACGAAAGAGAAATGTTGGTTGTGATGAGCGTGGGCTCAGCTCAGATCCATCAAACACTGATAAGCAAAACAATCTTAGGGAAAAGTCTGTGTCCAGCAAGGTTGAAAAGAGTAAAGACTTTTGCAAGTATATTGGGAATTAAAGGAATTAAATGATACTGGTCTGTTAATAGATGAACATGGTCAAATTATCAATGAAAATACAGAAAAGGCAGGACTGCTCAGTAAATATTTCTGTTTTCTATTTGGAAAAAAGCCAGGTGATGTATTTGTATCATATAAGGATGATGAAACACTTTCCACTCCAACAGTAACCGAGGAGGATGTTAAACAGCTGCTATTAATGTTAGACTTTCTTAAACCAGCAAGTTCAGATATTTTGCATCCAAGAATTTTAAAAGATCTGGCTGAAGAGCCCTCTGGGCTATTAATGTTCACTTTTAATGGATTTTTGGGCCTTAGGGAGATTCCCAGGGACTGGATCAAAACAAACGTGGTGCCAGTGTTAACAGAAGGTAAATGGGGTGGTGCAAACATTCATTAGCCCAATGTCCTGATTTTCTGTCCCAGGGAGAAACAGTGCTGTGCCTAGCTTGGCATTAGCTAAAAATTAAAGGGGATGGTGTAATTAGTGGCAGTCAACATGGAAAATCCACTTATGGAAAATAGATCTCCCAAACCTCTGCCTTTTAAGTAACTTTACAGATGGAGGAGCAGAAGATGCTGACGTTGATGTAATACACATCTGACTTGTGCAAGAAGTCAGAATTTGAATTCTGAGTCAAATTTTTGAGTTTGACTCAAATGTCACATGTATTTGTCAGGAATTGGAATGAAAAAATCAACATTACAGATATTAAAGGGGTTAAACACTGGCTTCAGAACGTTTCATAGAATGATAGACTTGACCCAAAGGATTGTTTGGGTTGGAAGGCACCTTAAAGCCCGTCCAGTTCCACCCCCCTGCCATGGGAAGGGACACTTCCCACTAGATCAGTTTGCTCCAAGCCCCATCCTGCCTTTAAGGTCCCTTGCAACCCAAACCTTTCAGTGATTCTCAGAGTCTTTATGTGAGATGGAAGGCTGGAATCCTCTGGAAGACTGGGAGCTGCCTGCTTGGGCTTGACGCAGGAATTGGTGTGTGTGGAATCTGATGATTTGCAGTGTTTGAGTTGTTGGGATAAACCATGGAAAGCAGCCCTAACATCAGGACTGCAGGGAAAACACAACTGAATTGTGCTGCAGCCATAGTTTGGCCAGGTCTGGGGGCCTCAGTGTGCTGCACTTTGCTTTTTGCTCCCAGCTCTCCTGGTCTGGGGATTTTCTGTTGCTGGCAGTGGCTGTGAGCTCAGGGCTGTGCTCAGCATCACAGAGCAGCACCGTTTACTTTGGGCTGTTTTTAAACATATCAAGTACTAATCTGATGGCCCCAAATCCACGAGTTTTCCCTCTGGGGAGGAAGAAAGTAAGTCAAGAGGATCATCAGCTCTCCAGGACAGGCTGTGCTGCAAAATCCTGCTCAAAGTTCGTCTCTATCACTGACAATGCTCTGCCAGGCCTGGACCTGAGTGGGTTTTCCTTTCTTCTTTCTTGTTTTTTTCCCCATCAGCTGTTTTCAGGGAACATCCCATGCTGGAGCTGAAGGATGTTGGTGAGAGCCTGAAACGGGGAGCCTCTTAAATGAAATGTTGTTGGTAAAACATATTGGAGATGAAAATCAAGTGACAGACGGGGCTAAAATAGACACAAAACTATTTTTCTTCAGCAACCACCCAGGAACCTGGAAAACTTGGAGGTGTTGGAGAGGGCTGTTAGCTAAAGGTTGAACAGATTGGGACTGTCAGCTGTGAAAGGGGTTTGAGGAGCGTTACCTGCTGTGGGAAGGGACAGTCCAGTTCTGGGGACAGGGGGAATGGGAAGCTGTGTCCGTGTCAGCACCAAGGAGGGTCCTGGCAGGTCTGTGTGGAGCCAGGCTGGTGCTATCCCCATCCATGTGCTCCGTGTGCCCTCAGGAGGTGTGAGCTGGGGAATTTGGGAACAGGACCTGGAGCTCAGACTTTTCAAATAACTCAGGAGGAAACAGCCAAAAACTCTTTCAGTTTGGTCTGCTCAGCTTTGTGCTGCTCCAGCAGTGGGGGATCCCCAGCAGGAGCTCACCCCACACCCAGAGGGAGTCAGGGATGTGGTGACTCTGTGCTTCAACCACCTCGTGGCTTTGGCCGTGAGACTTTCCTGTGTGTCCTCTGGATCCTGTGTGCCCTCTGCGTGTCTGCTTTACCTGTCCCAAGAGGCTTTGCCTGGTTGCTGCTGTTTCTCCTAAATCCTCAGTCCTTTGTGAACTCTAGGACTTGGAGCAGCCTGGGCTGGTGGAAGGTGTTCCTGCCCATGGCAGGAGGTGGAACTGGGTGATCTTTAAGGTCCCTTCCCACCCAAACCATTCCAGGATTCCCTGATCCCCTGTGAGGGCCGTGTTTTGCTGCTTGTGGCTTTGTTTTCCCTTTCTTTGTGCTGCCAGTGTCGGTGCCTGACAACGCACTGACTATTCCTGTGTGAGAAATGAGAGAATTATTTCCCAGCTGTCTGAAGAAATTACCTTTGATCTGATACTGCCTTATCAGTCTCACTTTCTCTCAGCTGGGTTGTGCTCTGAATTCAGCTCGGAAGTGGCATGAAGGTTTTTACAGATCTCCCTGTGTTTTGGAGGATCAGGCAGTCCCTGGTTTGTGGTTCTCATTCCCTATCAGTGATGCCCAAATTGTTCCCCTGTTCCTTTAGGGATACAAAACGCAGATACCCCAGAAGGTTTCCAAGGAACAGGCCATTCAGACTTCAGCAGTGTTTGCAAAGGGGATGTGTGCTTTGGAGAAGACTTTCTGGAGTTCTCTTTGTCCCTTGGCTCCAGCTCTCGTGTCAGCTCAATGACACATCCCTGTGATCAGTCCAGCATTATCCCGAGCCTCCTGCATCCCCTGAACCCTGCCTGTGGCTCCTTTGCTGTGTACTACAGAATTTATAGTGTTAGGACTAAATAGCATTGGGGTTTTATTATTTCTCACATCCCCAGAGGACAGCTGTCCAAGGAAAAGCCTCACTTATAAAATAGATACAAATTGAGTAATAAAAAACCAGGACACAAAGATTATCTACACCATTCGCTCTCCCAGTGGTGGATTAATATCAGTAATACCTAAACATTTATTGAAAACTCTTTACTTTGTGTAAGGAAGATTAAGCACTGAGCAGCTCAGCTGTGTAATCCCTAAATTACAGCTTCCGGAGGGATCCCTTTTTATGGTAAAATCAAATGTCTCTGGGCTCCCAACATGCTGACTTGGAAACATGCTGGGTTTTTAAGAGACCAGAGCTGGGCATTGGAATTGCTGTGTGTTGGCACACAGTGGCACAGGACGTGGGCACAGATGTGTTTTGGGGGAAGAAGTGGGGATCAGCGTGGAAAGCAGTTGGATTCAGGCTGCAGGCTTCTTAATAGGATCTGCTTGAGCTCTGCCACGTGTGCTGGGGAGATACTTGGATTTATCACATCTTTGGTTGCTCTGCAGACTTTCCATGAAACAAATGTGTGTTTGCAGGGCTGACATTTCCCTGGCTGGAGCTGCAGACAGCTCGTTTACGTGCGGCGCTAATTATGGCCATCAGCTTGATTTCAGGATTTGGGTTGCTGCTTTCCCAAGCTGGAGGTCTCTGCTGCTCCCATCCTTTGCCTGACGCCTGAGGTTTCTTCCTTGTGCTGTGCCACGGGAAGTCACCTCTTGGCAGCGAGGGAAGGACCATGACTGGCACCAGCCCTGGTCAGTGCCAGCTCCTGGTCACTCAGATGGCTCAGAAGGTGGGAGGGACCTCTCCTAACGGTGTCCATCCCTGTATCCATCTCCCTGTCCCACTGGAGCACCTTCCTGGCCTCCAAGCACTGGTGACACCCCAGTGCCTCCTCGCCTTTGGCTCTGTTTGGGTGTTGGGAGCGAGGAGATGAAGCCAGCTCAGCATAAGAGTAACTTGTGAGAGGAGCTGAGCTGCGGGTCCAGGATCCCGGGAGCCCCTTCCCAGCCCCCTGGCCGGGGGAGAGGGATGGAGCACACGATGCCATGGCCTCCAGGACGGCCCTGCCAGAGCATGACGTCGCTGCATGAGGTAACACGTCCCCTCTGTGCGAGCGGCTCCATCCCTGCTCCGGCTCCGTAACCATATTTGGGAAAGTCTGCGGGAAGCTGCTGGCTGCAGGGATGCCAGGAGCTGCTCCTGGAGCCACAGCTGCTCTGCAGACAGCTCCCACCTGGAGGGAGGGCTTATCCCGACCCTTGTGGGGGTGCCCTGGCCAGGGTTGGGATGCCCTGGCCGTGGTTTGAATGCCCCATCCATGGTTGGGATGCCCTGGCCATGACAGGGGTGCCCTGGCTGTTGTGAGGATGTTCTGGCTGTGATGGGGATGCCCTGGGTGTGGTTGGGATGCCCTGACTGTATTTGGGACACCCTGGCTGTGGTTGGAACACCCTGGCCATGGTTGGGACACCCTGGGTGTGGCAGAGGTGCCATAGCTGTGATTGCAATGCTCTGATCGTGGTGGGGGTGGCCTGGGTGTGGCTGGGACTCCCTGGCTGTGATGGGGGTCCCCTGGCTATGGCAGGGATGCCCTGTCTGCACATCCTGCAGGTGTTTGCAGCCTCACCTCCTCTGTTTGCTCCAGGAATGAGGCACGGGCACAGGAGCAGAGGGAATGTAGGAGGGACTGTGTCATCTGGGGTGCCCTGAGCTCTCAGCTCAGTCTTTTCCCTGATTCTCCGAGCACAGGCTCTCACAGCCCCCTTTTCCTGAGCTGTGAAGAGCCTGTGGCCCCAACCTTGGATTTCCTCCTACAAATCCAAGGGTTGTCTTGTGCTGGTGCTCAGGGAGAGGCTTGAGCAGGATGAGGCAAGGCAGTGAGGTGAGGGAGGAGCGTTGCTTCATCCCCCTGCTCAGGGAGCCCACAGTGATGGAGTGACCTGCTTGTGGTGCTGCAGGAGCTGGGAGAGACATCAGGGTCTGCTCCTGGCACAGCTGCCCTGCCAGGGCATATTGGGAGTGCTTTACTCTCCTCAGGAGAACACAGAGTGTACAGAACATTGCAAGGATGCTCATCTCGCCTTGCATTCCGTATCAGCAATTAGGATTTTGCTGTAAGAAGAAAAACATTCTGGTTTTAGATGAATTTTCATGAAAAGTCTTTTGGGGCAAATTCCTCAGAGAGAGCCAAGGACTTGGGCCAGCATTTGAAATGCGTAAATTCAAAATGAACAAATAAATTGTCATCGTGCTGTGATGGCCTCGGGGAGATGAGGGTGCTCACAGCTGCCTGCTACCAGTGAAAGGCCCCTCTTGGTGCTGGGCTGCAGCTCTTGGGGGTGATGTGTGGTGGAGCTGGAATCCTTTGACCTTGGAAAATCCCTGCTTCAGCATGATTGAAACCAGTAGCTGGTGATGAAGGTCTCCATGTGCTGTTTCCCTCCTGTCTGTGTTGAAAGGCAGAGAACTCCTGGTGCAGGAGAGTTGAGAGGCTGCTCCTGCCAGCCAGGGTGTCCCTGCCCCTACTGCAGGACCACAGCATTGCTCCCTGTGCCCAGCACACAGGAAAATCCGTGTTTTTTCATATTTCCATAGCCATTTGTGGAAATAATCTCTATCGTCACCTCCGCACACTGCTTCTGCTGTGCTTCCTTGGAGAGGTGCAAGCCAAAAGACGAAGGAAAAAGGAATCAGATCAGCAAAAACCTGTAATTTTTCCTGGCTCAGGCAGGCAAAAGCACACATACTTTTTCCTGCTCTTTTCTGGAAAGTCTGTTGTGTGTGTCAGGCAGGATCAGCTCCGCGCTGCCTTTTGTTCCTGGAGACAGGGAAGTGTTTGCCATGGCAACCTGGGAGGCAGCCTTTGGGCTATGCAGGGTATCTCTCGGGCAGTTTGTGGATCTGGCAGGTGATGGAAGGCTCTGGAAGCTCTGGGCTTGGCTGTGTCTCACCAGCCATCTCACCTGTCCCTCTGTGCCTTGTCCTCACTGCTCTCAGGGTGTGGAACAGTGCAGCCTGGCTTTTCATAGAATCCTGGAATGGTTTGGGTTCAAAGGGACCTTAAATCCCATCCAGCCCCACCGCCTACCATGGGCAGGGACATCTTCCACTATCCCAGGTTGCTCCAAGCCCTGTCCACCCTGGCCTTGGACACTTCCAGGGATGGAGCACCACAACCTGCGTTACAGGGTGAGAAATGGGAGCACTGTGGGAGCACCGCTGGGCTTTGCTGGGAGCTGTCTTTCCCTGGCACCTCTGGAGCTTCACAGAAACCTCAGCGTTGATCGTGGCTTACAGACCTGGAGCTTCTCTCCCGTGGCCCAGCCGTGCTCTGCCCCAGCCGCGCGGGCTCCTCTCGCTCAGCCGCTTCCCCGTCTCAGGATGCTTTTCCCATTACTGTTCTGGCAGGGCTCCATGCACCAAAAGGGCTGGGGAAGTGCTGCCCTCCCTCCCCCTCCCTCCCTTTCTGTGAGATGGAGGCAGAGCGGGCCCACAAATGACATAATGAGAGCATGACATCAGGCTTGGCAGCGGGGCCGCCCATCCTCTGCCGAACATTATATGTTCTGTGGAATGAGGGAGCAAACAGCAGTGCCCCAAAACCAGCCTGGCCACCACAGCGTGCAGGAATAACCCCTGGGCTGGCGCTGGGGGGGCTTCTGAGCATCACCACACCACCATGGAGTGGGTGGCACTGAGCCCTCCTGCTCCCTCCTGCTTCCCTTCATCAGCACCGAGCCCCCCCTTTCCCTCCCTCTTCCATCGGCACTGCTGCAGGGCAGGAGCTGAGAAAGGAGCCAGTTCTTGATGCCTTTTCCCCCAGAATTCCATGAATCCATCCAGGAGCAGGTCGAGCTGGTGGTGTCTGTGATGGATCCATCATCACCCTCTCCAGGAGGTGGGCTGTGGGTATCCACAGCTCCGGAGAGGCTCAGGGATGCACCCGGCATCACACAGGGAGTCGGGAGCAGGGCTGGGATGGAGCTGAAGGCTCCCAAGGCTCAGGTTGACGCCCTTATTACTAAATATTCCCTTATTTCCCAAAGCTTCACCTTCCTCACAAAACCAACTCCCTTTTCCACAAGTATTTGAATCTCTCCCTTTGCTGGGCTGGCAAGTGGAACGTGGCTGTGTGGGGAGCTCTCTGTAACACAGTTCGTGTCCTGTACTGTAGTTTTTGGTGACTTTTCATGCCCCATGTCCCACAGAGTGTGGAGAAGCCTCCCAGCCTCTGGCATTGCGTGGCTCCATTTTACAGATGTGGAAACTGAGGCAGGACTGAGAAGTTGTGACTTGTGGCTGCCCTTTTCCAGGAGGCACAGCGTGTTCCTGAAGTGCCTCGAGCCACAGGAAACTGCATTTTTCTTTCTCCTCGTGAGGAGGGCATCAGGCTGCGTGTGCAGAGAATGTCAATGGAGAGCCTTGTTTGCTGCTGGCTTCAGCTCTGCTTTGAACCTGCTCTGAATTTCCTCCGGCCTGGCAGTGGGCTGGGAAAATACAGTCGTGGCAGTTTGTGGTACCGCCAGGCTGAGCTCTGTCCGACAGCCTTTGCCTTGGCTTTTATTGCTCACTGTTTCCTGGTTTATTTTTTTTTTCTACAGCCCAGCTTGGTTCACAGCCACCTCTCCCATGCCACGATTTTCCATACACGTTGGAGAGGGAGCAGTGGGAGAAGGCGGGCAGGCAGCTCCCTGGCTCCTGGCTGGAGGTGGCAGGCGCTGGATCCGCCACCGTTCCTCACTTGTTCCAGCTGTCCTGTCAGCAGGAGCTCTGCTTCCCTCGCAGGCTCGGCACCCAGGAGGTCAGGGAGGGTGAAAGCTGAGAGGTTTTATACCAGTTTCTCATGGGATCATGAAGGAAGCAGCAAGGGAATTGGCCCTGGGTTGGAGGTACCGGTGGGTGCCAGCTGGTGCCTGGCCTGGAGGGAGCTCGGCAGCGTCTGTGATGTGGGAGACAGGGGGTGGGAACCAAGGGCTTGGGATCCTTGGGAGGCATCTGAGTTGTAGTGAAGTGACAAAGTGTTGGGGCTTGGGTTAATTACAGCCTCCAAAGGTTCAGCCTCTGGAGCTGAGCCCCAGCCCTCCCCTGGGAATCTCAGAGGTGGAACATCTCCGCACGCTGGTCAGGGTGGTCAGATGGGTGAGCTCAGCTGATCACACCTGATACCATCTGGGCTGTGGAATCTACAGGGTGCCAGCTGAGGTCCTTTATCAGCAGATGAAGGAGAGCAAGGTACAGGAGCCCTCTCCAGCCGTGAGACACGACAGTGCTGGCACCCCAAAGACAGGATCCTTGTCCAAGCCTCCCCTTGCCCCAGGCTCACCCTGCAGCCAAGGAACACCATGGAAGAGGCTCTTGGAAATGGCAGAGCCCTGTTTTTGTAGCAGCTGAATGGTTTGTTTTGGAGGTTTTGCTTGTCTGGGCGAGGAGCAGGAAGGCATCTGAGCTGAAACTCCCATTTCCTCTCCTTGGACTTGAGGTGCTGCCTAAAACTTAAATGGGCGACTTCCAGGTATTTCAGAGGAGAAGGGAAATATTTGCACTGGTCTCCCTGTAGGGTGGCTGCTTGGCGGTCTGGTCCTTCCCCACACGGGTGCAGTAGTGCAGGGGGGTGCAGGGACAGAGGGGTTCCGTGTACAGAAGATGCTCGAGGAGAAGTGGAGCTGGGGCTTCCCCAAGGAAGGGTCTGTCCTGGCTGGCAGCAGCCTGGATTCCAGTCTGAGCCGTCTCCGTGCTTGTCTTTCAAGTGGGAGCTGGGAGTGGGTTTGGGGGTGACTTTGCTGTGCCCTGTGCAGAGTGTGACTCAGCCAAGGATGCTCTGTGCTGTCCCAGCTGCCCCGAGACAGAGATCGCTGGAGTGGTCGTGTATTTCCATTAACGTCCTTTTTAAAATGTATTTACCAAGCTTTTATTTTGCACATTTCTTGGAGTTCTGTATTGGTGTTGCTGGTGAACTCTTCTGAATCCACTCTCAGCTTGGCAAAGAACTCCCAGACAGCAAAATCAGGGAAAATAAACCTTTTAAAGAGACATCCATCCCTGTTACTTATCCCCAGTTTCCTGGAATCGTACGTAATTTTCCTGCCAGCTTGGCAGAATTATTTTCGTTTGGATAAATGAACTTTAAATGTCAGATCAAACCAAGGAATAATTGATTAAGGGGTAGAAATAACAGGTGAGACAGCCAGGAGAAAGGAGAGGAGGTGTTTGTAGGAAAAAAGGTGAGAAAGGAGATGGCAGGAGAACGGCTCTGGTGGCAAAGTGTGTCCAGCCCTGTCCTCTCCTGGGAGCTCTGCCAGAAATCTGTGAAGGATAAGAACCATCACGTGGGCTTGGAATAAGTGTTTTGATGCTGCTAAAAGAAAGTTGAGGCCAAAGGAGATTTGTCTGGAAAGGAATGGTGAAGTTTATTGGGAACAAGTGGAGGCTGGTGAGCGAAACTTTCACTTCTTCTCTGAGTGACATTTAAATTTGGGAAGGAGGATGGTGGGTGAGGAGAGAGCTGGGCTGGACAGGGGCAGTTTAGTTTGGATGAGCTGAAGGCTCATGTTGGTGTTACCGGGAGCAACTGGAGAATTTTTTAAGCAGTGTTCCTTTTAGAATGACAATCTGTCCTGATTTCAAATGGAAAATATTCTTTGTTGCTTCTTCTTCCATTTTAAGCTTTTCCAAAGAGAGACAAAAAGATGTTTAAAACGTAGAGTTGACGCATCAATTGTGTAATTACTGATCAGGGCTTTGGCACGAGAAACACACTTGGAAGTTCATCATAAATTTTTCTCAGAGTCTCAATTACTACTTGAGTCTAAATTACTTCTTAATGGCTTCTTTGAACATAGATTAGACTTGAATATCTTTTAAACGATGCATCACACTTGGTACCACGTGTGGCACGGTGTAATTGCTCCAGGTGTGCTGCAGTGTGGGGGCACATCCTGAGACTCCTGATCTCTGTTTACAGGTTATATGAGCAGCAAATGCTTTATGGTTTTGGGAAAGGTGTTTTCTTTGGCTGGGAAAAATGCTCTGCCTTCAACACACCAAATTTCCAGTTGGGATTTTGGCTGGAGTTTGGAGAGAGGCTCTGCTGAGGTTTGGTAATGGAGGTGTGACAAAATGAGGTTGAACGAAGGCTGAAAATGGTTTTTTTCTTTCCCTAGGGATCTTTCCAATAACAGGATCAGTGGTTTAGATGTTGAGNAGTATTCCCAACATGTCTGAGCTGGGCCTTGGCTCGTGTTGCACTGGTTTGCCTTATTCTTGCTTTCCCTCATCTCCCAAGCCCCACGTGGTCCTGTCCATGGGCTCCTTCCTCGAGGCCTTTAGCTGCTCAGTCCAGTGATTTTGGAATTACTGGCATTTGGAGCTGGGCAGGATTTGACCCTTTGTGCTGCTGATGGAGAGGAGCTCAAGGCCAGAGAATGAGAATTATCATAAAATGTGTATTGGTACTGGAAGGGACCTTAAAGCCCATTCAATGCCGTGGGCAGGGACACCTTTCCTTATCCCAGGCTGCTCCAAGCCCTGTCCAACCTGGCCTTGGACACTGCCTGGGATCCAGGGGCAGCCACAGCTTCTCTGGGCACCCTGTGCCAGGGCCTCCCCACCCTCACAGGGAAAAGCTGCAGTGATGAGGAAGTCACTTCTAACTTGATGAACTTTTCTCTCTTTTACAGAGATATAAGCCACAACCAGATTTCTACATTAGAAGATGGAATATTTGATAATTTATTTAATTTAAGTGAAATGTAAGTTCATCCTCTTTGTTTCCCAGTTCTTTATTTAGACCTTTCCTTGAAACATCCCTTCCTTTCCCGGTGGGGTGGGAGGCTGTGCTGGCTTGGAGAGATCTTGGGCATCCAAGCAGCTGCTTTTTGGGGTATCTCCAGTTTCTTTCTCAAGCTGTGTCCTGCTCTTGGGTCCTGTTGGTGTCCTTCAGTCCTGACCTCTTCCTAGTCTGTGCCTCTGTCTCCTGGATATCTCCAATCTCTGCTGCTGCCTTCCTTGCTTCTCTCCTGCACCAGCTCTGCTGAGGTTCTTGTCTCTGACCATGCTCTGGGTCACGCAGTCCTGTTTGTGTGGTCACACCTTGGGACTGGAGGATCCAGTGATTCCTGCAGCATGGTAGGTCCTGGCTGAGGTGTTTGTTTTTTAATTGAAGTTTTTCGATGTTATGTGAAGGGAGGTGAGGGGAAGCCACACATTTCTGGGAGAGATCCATGAGGTCTCAGCACAAATGGCAGTTCTGCCTCTGCACGAGCCAAAGGATTAACCCCATGCAAACCCTCTTGGCAAGCGAGAGGAAAACTCAGCCCTACGTTCTCCCTGAGGACAGGACACAAAGAGCATTCTCAGCTTTGCAGTTTGGCTCACAAGTGGCTCTGGAAAGACACAGAGGCCCTGGGCTGTGTCCCAGGGAGCCTGTCCCTGCTCGGCCTGGGGGCAAAGTAATGCTTTCAGCCCCAAAGTCGGGGTTTAGCCCTGCAAACACCCAGCCCTGCTGGCATCAGCTCCACACACAGCTCCAGCTCTGTCCTGCTCACAGCTGAGTGCCAAAGGCTGTTATTTGGATCAGGCTTAGCTGCAATTAAAGTTTCCATCTTTTCGTTGAACTGCCACATGGAAGGATTATCATTGACTTTGCATTTCTTTTTTGACAGATCAATTTTATTCTCTTAGCTATTTTTTAATGGAGCTGTAAATAGTCTCCCGAGCAGGAGAGGCTGCCCTCATACCCAGGGGCTCTTGCATGGCAGATTATTTTAGATATATGATTGTGTCTGTCATTTGCTTCTAATTGCAACAATTATTTGTAGAGTTAAAAAAGTACTTGGAGTACTTGCCTAATTCTAGCCTCTAGAAAAATCACGTTAATTATTGCTTGATTCCCTATTCATTAACTCCCCTCCCAGTTCCCAGTTATTCCAGAGCTTTTCAGTGGAGTGGCACAGATGGGAACAGGGAGGGCTCGGCACACTGCTATAATTAAGGCTTAGCACATGTCACATTAATCCCTAACTTGTTCTGATCTCCCTCTGACAGAAACTTAAGTTGGAATCCATTTGTTTGTGACTGCAAGCTGTCCTGGTTGCCCCGCTGGGTGGAAGACAGAAAAGTGAGAGTCCTTGAGGCGTCAGACACGAGATGTGCCCACCCCCCCGAGGTGGCCAACCTGTCCCTCTTCGATGTCCCGTTCCCCAATGCCAGCTGTGGTAAGGAAGGGCTGTGGGGTGGAGGTGGCTGGGTGGGAGTGGTGGGCCCAGCTGGGATCACATCAGCCTCTCCAGACCTCGAGTTACTAGTTCCAGTCTAATTAAGCAGGTGTTCATCACGCAGTCTGTACGCTGGTGCCTTAAGGACCAGGTCAGTCACACCAGGGCAGAGATCAGCCCTGATCACAGACCAGGCACCACAGGACACTGGCTCCGTGACCTGCAGCCTCAGACTTTCATTCTCCCAGGGTCTGAACAGGCTGACTTCAAGTGCTGAAACCTCATGGGAGGAGATGGGACCTGAGGACGTGCTGAGTTGGGTCTTTGCAGGTGACAGGGCTCCACGCTGGGAGTGTTGAATGAACACTGCCTTGACCTACAGCTACTTGCTCCAGGGGCATTTTTCTGACTGCTTGGCCAGGAGAAATGTCAGGCAGTGATTTACTGGAAAAGGAAGAGCCGTAAGAAAACTAATCCTTCCTGGTTGCTCAGTTATCCCGGAATAAGAGAGAGGGAGGGAGACCAAGGGCTTCCTATGGCAGGCATCAGGCATCTCCTTTAATTTGGGAACTGTGTGACAGGAGGATGCAGAGACGAGGGACCCAGAGCTGTGTGACAGGAGGGTGCAGCAATGAGGGACCCAGAGCTGTGTGACAGGAGGGTGCAGGGATGAGGCTGAGGGACCCAGAGCTGGTGGGTGAGGCAGCTGAGCTGCCTGGTGAGGCACAGTGCTGCCCAGGACAAAAATCCAGGTGGTGGTTGTTCCTCTTCCCCCAGCAAAGCTTCGCCATCTTGCAGCATCTTGCAGGAATTATCAAAGGGAAAAATGCTTGGCGCTGTTACTGCTCTTGATAATTAGTTGTTCCCTCTTGAACTACTTTAAGCCAGTGTGGAAACAATAATGTGAGGCTGCCTTCTGGGTAATTCAGTGTAATGGGAGTAGGCTGGGACAGCCTACCAGCTCCTGACAGTTCTTAGTGACCGGCAGAGGATGAAGAATGACCAGGCTGGTGGCAGAAAACAGAGCAGTTCCCGTGCTGTGCTCCTCGCCAGGGACTGTTCTTCGGAGAAGTGGCTCAGTGTTTGAAGGAAGGCTGTGGAGGAAGCTGGACGGTTGGATGGATTTGATCTGGGAAGATCACAGGAGGCTGGAGCTGTTGAGATGTTTGGGGGAGATGTTGTAGCAACCAGCAGCAACAGAGGAGCAAACGTGGCCGGGCCGCGTGGGCAGAGGCCGAGGGAGAGGCCCTGCCTGGGTGTTTGTAGCAGGGAAACGTCCCACCCCCTGCAAGCAGAGAGGGGGGATGGCACTCAGGGGAATGAGCTGTTCCTCTGGGCCTGGCGCTGTCGTGGCTCTGTGTCCATGCACGTGTGTGTCCCTGTTCCCGTGCATCCTTCCCGTGGGCATCCCTGCACCCCCTCGGGTGCAGCTGGGCCTGGCACTGTCCTCCTCTCCAGCACCACGTTTTCCTGCAAGGAGGGAAGCTCTTGGCTCTCCCCACGGAGAAAGGTGCCTCAGGGAGTGGGCCTGGTGGAGAGTCCGTCGGTGTCTCCCCTGTGTCCCCAGTGTGCCACTGCCCAAGGGTGTTTGGTTTTGGATTTGTTGCTGGAGGTCCCAGGCAGCACACGGTGAAACATTCTGCACCAGGGTACCACCAAAGGACACCCTTTTGTCATGGTCTCACTTGGTGGCAAGTCCTGTGGGCTCCTCTGAGTGTCAGACTCGGCGGCTCCATGTCCCATGGGAGTGTCAGGCTCTCCAAAGCCCTGCTTTATTTACTGAGTGCTGCTGCTCCATAAATCTGTGTGACTGGCTTGTTATTTCTGTCATCACTAATTAGCATAAAGAGTTTGGAAACTGTTGCTGGGGGATTAAAGACTTCCCAGGCAAGTCTCAAAAAGGAAATGCTCAGAGTAGGAGCTGGGCAGGAGAATTCTATTCCCAGGAGTGTGGGGTGGTTCTCTTGGAGTGTCTCACCAGCCCATGGCATCCCAGTGTCTGTTTTGCAAGAGGATCTTCTGTTCTGTCCTGCAGGAGCTCAGTACATCACGTGTCTGACAGGCAACCACACCGAAGAAGCTGAGCTTGTCATCCTCTTCACGTCTGTCCACCCCGGGAACCTCACCGAGGAGACCTGCAGTGCCCTCTGTTACTCCCAAGACCAGGAATACGGAGGTTTCAGCTCCCAGGGGCAGTGTTTGTGTGGAACTGCCCATGAAACAAACTCTTCCTCTGGCTGTTCGCCATTTTGCACTGAGCATTTGTCTGGGCAGGGCTGTGGTGGCCCCTCACTCGTCCCCTCGCCCTTCCAGGCACAGCTGCCTGTGTCCTTCACAGGACTCCAGCCCCGGTACAGCCTGCACCAGCCCGTGCTCTTCAATGTCAGTATTCCCATTGCTATCAGCACTTTACTGTGGGACTTTGGGGACCAGACAGAGGTCCTCAACACCACTGGACACACAGCTGTGCACACCTACGCCTTACCCGGGCAGTACAATGTCACTGCCACCATCCTTGTGGGCTCCAGGGTCCTGTACAAGCAGGCAGAAATTGAGGTGGTGGCTTCACCCCAACAGCTGGAGCTGCAATGTCCTTCCTTGGTCGTGACAAACGAGAGCCTGGACATCCGGATCCGCAACAGAGGCGGCACGGGGCTGGCGGTGCTGTACGGGATCACTGCGGAGACTGGAGAGCTGGGCAGGGGTGAGCAGGGCTGCCTGGGGCTGCTGGGATGGCTGGCACGGGGTCCTGGGCCTCCCCTTGGCCTCCCCTCCCAGTGAGGGGTGAGGGATGACTCCTTTGGGCACTCCTGGCTCCCTGGCTGAGTGGTGTTTTGCACTTTAACAGCAATGGGGTTTGTTGGCTTCAGGGCTGGGACATTCCTGGAGCCTTTCTGTCCAGATTGGGTTGGGATGTGTGGCCCATAGAGAGGACATCACCCTTGTGTTCTTTCTGCAGCAGTTCACCCCATGTGCCCTCCCGAGGGTTTGGTTTTCCCGGGAAATAACCACTGCTACCAGCTGGTGGTGGAGAAGGCGGAGTGGCTGGAGGCGCAGTGGCACTGCCAGGAGCTTGGAAATGGGGACCTGGCTTTTGTCAGCAGCCCCGACATCCAGAGCTTCCTGGTTGCTCATGTCATCAGGTGAGTGAGGAGGGGAAGGGTTGGGATCACCTAGGGACAAGTTTTGGGTTCCCAGAGGGGTCTGCAGGGAGGGTCCTGCTGTGCCCCGGCTGAGTATGAGGAGATGGTGGAGGTGAGGCTGCTGAACAAAGAGGAGGAATGAGCAGAGCTCGAGCCCTTGCTGAACTTGGTTTCTCTCCGTAAAGGCTGTGGAGGGAAGAAGAGGAATGGGGCAGGATGGGTGGAAATCACAACTGGGAATTGAGAGATTGGTGGGCTTCTTGTGCCCTGTGTTTGTGCCTGTGGATGCCTCTGGAATATCGTGAAAAGGGATCTTGTGCCCTTAGACATGGCTGCAGCCCAAAGCCCAGACCCTTCCCCTTCCTGTCTCTCATCCTGGGAAACAGCAGTGCTCCTCTCCAGCAGCATCTGTTCCACCTCAGGCCTGGGCTTTATAAACAGAGAGTGCTGCAAGTGTCAGCCTTTGATTAAATCCACCCCTCTGAGTGCCCTTTCTCCAGCCAGTCATTCTGGGGGAGGGAGGACAACCAGGAGAGCTCTCGGGGCCTGACAGCCCTGTCAGCACTCCCAGCTGCAGCTGTGGGAGATGGGCTCTTCACAAACACATCTCAGAAAGCACATGGAAGGGAACAGCTGCGCGTGACGTCGGCTTTGAACGCTCCCGCTCAAGAGCTGACAGCCCCTTCTTCCCAAACTTGTATCCGTGCCCTGTTCCCTTCACACGGGGCTGGATCCTGAGATTGCAAACATGTGTTCCCTGCTCTGGGGAAGGGAGGCTGTCCCTCTCCACGGGTTAGGAACTGGTCACTGGGTGCTGGGATGTGGCAGGAATTGCGTGTGGAGCTGCCGGGCTGCGGCGCACGGAAATCATGAGACCTTGGAGGGAACGAGGCTGTTCCGCAGCTGCTGCCCCACAGCCCTCTCTTCCCAGCCCCCTCTAGTCCATATATTTATTTTATTAATCCATGCAGATAAACATGAAGGAGGCAGCTCCAGGATGCGATTTCCCTGGTGATAAAAGGCGAATGGGCCGAGCTGCAGGATTTTGGAACATGCAGCTTCCATAGGTTCTTATGGGAAGATGAAAGAAGCAGGAAGCTGTTTCCCATTAGGGCACTGAGCAGCTCTCCTCTCCTTTGCTCCTGACATGGGATGGCCTCCCCAGGAGCAGCATGTGCTTAGCTGGTCCTTCCCTGCCTGCAGAAGCAGAGGATGGGACCATCCAGGGGATCCCACTTTCTGGGCAGCACAGGGAGCCCCTCTGCCCTTCCAAGCCTCCCCAGGCTTGTTCTGCTCCTCCTGCCCCGGCAAGGCAACTCAGTCTTTCCTCAGAGGCAGAGAAGAGCTCACATCCTGCTTCCGAAAAGGGTGTTCAGAGTCCTCCTGTTCCCCCTGCAATGGGCTGGGCTGGGCAGTGGGGCAGGGTGGGAGCCAGCCAGCAGCTTGTCTTTTAGTTATTTCTTTCTTTCTTACATTTTTATTTTTTTTCTGATGACTTGCAGTTAGATCATAGCTGGAATTAGAAAAGGAGAATCTCCACTGAGTTTTCCTGATGGCAGCAGGCAGGCGGTTTCCTACCCTGCTCTCCCTAATTCCCTGCCAGTGGTTCAGGAGCAGAACACAGCCCTCATTTATTTTTTAATCTCATTTGCAGTGAAAACTACTGATTCACGGATCAAGTTATTTTTGTCATCGTTTTTCAGCATGACCTCATGAATCATTTCATCTGGCGTGAGCCTGGGGGTGGAGAGGCACCAGTTATCACCAGTTATCACCAGTTATCTCCCCAGTCTGCTTTGCAGAGCCATGGTACCACCCTGGGAGCACGCTGGGGTAGGCAAGGGCATGGCAGGATTGATTTCCACCTGCAGGAGGGAGCGTGGAGAAGGAGCAGAGCTTGGAAGGGTGCAGGATGTTAATATGGAGAAGTTAATAGAAGTTAATATGGAACAAATGCCTCCCTTTCTGCTGGGTGTGATTAGAAACAGTTCTCCAGGCTGTTTGTGGCTATGAGAGACCTCTCAGCACTTTCCACCAGGATCTCTGCTGGGATTCAGCCAGTTTCCAAATGGGGCAGGGACATTGCATCTCCTCAAAGGAACCTGGCAGTTTCTTGTGTGTGGGGGGTTCAGCTGCCTGCAGTGCTTCAGCCTCTGCTTGTCCCCTCTGGCTGCTGCCTTTCCATGGTGGCTGAGGAGCTGATCATCTCCAGGAGCTGCATCCAGGAGAACAGGAGCTCCCAGACCTGGCACTGTTGAGCTTTAATCCTGCACTGGTGCCAGTCCCACCTGCAGTGGAGAATTGACTGGTGGTAAATCCCACAGGTCTGCACAGAAAAAGCACACGTTTTCTAAGGGATTCGGCTTTACCAGACAATTCTGTGTGACCAGATCATTCCTCTTGGGTCATGACTCAAGACAGGCTTGGCAGAGCCTGGGAGGGTCATTTCAGCTGCAGTGTGGGCAGCTCATGGTGAGAGTGCTCTGCTCGGAGTGGGGTGAGGCTCAAGTCAACCTGCTGGTCACAGAACCATGGAATCATGGAATGGTTTGGGCTGGGAGAGACCTTAAAGCTCATCCACTTCCACTTCCTTCCATGAGTAGGGACACCTTCTACTCTCCCAGGTTGCTCCAAGCCCCATCCAACCTGGCCTTGGACACTTCCAGGGATCCAGGGGCAGCCACAGCTTCTCTGGGCACCCTGTGCCAGGGCCTCCCACCCTCACCAGGCTCTTGGGACAGAGGTGGGAAGGCTGGTGCAGAGCGGTGCTGTGCTGTGGAGGGGCTGTTCTGGTGGTAGAATGGATACTGAAACTCTTTAATAATTAAAAGGCTCCATGAAATGCAGCCTGTGACACCCCGATGGAGCTGTTATTATTTTTAGAGAGAACCACAGATGGCAGCTGTCCCAGCTCTTTCTAATACTCATGATTTCCTGAAATCNCCCCCTTCCCCCTCTTTTTTTTTTTTTTTTTTTTTTGCAGGAGCCTCGATGTCTGGATTGGATTCAATGATTTTGCAAGCTCTGGAGCTCAGCAGAGAGGGGAAGGATTTAATCTGGAGAGCTGTCAGAACTGGCTGCCAGGAGAACCCCATCCCTCCAATGCTGACCACTGCGTGCGAATGGGCCCGACGGGCCAGTGCAACACGGACCTGTGCATGGCCAAGCACAGCTACGTCTGCGAGTACAAGCCACAAGGTGGGCTCTGCTCACCCAGCTGGCACCCAGGGTGGGCTGGTGTCCCCTCGCTGGCACTGCCATGGATAAACAGGGATGCATGGAGGGGCTCATCCAGGGCATCGCCACAAAACAAGTGCGACTTGCAACAGTATTCCCAAACCCAATTTCCAGAAACTCAGCTTTAGCCCAAAAGGAAGAGTTTGGCTTATTCCAATCTTTGCCATGAGCAGGAGAGAGAGGAGCAAAGTTCTGAGGCAAAGCACTGGAAATAGCTTTTCCCTCTTCTGTGAGCAGTCCCTGCTGCTGCTGGGATCTGAGGCCGTGGTGCTGCCTTGGTGGGCCAGTGTCCTTCATTGTGTAGTTTGGGAGATGTTGGGGTGGCTCAAAAGATGGTGAGGTGAGGGGTGATGTGGTGTGTGCTGTGCAGGTTTGTGGTTATGCAGCTTCCCAAATCTTCCACGCCGGTGTAGGGAGTAAGAAAGAGAAGTAGAATGGACGTGAAACAGGGCAGAAGATTTAGGTAAGCAGGAAAAGCCGTGTCCAGAGAGGCCACTGGGCTGGTCAGGGGGGCAGCAGCAGCTGCCCAGTCCCTAGAGAGCCACAAGTGTTTGCCACTGCTGGAAACCAGCTGGTTGTGGCCACATTTCCCACGAAGTCCAGGGGCACAGGGAGGGTGAGGAGTGCACCTTGTGCTCGAAATTCCAAGCAAATCATTAGTTGTTGGAAGGGAGAATTACTTGCACAGTTCCTAGAAGTCAAAATTGCTGAACATTGCAAATGAAAATGTTGTTTCTTCTGGATGAGAAAGAAATCGAGACACCTGTAAGGAGAAGGAAGGTACAGGATTATGGAGCTGCTCGTCCAGTACAGCTGGACAGACTCCTGAGTGGTCCAAGCCCTGCTGCAGCTTCACGGGGTGGAGGGAATGGCCTCAGGCCTTGCTGAGTCTCATGGGCTTTGTTCAAATATTTCCTTTGTGAACAGGAGTTCTCCTAAACGCCGAAAACTACTTTGAGGGAGACGCTGTGTTCGCCACACACGAGGCCGTGAGGAACGTGAGCGAAGCTGTGCCGGCAGATCCGTGGCAGGCTGAGGAGGTGAGGGGGGTTTGCTCATCCTGCTGCTGCCCAGGGATCCCTGGAGACACGGGCAGGTGAGAGCTGTGCGTGTTCTGTAGGTGCTGGAGTTCCCGGAGCTGGTGTTCAGGCACCAGGGATTTCTCACTGCCCTGGAGTTTGTGACTCAGGAGCTGCACCAGCCCGTCCAAGTGAGGTTCCAGCTGCACAGACCGATGGATGCAGAAGGTGAGGCTTCTCCTCAACCTTTGTGGGATTGTTGGAGGTGACACCATAAAACTGGGTCTGGCCTTGTGGCCCCTCTGGTCCTCTGACCCTTAAAGGCTCAGAGATTTGGTTCTGTTTTTTGAGGAGATTAAAGTGCAGGATCCATAGGTAGGGTTGGACAGCCCTGGAGAAGTGATTATCTGGAGAAAATAATAGAGGGAGAAATGTCTCAATGCATGAGGAGAATGTGAGTGTAAGGACCATGTGTAGAAGCTCATTAATATTCTGAGCTGTACTTTTTGCTTTGTGGAAACTCATGTCAAATGGGAATGTGTTCTGGTCCATCTGGCCCCACGGGTTAACAAGGAAGAACATTTTCCTGAGCCCATTTCTTCCTGATGGATGAGATAATCTGAAAAGCCTTTTATTCCTTGTACAATAGCTCAACAGTCACAGTTTTGGCAACAATTAATTCTGCAGCAGAATGTTTGTTGTAGCCCTAGGGTTGGCTGGTTACAAAAGGATCTTTTTTGACACTGACAAGCTGATACATTGACATGGAAACATTAACTTCAGAAAAGTTGCTTAATGTGTTTTCAATGTGAAGGCCAGCTCTTGCTTTCACTTGGACTCACTTTTGCTGGAGCACAGATCCTTTCAGAGTGCAAATTGGTACGTTCTCACTGGAAAAGAGGCAACTTTGGCTTTAATGATCTTGGTGGATTTTTCCAGTAAAACTGGACTCTTACATAGCACCAGGATATGCTGCAGTTGCAGCTTTTACTAAAAGTGGAGCCATCATCAAAGTGGAAAAAATGCTGAATTTGGAGCAAAGAAGTGCATTAGTAGTATTAGTCGTCAGAGTAGTGATCACTGATTTCTCTTTCACTTCTTCCAGACTACCAGGAGGAAAACAATGCTACAGAACCATTCCCCAGCGCTCAGGATGATGGGAACTGGACCCTGCTGGAATGTCCTCCTGGTTTCCAGTGGTGTCCTTTGACAAATTTGTGCTCAGCCCACAACAACTGCTGCAATGGGAGCAAGTGTGCCAACAGTTCCTTTGGCAGCAGCCCTGCCCCTGGGTCCCTGCAGCCCAACGACAGCCAGCCCAGCTATGAACTCCTCAAGGAATTCCTCTTTACAGTACCAGCTGGCCCCTCTGCCCAGTATCAGGTCAGTGTTTACTGCTGTAACCAGTGAGTAGGTGGGGCAGTTTTCTCCTGAGGGCTTTGGGTAAGTTTGGATGGTTCCCATTTGCCAGACGGAGCCGCTGAAGTCCATTGGAATGTGCCCAGTGTCACACAGGCCATGGGTTCCCTGCAGTCCCCTGTGCCAAGTACAGTTGGTCAGAAGGGTCAAAAGCAGATGGCACAGGGTGCCCAGAGAAGCTGTGGCTGCTCCATCCCTGGAAGTGTCCAAGGCCAGGCTGGGCAGGGCTTGGAGCAACCTGGGATGGTGGAAGGTGTCCCTGCCCATGGCCAGGGATGGAACAGGATGGGCTTCAAGCTCCCTTCCCACCCAAACCATTCCATGATTCCATGAAAAGGCTGTGCAGATTCCATGGGCTATTCCCGTGGCATTAACACAGTGGAGATGGAGCATAAAGCTGATTTCTGTGTTGGCATATTTGATTCAAAGAGGCCAAGGAAGGTGGAGTGGTGAGAGGTCTCCCCGTGCTGTGTTGGGATCTGCACCATTTCTGTTGGTTCCCACCTGGCAGGAAATCCAGCATGGGCAGGAATTGGGGTTGAGTGCTCTTAACGTGAGGCATTAATCCAAAAACATCTCCTCTCTCTGCAGGTCACATTCAGAAAAGAAAACATCTTTGTCAGGGCTGGGGATGTTTTCAGCATCCAGCACAGTGCAGGCCCAGGCTTATTCCTCCTGTGCCACCCCAGTGCCACCTCCCTGTACAGAAGGAACTCCTCAGAGTGGGCACCGGGCCCATCTGACAGCTCCCCGGATCCCCCCTGGACCAACAGCACTGTGTGCTCTGTGTGGGTGCGCTACGCCGAGGAGCAGCTGGTGCCAGTGCTCAGCCCCCACAACGCGGGGCTGGAGCACCCTGGTCACTACACGGTCCGAGCCAGCGTGGACAATGGCATCTTCAGTGCCAACCTGTCCTGCAGCTTCCGGGTGGCCTCCCGGGTGTCTGGCCTGCGCGTCATCCACCCCCCTCCCCAGGGCTCCAGGGTGTACCTGCCCACCAACCACACCACGCTGCT
This sequence comes from Pachycephala philippinensis, assembly GCA_013397055.1. NCBI lineage: Eukaryota > Metazoa > Chordata > Aves > Passeriformes > Pachycephala > Pachycephala philippinensis. Next base: position 230,804 of record VWZT01010402.1, on the reverse strand, counting down.
GGTCAAGCTGTCCTCGGGGGTCAACGCCACGGCCGGCTGGCTGGGGGACAACCGCACCGTGCCCTTCGTGGCCACCTGTCCGGCGGCCGTGGCCCCGCTGTGTGCCAGGGAGAACAACGACACCTGGTTTGCTGTGGTGCAGCTGGGCAGCCTCGGGGAGGGCCTCAGCACCCACATGCTCGTAGCAGAGAACGCCGTGAGCTCCCAGAACATCACGGTCACGGTGAAGGTGGAGGAGCCCATCCGTGGGCTGAGGGCCACCCCCGACCCCGAGAGCAGAGTCCTGGTGAACACACGGGTGGTGAGTGTTTGCTGCTGCTCTGAGCCCATCCCTCGTGGGTTTAGCCCTCAGCTGTAGCTGTCAGGGGCGTGTTTGGCTCGGGGGCAGCGGGGCAGGGGAGCACTGCTTGCTGCTAAGCTGCCAGGCCGTGCTGCCCGCGCTGCTGCAGACACAGCATGTGGCATCAGCACTGGTGCTCTCCAGCAGGGAGGCAGCTCAGCTGCACATCCCCTTGGACCCCCCGAGGTAAAAGAGTGCCTCCTGCGAGGGAATACTGCCTGTCCAGTTCCCCAGGACACCGGGGGTGTTAGGAAAGGCCAGTGTTTACCTTGTTTTGCCTTGTCGAGGTAGACGTTCCTTGAGGTTTTTAGATTTGCTCTGCTAAATCCTTACATCAGCTGGCTGAAGCTGTAAAAATGTTTCACCCCTGCAAGTCTTGGAGTTCCTCTGGTGTTTGCAGTCTTGTTTTTCTCCAGTCCCCCATCCCCAGAGCTACAGCCCTGGGAAGCTGCTCAGTAACTGCCCCGAATGCTCTGTACAAGCTCTGGCTGCTTCTGGCAGATCCTGTGCCTGCATCTTTCGGTCTCACCCTTCCTGCTGCCACAGGCTGCTCAAGAGGCACTGTTGGAGTGAGGAGGGACCTGCCCTGTCCAACCCCTTCAGCCTTTGGGTCAGGCACTATCCCTGGATGAGGGTCAGAGGCTCAGCTTGCAGGTGTAGCTAAAGCCAGGCTGTTTCTGCAAAGATTTCAGAACGTTTTTAGTCGGCAAAGAGAGACCTGATCACAAGAGCAAAGTGCTGGGCTGTGGGAGCAGGGAGTGTGGGGTCTGCTCCCAGCTCTGCTGGGGATTTATGGAGTCAGGGTCTGCATTTCTCCACCAGCAGCAGAGCCACAGATGATCTGTCACCTCTCTGCCGTGCTCTGAGGGCACTGCAGGTGTGGGGGCCTCCCAGTCTGGCTCTGCTCCCTCTCCAGTTCACCTGGAGATCTCCTGGGAAGTGCTGGGCATGCTTTTCTCTTGCACTAGTATGAAATGTTCTCGTGCCTTTCAGAGCTACATCCCTGTGATGGAGGCTGGGTCAGATGTGACTTTCCGATGGACAGTAGATGATAAGCCATCTTTCACTTTTTACAATGTTGTCTTCAACGTTATCTACCAAAGCCCAGCTGTGTACAAGCTTTCGGTAAGCCAAGGCCTTTCCCATGATACCATTTCACCCCTGGGTTTTCATCTCATCCCACAAACTCCTCAGGAAAAGCAGCAGGGAGAGAAGGCAGAGCTGAGTTGGGGTTTTCACTGTGCTCGTCTGCTATTTCTCACTGAGCTGCTCTTGCAAATGCAAATAATTTCTTCTACTCTTAAATTACTTCGCTGTGTTCCTCCTCTTTACTTTCTCCTCTTCTCTCCAAGTTCCCCTTTCTGTTCATGGAGTGTCTGTGTTTCCTCCTCCTCCCTAGCAGGAATTAGCATGGAGCCCCTGCTCTGGCAGGCAGGAGATCTGGATTCAGAACCTGGCAGGGGCAGGATGCATCGTTAGACTTCCATAGGCAGGACAAAGCTTCTCCCACGAGCTCCTGTGTCCTCTGTCCTGTTCTCTTTCTCCTGTTGCAGACTGGAACGCTGGGTTTTGCCATGGCCCCTGAAGGATGGAGCAGAGTCTGGCCCAAGGCTGGTGTCTCTTGTGGAACAGGAGTATCTCTGGCCAGAACATCTTTCTGTGCCGTGCCCTGCAGAGTCTGCTCTGGTGCAAGGTGCTGGATCTGCTCTTAGGGTGACTCTTGGCCTCCTGAGCAGACACCAGCCCAGCCCCGAGGCCATGCTCGCACTAATTTGCTTGGTGCAGCACTAATTTGCTGGGTGAAGCACTGTGCTGAGGGCCTGGGCTGCTTCCACTTACAGAGCTGCCAAGGTGCCATTGCCTGGGGGGCTCTGGGTTTGGTGCAGCAGATCCACAGAAGCCTAGACACGAGCTTCTCTTACCTGCTGGGGTGGGAGCTCTGTTCCAGTGGGTTTGAAGGATCCCAGCAGCTCAGCGCTCCTGCAGGTGAGAAGGTGAAGATGCTTTGTCAGTGTTACATGCCTAGAAAATCTTGGGAATTCTGCTCTACTTCTGTCATGTGTCTTCAGTCTCGTGCATCCCTTTTCCTCCTCTGCCCAGCCTTGCTCTCCCTCTCTGTGCCCACCACACCGGGATCCTGGAGCTGCACTTTGTCTGCTTGGTTTTATGAGCCTCTCCCATCCCCGCTGTGTGCTTGAAGCCACTTTTCTGCCACTGTCCAGAGGAAATTGGATGGCTCCTGTCCTGTTTGGGGCAGCAGCTGCCTGTGGTCAGCAGCTGGAGCTGCAGGGCACATTGGAGCAGGCAAAGGGGCAGCTGGCGAGTTCAGAGCCAGAGGTGCCTCAGGATGAGAAGCTCTTCTCTTTGTCCTCTTGCCGTAGCACCAGTCCTTCCTTGGACTGGCTGTAGTGGTGAAGATGTGGCCACGCTCTCTGCCCTGACCTGCTCACCTACCTGGTGGTGCTTCTTCAGTCCAGCAAATCCCCACTTGGAGGGTGATCTCCACAACAAGGGGCCCCAAACCCATTCTTTGTCCCACTGTCCTTCCCAGCTCACCGCCTCCAACCACGTCAGCAACTTCACAGTCAACTACAACGTGACAGTGGAGATGATGAACAGGATGAAGAACCTGAGCGTGGTGGGCGTCCTGCCAGTGCTGCCCCAGAACAGCAGCATGGAGCTCAGCGCCAGGGTTCATGTGGACTCGGCTGTGGAGGCTCTGTTCCTGTGAGTCCTTTGCTGCTTGCCCAAATTTAAGATCTTTCTGAGCACATCTTACCTTGCCTGCACTGTTTCTCTTCCCAGGGCCAACTGGTCCATCTCAGCTGCTGTTTAGTTCATGTGGAATCCCCGTGAGTGGGGCCAGTCACACACCTGTAGTTCAGGCTGAAATTCTTTTCTTTTAAAGTGTTACAACACTGCTTTAATTTGGGTTCTTCCTTTTCTTACCAGTACTGTGCTCCTCTCAGCACAGCTACTGCTTTGATACCTGACATTCTGCTTCCTATGTTTTTTTTGGAAAACTTAGCCCTGACCTGAAAGACAGACCAGGATTCCTCTGGGATTTCTGTGATTCTCCTGTTGTGCAGTGTAACATGGTTTGCCTGTTTCTCCAGGTGGGATTTTGGAGATGGTGTCCAGGAGACATACCTGTTCAAACCTCCCTACAACAAGTCTTTCCTTGTTCCTGATCCCAATGTCCATGAGGTTGTCATTGAGCACAACGTTTCACATGTCTACCAAGACCCAGGTATGCTCAACGAAGTTCTTTGGGGAAGAAGGGGCTCAGGAATTTTTGGTGTGAGGGGTGTACAAGGCACCTTCCAATAAAACCAGAGCTTGGAAGTCATTGCCTTGTTCCTGAGCAAACAGCCAGAGTGACTGGAAGTCGCCAGCAGTTGCCATCCTCTATAACTCTGTTTCCCAGGGAAGTTTGGCCACTCTGTAAGAAGCAGGTCCACCACACACAGCCCCTTTTTGGGCAGTCTCAGCAGAAGGACGAGGGGCAGGCGAGAACCGGGCCGGCGGGAGGGGTGGGCAGCAGGAAGGGTCTGTTCTGCGGGTGAGCAGAAAGAAAATCTTTTCTCTCTACCTGTTGGACTGGCTCCTTTCTTAGTGTTTGGTCCCCACACATATGACCTGGTGTAATTGCTGCTGGTCGTGGGCTAGAGCAGGGCAGCCCAGGGTGTGCAGAGGACAGGAGCAGAGTGTCCCCTGCAGCCCCTGTCACACCCCCCACACCACCACAGCACTGAGAAGCTGTTGACAGGCATGTCCTCACACTGCCCTTGTTCTGCTCTCTCCCAATGCAGGAGAATACGCCCTGATGGTTGTTGTGTCCAACCAGTATGAGAACCTCACCCACCTGAGCCCAGTTCACGTCCACAGTTATCTGATTGATGTGAAGGTGGAGGCAGAGGAGGATGTTTTGGTTGTGGGCCGGCCGCTCACCTTCCGAGCCACTCCTCTGCCATCCCCGTATGGCGTCGTGTACACCTGGGACTTCGGGGATGGCTCCTCCCTGCTCACAGAGATCCAGCCCACAGTGACCTACAGCTACCCCCGCAGAGGGGTGTACAACGTCACCGTGACAGCCAACAACACCGTGAGCAGCGTGGAGACCGTGGAGTGCTACCAGGTGTTCGAGGAGATCACGGGGCTCCGCGTTTCTGCGGACGAGGCCGCAGAGCTGGGAGCAGCCATCAGCATTAATGCTTCTGTGCAGACTGGGGACAGCATCACCTGGACATTCGACATGGGGGACGGGACAGTGCTGAGGAGTCGGGTGCCAGTGGTGGAACACGTGTACATAAAGGACATCAACTGCACCGTGAACGTGACAGCTGTGAATCCTGTGAACTCTGTCTCCCAGGTGGTTCCTGTCCGGATATTTGTCCTGGAAGTACTCAAAATAGAGCCCGCTTCTTGCATCCTGGAGCACCCGGATGTGCAGCTCACTGCTTACGTGACAGGGAAACCTGAGGAGTACATCTTTGACTGGACTTTTGGAGACGGCTCGTCCAATGTCACAGTCAGTGGAGACCCTGTGGTGATGCACAACTTCACCCGGAGCGGGACGTTCCCGCTCTCCCTGACCCTCTCCAGCAGCTTTAACAAGGCTCACTATTTCACCAGTGTCTGTGTGGAGCTGGAGATCCTCAACGTCACCCTCCTGCCTTCCAAGCACTTTGTGAGGCTTGGGGAAGAGACCACCTTCCAGGTCAGTGCCGTGCCTCCCTACCAGTACCGGTACCGCTGGGATTTCGGCAACAATGAATCCACCAGGTCGAGTGGGACTGAAGTGACCTACACCTACAAGAACACAGGGGTCTTCCTGGTCACAGTGACCGTCTCCAACAATGTCTCTTTCAACAACGACACGGCGTTTGTGGAGGTCCAGGAGCCAGTTGGGGTAGCAAAGATTGAGTATAACGGGACAGATGTCCTGGAGGTGAACCAGATCTACCTGTTCTCTGCCAGCATGAATGGAACCAAAGTGAGTTACTGCTGGGACTTTGGGGATGGCACTGTCCAGCCTGGGCAAGTGGCCACCCACTCCTACAACAGCGCAGGCTCCTACAGCATTACAGTGATGGGGCAGAACGATGTGAGCTCCAACGAGACCACCATCGACATCAGCGTGAAACGGCGGCTCTTTGGCCTGACGGTCAATGCCAGCAGGACAGTGGTGCCATTGAATGGGTCCGTGAGCTTTGTAGCCACCCTGGTGGCCGGCACTGCCATCCGCTACTCGTGGATCCTCTGCGATCGCTGCACTCCCATCCAAGGCTCCTCCACCATTTCCTACACCTTCCGCTCCGTGGGCACCTTCAACGTCATTGTGACGGCAGAGAACAAGATCAGCTCGCTGCAGGACAGCATCTACGTCTATGTCCTGGAGCAGATCGAGGGCCTGCAGGTGGCCAGCAGTGACCTGGTGGAGGACATGTATTTCCCAACTAACAAAACACTCCATTTGCAGGCTGTGGTGAGAGAGGGCACAAACATCTCCTACAGCTGGGTAGTCCAACGGGATGGCAATGCTGTGCAGACCTTCGCTGGGAAAACCTTCCCCCTGAGCATCCTGGAAGCTGGGATCTACACTGTCTACCTGAAGGCCACCAACATGCTGGGCTGTGCCACAGCTAACAGGACACTGGAGTTCATTGAAAGCCTTGGTGTCCTAAAGGCCTATGCCTTCCCCAGCCCAGCTGCTATTAATGCCTCTGTGAACATAAGTGCCGCCATAACCAGTGGCACTGGCATCACATACGTGTGGTACCTGGAGGATGGCTCCTCTCCTGTCACTTCTGAACCCTTTATTATACACTCCTTCCAAAGCCCTGGAATGATTGAGGTCATCGTTGGAGCAGAAAACAAGCTGAATTCAACCAATGCCACAGTTTCTGTCTGTGTGGAGGAGGTCATCGAGGGGCTGAGTATAGGGACAGCAGAGCTGGACTGTAGGTACGTCTCCTCAGGCTCCACGGTGGTCTTTGAGGGGGAGCTGCAGAGGGGGACTGAAGTGACATGGCTCTGGGAGGTGCCAAATGGCACATTGAGTGGCCAGTCTGTGGCAGTCACCTTCCCCACGGCAGGGTTGTACACGGTCCATCTGAACGCGTCCAACGACATCAGCTGGGCTCTGGCCAGCAGGAACATCTCGGTGCTGGACAGGATCCAAGGTCTGGAAGTTGTCGCCAGCAAGAAGGTGGTGGAGCCAGGGGAACAGGTCACCTTTGAGATCAGGATGCTGTCAGGTACCTCTGTGAGTTACCTGGTGAGCATTAGTGGGGACTACTCCGTGGTGCTCAACGGCTCCAGGTACACCCACGAGTTCACCAAGAGTGGCGATTATCTGGTGACCGTGACCGTGCAGAACCAGATCAGCATTGCCCACGCCCAGGTGCTCATCTCCGTCCTGGACCCCATCCAGGATGTCAGGCTCCTGAATTGCTGCGAGGAGGGCATTCCCACAGGCACGGAGAAGAGCTTCAGTGCCCACGTGGGGAGCGGCTCCCGCGTGTCCTTCTCCTGGCAGTTCTGCCTGTGGAAAGAGCGAGGCCGGTCCGTGGTTGCTGCGTCAGGAGAGAGCGTTTCCTACACTCCAGAAGCTGCAGGGCTGCTGGAGATCCACCTCATTGCCTACAATGACTTGGGAAGTGTCAACATCACCAGAACCATCCAGGTGCAAGACCCCATAGTTGCGGTGTCCCTCAGTGCCACCAATGCCTTTGTCAACAGGACGGCCCTGTTTGAAGCCGTGGTGGTGCCCAGCAGCAGGAGCGTTGAGTTCTTGTGGAGCTTTGGGGATGGCTCTTCCACTCAAACCACCAGGGTTGCAGTGGCCAACTATTCTTACCTGAGCCCCAGGGATTACCTGGTGGAGGTGAATGCCACCAATCTCATCAGCTTCTTCGTAGCACAGCTCACTGTCACCGTCAAAGTCCTGGAGTGCGAGGAGCCCGAAGTGGAGTTGGCCCTGCCACCGCAGGTGGTTATGAAGAGATCCCAGAGGAACTACCTGGAGGCACAGATTGACCTCCGAGGGTGCATCAAGTACCAGACAGAGCACCTGTGGGAGATCTACCGAGCACCCAGCTGCATGAACTTGGATGACTCCAGCAGGATCCGGCTGCCGAACGTCGACGTGAACAGGCCCCAGCTGGTTATCCCGAAGCTCGGCCTGGAAGTTGGCAACTATTGCTTCATGTTTATTGTCTCCTTTGGAGACACCCCGCTGTCCAAAAGCATCTTTGCCAATGTGACTGTGATCCCGAGTAAGCTGGTCCCAATCATTGATGGGGGGTCATACCGTGTATGGTCCAACACTCAGGACTTAATTTTGGATGGGGAGAAATCCTACGACCCGAACTTGGATGACGGAGAACAGACCCCGTTGTTGTACGAGTGGTCCTGCACATCCTCCTCCAAGGTAAGAGCAGCCTTGCACAGACAGAGTGACCATTTTGGAGCTCCAGCTCCACCACAAACAACGTCTGGGGTGAAATGGTGTGGAGGGAAGCTTTTGTGAGCATCTTTAACAGAGCTGCTCTGAAAGGAGGGTTGCAAAGGTTGAGTTCCCAGCTCGGGATGAGGATACAGAAATTGGTGTGAGGAGTGGTGCAGTGCAGTGTCCCTGGACTGGCTCTGGAAGTGGAGGCACTGGCATTGCTGCTTCCCTGGCACTTGGCCCCTGGTTCCCACTGTCAGTGCTGCTGCTTCCATGCGCAGGGAGTTACAGAGCTGCTGATGCAGTCTGGGAGCTCAGGGCTCTGGTCCCTCTCCCATTAACAGTTAAATGTCTCTAATGCCATCAGGGGACAAAGTTAGACTTCAGAGAGGTCAAGTGACCACAGCTTGTGGTCACAAGCAGGTCACTGTCCTCATGTGCTGAAGTGGTCTGACCCTGCACTGATGGAAGGATGAGGGAGAACTGCCTGACAAATCCTGATGGGAGTCCACCTCAGGAGCATTTTTGATTGAATGAGGAACTCTTTTCCTTGTACAACGTCATGTTTTCTAGCTTTGTCTCAAAATAGCAAATGTGAAGTGTGTGGGGAGTGGACCTTTTGGTTTAATGTGAGATTTTTGTGTTGCTTGGCAATGTTTATAAGGTATTTAATGAAGAATTAATTGCTGTAAACTACAAATTTGAAACTCAGATGAAATATAGGAGTGTTCCAACTACTGTTTACTAACCTGAAGAGTAGGATAATGTGTTTTATTGTCCACGTATGCCCTGTTTCTCCCACCCCAGTGGTGGCACTGCACAGCAAGGTCTGTGACAGTGACTCTGTGTGGACCTGAATGTTTTGGCTGTGGACTAACCCGATGTGCACCCGTACCAAGGAGGGTTTGAAAGTTCTTTTCTCCTTGCAAGCAGAGCTCGGCTGCAGGGTGCTCTCTGAATTTCAGTGCCAAGGAAGGAATTGTCACAATATCCAAAGCTCTGTTAGAAGCAGATGTGGAGTACACATTCGACCTCACCGTCAGGAAGGAGGGGATGAGTCCCGAGGCCACCAACCAAACCGTATGTACCACACACAGCTGCCACCTTCTCTCCTTGGCACAGCCACCTCTAAGGCACAGAGTCATGGGATGGTTTGGGTTGGAAGGACCTTAAAGATCATCCAGTGCCACCCCCTGCCATGGGTAGGGACACCTTCCACTATCCCAGATTGCTCCAAGCCTGGTCCAGCCTGGCTTTGGACATTTCCAGGGATGGGGCAGCCACAGCTTCTTTAGGCAACCTGTGCCAGGGCCTCCCCACCCTCACCGGGAAAAATTAGTCCCTTTTCCCAAGGAAGTTTCTATACGAGAAAGGAAACTTCCTTTCCCTCTCTTCAGTAGTCCCAGCTCTTCACATGCCACAGGCTCTTCCCTCATTTTACCCAGAGAGCTTCCTAAGAGCCAGTGCTTAATTTTACTGTCAACAGTTCCTCTCTTCTCACCTTCCAAGTTTTTTTAAGGGAGGATTTTTTCAGAGCACGTTGTTTATGTCCCGTGAATCCCCAGGCCGAGCGCACCCGCACAGTTTATGTCAGGAACATCCATCGTGGTGCGCTTGGCAATTGGAGATGGACTCAGTGTGGAAGTGGAAACTCTTACAGCCTGGGTTTGAAACCAGAGCTGCAGGATGAAAAGAAAAAAATGAAATTGATAGTCTTTCAAGGACATTCCGTACTATCTGGTTTCCATGCAGGAGCGCAAAACAATGCTTCCAGTGTCGCAGGAAATCTGCAAATACTGGCGGGATGAATGGAGCTCCAGCGCAATGCTGGGGAATATTTATCCCCTTTTAAGAGTCTGCCATGTTAAACAATGTCTTCATTACTGTCTTTGAATTCATAACACTCATTATGCCAGGGCGGAGGGCTCAGTCCAGTGCTGGACAAGCCCATTTCCTCAGGGATTAAAGGAATTTAGACAGAGCACAGGGGTCAGAGTTCAGCTGCTGTTGTGTCTGAGCCACTGGTGCCTCTAGAGCTCTGCGAGTGCTGTGCCAGGAAGGTGTGGTGGATGTCTGGAGATGTGCAGTTAGATTCCAGCTGAAAGCCTGGAACAATGTTCTGCTCCCTGGAAAAGGTGGTTCTTCCATCCCCACCTGGCAGCACAAGCAGGATTTGCTGGGAATTCAGCACCAGGGCTCAGAGGGACTTTTCAGAAGTCATTTATGTTGTTAAAAAGTGTAAATAAATAAATCCAGAATGACCTAGATTGGCCCAGCTTGGCATTGGGTGGCTCTTGCAAACCAGTGACAGAACTGGGCAGTGTAAGAGCAGAGATGCAGCTTAAATCTGACCCAAAATCCATTGGGAATCCCTTCCTGCTGTTTCTTAGCACAGACTGGGCTGGTGCAGAGCAATTCCTCCTTGCAGCACCAGGTGCTGGGGTGTGTCCTTACCTGTTAGATGTGTGCATTTTGGTGTCAGACCTTCTGATGGAGCCTCTTGCCTTCCCAGGTGTTCATCAAGAGGGGAGGAGTCCCTATCGTGTCCCTGGAGTGCGTTTCCTGCAAGGCTCAGTCTGTCTACGAGGTCAGCAAGAGCTCCTACGTGTACCTGGAGGGCACCTGCCAGAACTGCCACAACGACTCCAAGCTTGGGGTAAAGTCACAAGGCTTTGCTTCACCTTTGGTGGGCTCTGGGAGCAGGGGGCAGGCAGAGGGATCAGGGTGGAAAGGGAAAGAGAAATGAAGTCTTGGACCTAAATTGCCGTAGAGACAAGGAGGGGAAGCACTCTCTGGCCACAAGCAGTGGCAGGTGGGTCTGGCTGAGTCCTTGTGGGGTCATTTCTGAGCCAAAGCCACGAGTGACCAGCTCTTTCCACACAAAAGCCACTTTTCTCCTATAAGAGATCTGTAAAGTGGTTTTGCTCCCTGCTGCTTGGCATTTTGCCCATTATTCTGGTGGCTCAAGCAGAGGTGGTTCAGTCTCTCCTCTTGTGCCCTCCTCTAATTCCAGCTTCCACTGCAGCATGTGGAGTAAAGCAGGTCTCAGAACTGGAAGTCCTGTTGCTCCCAGCAAGCCCAGCATGTCCTTGCCTGGCATTTTCTGCCTGGTTATCTCACTGTTTCCCCTGTTATCACAATCGTGGGTTTGTGCTATTAACAGTAACCACCCAGGCCACGTTCAGCTTGAAGCACATAAAACACGGTATCCCGTGGAGACTCCACCAGTCCTTCATTTATTTCCTGTGTTTTGTACTCTGTATTATGAAATATTCTGTCGGAGGGTGATGTAATTCCCAGAAACTAAAGTAGATCTCACAGTGGAAATATTCCCACCAGACATTTTGGAAAGGTTCCAGTTCTTGTTGCTGTAGCACACAAGACTAAAGCTGAATTATCAACTGCAAATTTGGCAGACGCTCCCACTAGAAATCTGTTACTTTTTATAAAAGACTCAATCTGAAAACATCTTAAGGACATAACTTCAGCTTCAAACCAAACCTCTCCTGTCTTTCCCCCGTCCATCCCTACAGAGGTGGGCAGCTCACAGCTTTAAGAACAAATCCCTCATCCTGGACAAAAGAACCACGTCCACCGGCGACACGGGGATGAACCTGGTCCTGAGGCAAGGAGCCCTGAGGGATGGCGAGGGCTACACCTTCACTCTGCACATCACAGACCTCACCACGGGGGAGGAAGGCTTCGCCTCCATCGACCTGCTGCCCAACCAGCCCCCTGTGGGGGGGTCCTGCCGCCTGTCCCCCAAGGGACCCCTCCGGGCGCTGGTGACGAAGGTGCACTTTGAGTGTGCAGGTGAGAGCACCTGCCAGCCCCCCCTGCTCCTCATGGCCAGCTGCTCTTCCCACAGATGTTCCCTTCACCCCAAACTCCTACCCCAGGGCACTGTTGGCCAGGTATTGGCTCAGCAGTGGTTTGGACCATGAGCCGCTTTGTGTGCCCGAATTGTGGAGCTCTCAAGCTCACAGTGGCGGGCAGGCAGTTTAAAAATTCCTAACTCATGTAGGTGAATGGTGATATCCAGGCCAGGCCGGTTCTTGTGGAAGGGACTGGTATTTCAGTGCAGGAAAAAGAAGATGGTGCCCAAAACTGAGTCACAGTATGTGGGAAGAATCAAAAGACAAAGCAGTGGGGCCGTCTGTGCCATGTGGGCTGGATGTTCCCACCACAGTCACCTTCCCAACCAGCTGCAGAGACAGCAACAGCGAGCCCAGCTTTGGAAAAGTGGCCTGGCCGATGTGCCGTAGCCTTGGGCCAAGGACTAAGTGCCTCTGGAAAACAGATTTCCCCAAATGATCAACGTTAGAGATTAGAGCTGTTTGTGCACACTGCCGGGAAGCCACACTGGGAGGGGATGAATCCTGCTGCTTCCAAAAGGCTGGGCACCAAACTGGGGGAGCAGCAGAAATGTGTTCAGGGTGATGTGGTTGTAACTGTGGTATGTTTTGAGCTATCCAGAATAAATGCTGGAATCAATTCCTCTTTGGAATGGTGGGAATTTCAGCTCTCAGTGATTGTTTTTAAGCCAAAGTAACAGACACAGGACACAGTGGCAGTGCCAGCACCTTCACTGGGGCTCACTGGCAAACACATAGTGAATTTTCCAACTGCCCAGCTCTCATGAAAGTCCCCATAATTCCTGGGAGCTCCAAGGAAACCTTTGTGCAGGTTCTGTCCTGGGCTCAGTTGTTCCTGGGATGCTGAACTGCCGGAGGGCTGAGCCTCTGTCTAATGTCAGGCTTTGAGGGCTTGTACAGAAGCTGTGGCCTTTGTCAGTGCTGTCCCCAGCCTCAGCACAGTTACCCCCCCTTTTTATTTTGATCATGAATTTTTCATAATCCCTTTAAATGTTACAGAACCCAAACATCACAGGGAGAAACCCCTAACCATCACAAAAATTCGGAGAGAATGAAGACACCCCTCCAGCCTGGTGGAGTCCTTGAGCTGTCCTCATTGTGGGGACAGTCTGCCAGAGCAGGGTCCCAGCAAGGGCAGGTCCATTGAACCATCAGAGAATCCTGGAATGATTTGGGTTGGAAGGGTCTTTAAAGACGATCTTGTTCCTTGTCAGGGTCACCTCCCACTAGTCCAGGTTGCTCCAAACCCCATCCATGCTGAAGGGCTGAGCGGGATGGGATGCCCCAGGGGTGGGAGGGGGCAGTGCCAGCTCCTTTGGGGCGGTGTCTGCAGCTCCCCGTGCCCCTGTCAGAGCCCCGCGGGGTTTCCTTGCAGGCTGGCGGGACACGGAGGACGCGGAGGGGCCGCTGGTGTACATCTTGCTGGCCTCGCGCCACCGCCCCGGCCACTTCCACGAGTTCTGCGTGTACAAGGGCAGCCGGGCCGAGCACGGCGCCTTCCTGCCCCCCGGCTTCCACGAGAGCGGCTTCCAGGTGTCCGTGGCCGTGCTGGTGCAGGACCAGCTGGGAGCCACCGTGGTGGCTGTGAACCGGTAAGATGCCACTGGCAGGTTGGGCTCTCCCTCAGCAGCCTCAGCTCCCAAATCCCAGGCTCGTGGCTTGGCCAGCAGGTCCCTGTCCTGATGCTGGGTGAAGGGTTTGCCTCCTGGAAGAGGCTGTTGGCAGGAAGGGGAGGGGAGGTTCAGCAGAAGTGCAAACAATTCCAGGCTTGGTGGATCATCGCTCGAGGGGGAGGTTTTCCCAGGAGTTACTGCTGTTACAGAATCGTGGAATTGCTAAGTGGGAAAAGACTCCTGGGACCATGGAGTCCCAGGGCTGGGCCGGTGAGGAGTCAAGCTGCAGGTCCGTGGTGTTTCTCATGCAAATGGGGCACCAGGGCAGCAGCAGTGGTGCCTTTGTGGGTCACCCACCTGCCTCCCCTCGTCTCCCTCCCAGCCCAGTCTGCACTTCACCCAAATCCCTCTTTCCTTGCAGCTCCATGGAAATCAGCCTCCCCGAGGGGTTCCCCAGCCTCTCCCACTGGCTCTACAACCAGACTGACACCGTGCTGCAGGGACTGGTGAAACAAGGGGACCCTCAGCAGGTCATTGAGTACTCCCTGGCCCTCATCACCATCTTGAATGAGGTAACGCAGCTCGTTCTGCCCAAGAGGGGCTTCCAGAAGTCTTTGCAATCACCAGTAGAATTTTTGAGCCAGATTTTGTACAACAATCTCTATAGGCAGGGCAGGAATTTGGGGCTATATTCCTGTTTCCCTGCCGAGTAAGAGGCTGCTGCACATCTGCAAGTCAGGCAGGGATGATCCCCCTGGGCACAGGCACCGTGTTGAGCTGGATAAGGACTGCACTCCAGGTACTAGCCAGCTGCTGAGTGCCAGACTGTTAAGATAATTGCTTGGAGAACAGACGTGAAATGGAGGAAGTTCTGCTGGAAAACCAGCTCATTAGATCCCTCTGGGGAGAAGCAGAGGCAGGAGATGTGGAGTGCAGGGAACAGGTGACTCCAGCTCAGCTCAGCAGCTTCTGAAACTGCTCTTCACTCTGTTTTTCTCACTCCACCTTCCTCACTCTTGCTGCTTTTTCTTCCACCCCCCAGTACGAGCGATCCATGCTGCTGGAACCTGAGGCTGGGCACGAATTTGAACTCCGGACCTGGACTCGCAACAACATCACGGAGACCCTGAACTCGGTGAAGGTGAACACGGTGGATGACATCCAGCAGATCTCAGCCGCCCTGGCACAGTGCACGGTACGTCCCCTGCCACCACCTCTGAGCCTCCAGCTGCAGCTCAGGAACTCCTCAGCCCTTGCTGTGCTTGCCTGGCTCTCTCCACACACAGCAGGGACGGGTGTCACTTGCTGGCATTGTCAGGGTTTCTGTGGTGATGTCCTGACTGCTGCCAGCTCTGCCCCTGGGAGCTCTGTGCTGCTGCTCTGGTACCTGCCCTGGTTGGCAGCTGCAGGGGGAGGCTGCAGGAGAGGCCTCCACAGGCTGGAGAATTGGAGAATCGTGGAATGGTTTGGGTTGGAAGGGCTCTTAAAGCTCACCCAGTGCCACCCCTGCCATCGGCAGGGACACCTTCCACTATCCCAGGGTGCTCCAAGCCCCATCCAACCTGGCCTTGGACACTTCCAGGGATCCAGGGGCAGCCACAGCTGCTCTGGGCACCCTGTGCCAGGGCCTCCCCACCCTCACAGGGAACAATTTCTTCCAATATCCAATCTAATCTACTCTCTTTCAGCTTAAAGCCATTCTCCATTGTCCTGGCACTCCAGGCCCTTGTCCTAAGTTCCTCTCCAGCTCTTCTGGAGCCCCTTTAGGCACTGGAAGGGGCTCTAAGATC
Source organism: Pachycephala philippinensis (assembly GCA_013397055.1). Lineage (NCBI taxonomy): Eukaryota > Metazoa > Chordata > Aves > Passeriformes > Pachycephala > Pachycephala philippinensis. Next base: position 215,733 of record VWZT01010402.1, on the reverse strand, counting down.
TCCTCAGAGCTTTCTCTTCTCCAGGCTGGACACCCCCAGCTCTCCCAGCCTGGCTCCAGAGCAGAGGGGCTCCAGAAACATTGGAATAAATTGCTGGAGGAGTCACAGAATCTGAGAGGACAGGCTGGGCTCCCATCAGGAGTAACACAAGTAGAGCTGCTTTGGGCCAGTGCCCAGGTCTGATGCTCCTCCCAGCCCTGTTTCTGCCCTACAAGATGAGAAAACCCTCTCTGCTTTGCTCTGCTGCTCACTGGAAGCACTGTGTCCCTGGCAGTTTGCAGCCCCCATTCCCAGTGCTGGGGCTGCTGCCTGGTGGATTTAGGAGCAAAGAGAGCTCAGTTACATAATGCACGTGGGGTTTGGTGGTCAGCCAGGCTGCTCTGGCTCCTCCTCCCACCCTCCCTAATCTTTGCTTTGGGGACTGGAGTCAGGTACCTTGGCCCTGGCTATGCTTCCCCTGCAGCCAGGTCAGTGATGGACAGGCACTGCATCCCACTCACAGAGCCCTGATCTGCTCCCTTCCCTGCTTCTGAGCCTGCAAACCTCAGAAATCCCTTCTTTCTCTTCCCCTTTGTCCGGGGTTTGGGGTTCAGCACATCCCATTCCATGCTGGACCAGTTTGTTTCTGTCTCTCCCACCTCCTCCCGCCTCGTGACTTGATCTTGCTGTGGAAGCTCAGGTCTAGAAATAGAATTTTTATTCCACGGGAAAAGCTGACATTCCAGGATTACTTCGTGCTCAGGGCTGGAATGAAAAGCTTAGGAAAACAGTGCTCTAGAATTTCCCAAGTGACTGAGACAAGTGGAGTTCACACATTCCTTTCCTGCACAAGTGTCCATCAGGGCTGATACATTTTTGATTTTACCTCAAACGGAGAGGAAAACTCAGAATTCGTTTCTCCTGGAGGGATAAAAAGAGAATCTCAGACTTCTTGGTCAATTCTCCTCCCTCAGTAGGAGCTGCCCTTGGGTGGTTCCTCCCCAGAACCCAGTGTCTGCCCCACCTCCCTGATTCCTGACTCTGATTCACACAGTCTGTCCTGGCTTCTCAGGGCTTACAAATAAAGCAGAAAAGGGGGAATTCAAGACCTGCAGATGCTGTTTTGATTCTTCACCAAAACATATGGTGAATCACGGCTGAATCCTATGATGATTAAAAGAAAAAAGATGAATAAGAGCTAGGAATGGGGTTGTAACAGCTTCCATGTGTTGCCTCGGTCCCTCCCATCCAGCCCTCGAGAGTGCGGGAAGCTCCAGGCCATGGCTGGAACATTCTGTTTCTTGGACACATCTGGGAGCAGAGGGAGGGACATCCATCATGCCTGAGTGGCAGGATTCCTCCCACAGCCTTCAGGAGTGTTTGGACACTGAAATGGACTCAGTTGGGGCTAAATCCTGCTTCCATTGGAGGTCTTGGAGAGGGTGGAGGAATCCTACCCAGCTCTTCCTGGTTGGTTTCTGTGTGTGGTCCCAGAGGGGAGATGTGCCTGGTCCTTACGAGTGAACACCGGGGAACATCAGTTTAGAATCACAGAATCCTGGAATGGCTCGTGTTGGAAGGATCAGGTTGCTCCAAGCCCTGTCCAACCTGGCCTTGAACAGTTCCAGGGATGGAGCAGCCACAACTTCTCTGGGCAACAATTTTCTCCCTTCATTCCTCTTCCCAACCCAAAAGCATCCTCTGCCCGGCATCCTCTACCTGCCTGTACACTGGCACCGTGGAATGTCATGGGAGGGAGATGGAAGAGTCTTGGAGACACCAACAGCTTGCTGGCCACTCTCAGTGTGAGCGGGGTGGCCTTTGCTGTCTCCTCCCCAGGGCTGGACAGGGCACGGGGCACTTCCAGAGTGAAAAGATCTCCTCAGGACCGAGCCAGCTGGGCTTTCCCTGCTCTGTTCCTGCTCTGTCAGGCCCTGGTCCCTTTGCAGGTGGTGAGCAAGGAGCTGGTGTGCAAGTCATGCCTGACAAGGACCCTGAACAAGCTGGAGACCATGATGACCATTCTGCAAGGGGAGACCACCCAGGGCACGGTAACACCAACGGGCATCGCCGACAACATCCTCAACATCACAGGTGAGCTTTGTCCTGGGGGTGGGGACAGGGCACTGGCTCTGGGGCAGGAGGAGGCCGAGGGGAGCTTTCAGGCTCCCTCCTCTGCCATTTGGGCTTTGGCCCAAATTTTTAGGAAATTGCATCTGCCGTTTGGACTGTGGCATCCCAGCCCTCTCTTCTCCCTGCACTTTTCCCAGGGTTGTCCTGGCTTTGGCAGCTGCCTCTGTGGACACTTAAATCTGACAGTTGTTAATATAACTCACTAATGCTCCTAATAAGCTCACTAATACTCCAGGGGATTCTCTTTTTAGTAAACAATGAGTAACAGCTATGGCTTCCAGATGCTTGTCTTCCTGGTTGGAGTCCAAGGAGGCTGTCAAACCTCACTGGGGCATCTGGGAACACTGCGTGGAAATTCCCACCTGGGTGACCTGGGGGGAAGCAGAGACACCTTCTCTGCACCCCATGTTACCTCTGCACTCCTTTCTGGGTGTTGTGCACTTCATAGTGCAAAAGCTTAGGAGCATATGTTTGTTTTATCCATTCCTTCCCTGTTTCCTGAGCTGTGGTTCTCTTCACTACACAGGAGAGAAATCAAGCGTGTTGTGATTAAGTATTCCTCACCAAACTTGGTAGATTAGAGAGGCTGCAGGAACTGCTGACAGCTTTGCTTTTAGCTCTGGGCTATGAACACTCCAGTGGAGAAGGTCATGTGCAGAGGAACAGTGAGAAGACAGCAAGGAAAGCCTTGTCTGATTGCTTTGGGAAGGTGTCAGATGTCCTCACTGTAGCAGTTATTCAGCCTATTTACCACTTCCTCTTCATTTCTCTTGTGGCAGGTGACCTGATCCACCTTGTCAATACAGTTGCACAAGAATCCAAGCCCCAGGAGCTGCTTGCTGATTCCCACAATTTGCTGCTGGCTCCCAAAGCCTACAACCTGTCCTCCAGCCTGATGCGAATCCTCATGAAATCCCGGGTGCTGAACGAAGAGCCCCTCGAGCTGGTGGGAGGAGAAATTAAGGCCACAGGCAAGAGGTCTGACCCCTTTAACTTGCTTTGCTACAAAAACACACCAAACTGCCAGTTCTCCATCCCCCAGGCCTTCAACTCCACCCTCTCCAACCTGACGGATGTCATCCAAGTCATGTTCCAAGTGGACTCCAATCCCTTCCCTTTTGGGTACATCAGCAACTACACCGTGTCCACCAAGGTTGCCTCCATGGAGTTCCAGACACACAACGGGGTGCAGATCCCCATTGGGAGCCTGGACTCAGAGAAAGCCATCACTGTGATGGTCTCAAACAACACCGACCCCAAAAATCTTGTGGCTGGCACCGAAGTCATCGAGGCAAGAACGTCTGTGAACCTGATTGTGATCATGGAGAGCAACAACAGGGAAGCAGGACTGCACTTCCAGCTCACCTACAGAGTCCTCAATGGTAGGGCAGGCAAATCCATCTCTTTGTTAATTCTTGCTATGGGAGAGGAGGGCTGGGGGTGAGGGATAACCAGTGTGGGAAGGGATGCTGGGTGTCAGCAGCAGGTTCCACACTGCGTGGTTGAGGTTCTGGCTGTCCTGGACAATCTCCAGTGCCCTGTGTTGTCCTTGCTTGTGGATTCTGGCCCTGAGAAGCCTTTTGCTTTTCCCAGCCCTTCTCTTGAGCCACATTAGCCCTGGAGGGCATTGTCCAGTCCCTGTCCCGGGCAGGTCCAATGCTATCCAGTGCCCAGGGATCCTCCGAGGTGCACACTGAGAGAGCACGGTCTGGAGGAGCATCTCCCACAACTTTCTGCGTTCCTTATGCTCTTCCCTGAGCCCCAGTGCTGGCTGCAGACCTGTGGTTGAGTCTCCCAGGGGCTTTTAAAGCCCTTTCTGTTCCTTCCCCTCCCCACAGAGCATTACCTGGCCAGTGAGCCCGAGCCCTTCATTATGGCCTATCTCCATCACGAGCCCGAGCCCAACGAGCACAACTGCTCTGCCTCCAAGAGAATCAGCCTGGATGCCCTGGCTGGAAGTGACCACAAGCTCTACACCTTCTTCACCTCACCCAGGTAAGAGAAGCCTCCCTGGTAGTCCCTGTCAGCCACAGGCTGTGCTGTGGATGCATGTGAGGGGTGCTCAGGTGGTCTGTGGAACCCCTGAGTGTCTGCACTACCAAAGGGTGTAAATTACACCACGTTCACTGGGCTTTTCCTCCTTTGTGAGTGCATCCCTGCCCCTGTAGCTGGAAGCTTTCCATGGGCACACCTCCACCAGAATGAGATTTGTGTCCCTTCAGGAGGTGGGGGAATAATTTACTTGCTCTTTCCCTTCTCCAGAACGGACGATCCCATCCAGAAATACTACCTGAACATCACCAACCACTTCAGCTGGTCACCTGTGGAGGTGACCCTGGGGCTGTACACGTCCCTGTGCCAGTACTTCAGCGAGCAGGAGAAGCGCTGGAAGACAGAAGGAATTGTCCCCCTGGAGGAGACCAGGCCAGACCAGGCCGTGTGCTTGACCCAGCACCTCACAGCCTTTGGGGCCAGCCTGTTTGTGCCCCCAAACTCTGTCCAGTTTATCTTTCCCGTGAGTACAGCAAAGCAGAGGCTGTGCAGTGTTGCCATACATAGAACAGGTTGTTGTCACCTGGAGGAAAGTCTCAGGCTCCTGTTGGCTTCATGTCCAAGCTGGCAGCAGCACAGGCATCTGGGAGCCTTTGGGAGGTGCAGATGGGCACAGCTCAGGGGAAGCTGTGTCCCCTGCTTGGGGATCCTGGCTGGAAACAGACCTTTGCAGATGGCTTTGGTCCCTGACCTGGACACCTCGCACTGCGTTCCTCTCTTAGGGAGATGCCAAACATTCCTCCCAGCTGTCACCCAGCACTGTTTGATCCCAGGGAGTCGCACCTGCCAGCTGCTCCCTGCATCCCAGGGGCATCCAGGCTCTCCCTCGCTCTGTCCCTGTGACGTGAGTGGGAGCAGGGAGCTCCTGGCAGCTGCTGCCGGCTCTGCGGGGCCACATCTGTGAGCGGGGCCATGGCCAGGAAGGGGGCAGGGAATGGGAACGGGATCCTCCTGGGGTTGCCTTTCAACACTTCTCTTTTCTCCAGGCTCCAGGCCCAGGGCTGAACTACATCGTGCTGCTGACATGTGCTGTGTGCTTTGTCACCTACTCGGTGGCCGCGCTGATTGTGCACAAGCTGGACATGATCGACATGAACCGCGTGGGGGTGATTCCCTTCTGCGGGAAGAACGGGATGTACAAATACGAGATCCTGGTGAAAACAGGCTGGGGCAGAGGGTCAGGTGAGCCCACAGCCTGCTCCCGTGCCTGGGTCCCAGGGGGACACCTGTAGTTCACCTGAGGTCCCACCTCAGCACGTCACACTCCAAATGCTCCCCGTGGGGCCCAGAGCTGAGCTGCAGCTTCAGTCTAGGGCTTCCCACAGCATTCCCAGTTTTTACTGTGTGGTGATGGGGCAGGTCAAGAGAATGGTTTGGGTTGGAAGGTTCCTCAAAAACCTTCTGGTTCCAACCTCCTGATGTGGGCAGGGACACCTTCCACTAGGCCAGGCTGCCCCACCACTGGCTGTTGTGGTGGGACAACCAATTGCTGCTGGAAGGAACCACCCAGGAGAGAAATTCCCCCATCCTGCCCTACCTGACTGGGCTGTAGTTGCAGAGGCAGAGATTGTTCCTCACTTCTGACCCTCTCCTGCCTAGTGGGCCCTTTGGATGGATCCTTTTGCGGTCCTCCAGGATCCATCACTTTGTTCTGAATCTTTCCCAGCAGGAGGCAGGCACAAAGTTGGGCTTCTGTTCGGGGGCTGGGTTTGTAGATAGAGCTGTCACAGGCAGTGCTGGGGACCGGCTGCACCTCGGGTGGGCTTCCCTGAGGGAGCCCCTTCCTTCCCTGCAGGTACCACGGCCCACGTGGGCATCGCCCTCTACGGGGTGGACAATAAAAGTGGCCACAGACACCTGGATGGGGACAACGCCTTCCACCGCAACAGCCTGGACGTGTTCCAGATCGCCACGGAGCGCAGCCTGGGCAGCATCTGGCGCATCCGCATCTGGCACGACAACAAAGGTGGGACATGGAGGGGCCACGTCCTGCGCCTGGACAGGGGGACCTGGCCTGTGGTGACCCACTGGACTGGGGGACATTGCTGGGGGGTATGGAGTCTCCCTCACAGACCGGCCAGGTGCCACCCCAGACACAGACCATGCAATGTCCTGTGTGCTGTGACCATAAACGTCACCTCAGAGTGAGCTGGCTGTGCCGCGCCTCCCTCGTGGGTACTGTGCGGTGCCCATCGATGACAGTCACGTCACACAGAACTGCTGCTGTCCCACTGACAGCGCTCCTGTGGCCCCCTCAGCTTCACAGGCTCACACAGAATGTGTGCCATGAAATATTCCCTCGTCTCTCCCCGTTCAGGACTGAGCCCCTCGTGGTACCTGCAGCACGTCATCGTGCGGGACCTGCAGAGCAGCAAGAGCTACTTCTTCCTGGTGAACGACTGGCTGTCGGTGGAGAGCGAGGACAATGATGGCCTGGTGGAGAGGGAGGTGTTTGCTGCCAGTGAGTGCTCCCGCTCCCCTGGGTCCTTCTCACCCCTGGCACCTGGGCCCCTCCTTTTCTCCAGGCTGAGCTCCCCTGGCTCCCTCAGCCGCTCATGGTGCTCCAGACTCTTCCCCAGCTCTGTTCCCTTCTGTGGACATGCTCCAGCCCCTCCATGTCTTTCTTCTTGTGAGGTTCCCAGAACTGACCCCAGGATTGGTGGTGCCTCAGCAGTGCCCTGCACAAGGGACAGCCACTGCCCTTGTGGCCACACTGTTTTGGTACAAGCCAGGTGCCACTGGCCTCTTACCCACCTGGGCACACCTGGGCTCATGTTCAGCCACTGTTGCCCCCAGATCCTTTTCTGCTGGGCAGCTTTTCCAGCCACTCATCCCCAAGCCTGGAGCACTGCATGAGGAGGGACGCTGTGGATGCAGTGTGGATACCTCTGGAGTATCAGCCTGTTGGGAGGGACATGGCCAGCCCAGCCAGGTCCCCTCCATGGTGCAGCCACCCTGAGTCTGTCACTCTGTCCCCAGGTGAGAGCGAGCTGAGGAGCTTCTGGCGGATCTTCGTGGCGGAGCTGCAGCGCGGGTTCTTCGAGAAGCACGTGTGGCTGTCCCTGTGGGACCGCCCGCCCCGCTCCCGCTTCACCCGCGTCCAGAGGGCCACCTGCTGCTGCCTCCTCATCTTCCTCTTCCTCTGCGCCAACGCCGTGTGGTACGGTGTGGTGGGCAACGTCCACCTCAGGTGTGTGCATGGCATGATGGGCAACATCCACCTCAGGTGTGTACATGGCATGGTGGGCAGTGTCCACCTCAGGTGTGTCCTTGGGTCCCCAGCCATTCCCAGCCTACTCAGGGCCCTCCTGCCTGCCCATTGAGGCAGGACACATATTCCATCCACTGGGAAGAGCTTCCTTGCTTGTGCCTTGAGTCTGCCCTCCCCATTCTGAGGAGTCTGGGACCAGGACGCGGATGATGGATGACCAAAGACAGTCTGACTTTGGTTTTCAGGCCCATTTTCTTCCACTTCTGTCTCCTGCTTGCTTACCTGGCAGCCCCAAATGCTCCTGCTGACACCTGTCTCTGCTCCCTCTTGATTCCCTGCAGCAACGTGGCCGTGTCCAGCCTGATCCCTGTCAGTGTGGACACAGTGGCTGTTGGCCTGGTGTCCAGCGTGGTGGTTTACCCTCTCTACCTGGTCATTTTATTTCTCTTCCGGATGGCTCGTGGCAAGGTAAGGAGGGGGGTTGGTTGCAGGCTGCTCAGATGGGTGGGAGGCCACCGGGTTTGCTTTTGGGAGGCTGAATTCTGCCTTTCCTGGGACCTCACTCCTCCAGCTGGGCTCTGCACTTGCCTGGTTGTGCTGTACCATGGCTGGTCTCTGCCTCCCTTCCCTGAGCTCAGATCAGTGCTGGCCTCTGGCAGTGCCCAGGCACCAAAAAGGCAGATTTTAGATGTTGTTTAGGCACCTCCTCCCTCAGGATTTCAGTGTGTGACAGGCACCCAAATGCCAAAGGCAGAGCCTGGGAGCTGCTCAGTGGAGCCTCTCTAATGTCTGCCCTGGGTCCAAGCTCAGCTGGCTGAGCAGAGCTGCGGTGAGGCAGCTGGGAAGGGATTAGATGGGGATTTAACGACCAGTTAAGCACAATTAGCAGCCCCACTAAGTATTGCAGCCAGCTGCTCAGGGACTGATGAGCAGCAACTAAGGCTGATGTTGCTGAGAGCACACAGGAGAAGCTTTCAAACTCAGGGACTTCGTGGGAGCTCGTGCCTGGGACAGCCTGGGTGGCCCTGGCTGTGGCACGTGTGGGTACAGGTGTCTGGGAGGCCGTGGAGGATGGGCATGTGCCTGTTCTCAGCAGCAGTGGCAGTGTCACCTCTCGTGTGCCCTGCAGGTCTCCATCAGCCACACAGTGACTCACTCAGACCAGCAGTCCCTGGAGATCGACAATTACCTGGACTCCTCAATCCTTGACAGCTCCTTCCCCACCTTCCCCGGGCTCCAGGCAGAGGTAACTGCTTCCCTCCCCACAGCTGGGCAGGCTCCTGGAGGTGTGGGCCCAGGGCTAAGAGCAGCTCAGTGACTCCTGATGTTCCCAACCCAGTGCTTTGACCAGGCACAAACCTGTGTCGTGTTCTTGAGACATTTCTGTTCCCCCCAGGCCTTCTCTGAGCAAACCAAAACAGATCTGTTCCTGGAGGACTCCAAGAGGTGAGTGGCGTTCTGGGGATGGAGCAAGCAGGACTTTAGTCTGTGCTTTGCTGGGCTTGGCTCGTGCTCCCACAGCTGTTTCCCTCTACAGTCCCACACAGTTCTTGTGCTCCCCCCATTCCTGACCGCCCCCATTCCCGTTTTCCCACAGCCTGGTGCGCTGGCCCTCCAGCGAGGCCCTGCTCAGCTGGCCAGACCTGCTGAGTGACCCCTCCATCATGGGCAACACCATCCAGAAGCTGAAGAGAGGCCGGGCGAGCCGCCACCTGGGGCTTGAGGCCCCCCTGGCCACCGAGGAGGACACTTTGTCCCTTGGGATTCACCAGGGACAGCCCCGGTACTTCTCGGCCTCAGGTGAGCCCCCCTGGCTTGGGGCAGAGCTGCTGCCATCACCACTGAGCTCACTCTGAAGGGCAGGGGAGGAGGGTTGTGTCTGCTTAGGGGGGATTTTATTCTGGGAAAGCAGAAATCCTGGTGGGCATCAGACTGAGGTGGGTGGTCCCACACTGCCAGCAGACTGGGAGCCAGGAGAGGTGTGTTCCCATGGGAATGCTGCAAGCAACCAGCACTTCCTCACTGGCTGCAAAGCCACAGCGTGTCCCTGAGCCTCTGGAAGTGGCTGGAGAAGGAGAACTTGGCCTCCTGAACAGCAGGCTGCTGGTGGTTCCTGTGGCTGAGCTGGGATAGGCAGGAGCTGCAGGGGAGGGAGCAGGAGAGGGCTGTCCAGGGAGAAGGACACCACCATGACCCTCCTCCTCCTCCCCAGTTCCACCACGTGGCTGAGCTGTGTCCTGGTGTGGTGCTGAGCTCCTGCCAACGCTGTCTGTGCTCTCTCTTTCCCAGATGAGGATCTGATCCGGCAGATCCTGGCGGATGGAGCCAGCGGCATCTCCCACTCCCAGGACCTGGGGCCGTACATGAGGGCAGAAACAGATCTGATCTCAGGCCTGTGAGTGTTTGGGGAGCAGAGTCCCCACGGAGCCAGAGCCTCCCACCCCCTGCCCTCCCACCCAGCTGAGCTGAGCTGGGTTTGGGACACTTTCATGGGTCACTCTGTTCCTGCTGGCCATGACTCCTGCAGGAGTCATAGCTCCAGGAGGGCACTGCCACCCTTCCAGGAGCCTCCTGGAATGTCCCTTAAAGCCCCAGCTGTGTCTCCAGCACTTTTGGACTGCGGGCAAAGTGCTGGGATCAGGGTTCACTTCATGGCACTGATGGGAGGGAGAAGGGGATTCTACCCAAATCCCTGGTGTGTTACCATGCCCAGGACACCTTGCTGGGCACCCTGACCACCACTCTGAGGGCTGGCAGCCCACCAGCCACTGTAGAGTGGCATGCCAAGGGAAGGGAGGGGCTGTCAGGCCTTGTCCATGAGACACAGAGCAGTGTCTGTGCCTCGGGGATGTGTGTGATGTCCCACGACTGGTGCTGGCACTGGAGTTCAGCCCCCTTGGTGCCAGCCGGCTCAGCACAGAGGCAGCCGTGGCACAGCTCTCACCAGGCTCCCCCTGTGCCTGGCAGGTCCAGCGTGTTCGGGGAGAAGGTGGAGACTGTCATGATGCAGAGGCTGAACGACAAAGGGCAGAGCGTGGCTCCTCCTCCCCGGGAAGTGAGCAGATCAGCCAAGTCCACCTGGACAGGTACCAGGGCTGTGCCCCTGGGGTGTGCGGGGACAGGGCCCATCCCACACTACGGCACTTTGGGGCACAGTGGAGTAAATGGAAAAGAAAATAGAATAAGAGAAAATAGAACCCCTTAGGAAGGGCTGCTCCCTGCTTGGGATGTCACTGCTATTTCCTGCCAGCTTCTCTTGGAGCCTGGATGTCAGGAAGCCCTGGGCCAGCACTTGTGCTGTGACAGTCCCTGCAGTGTCCCCTGGGGAGGCTCTGCTCCCTCCTCCCCCAGTTACTCTGCTCCCTGCACCCTCTGCAGCCACCAGTCATAGAAACGTGTGGGGTGATCCCTCCAAACTCACCCAGGACTGGTGGCAGGCTCTCTGCTGGGATGAGTGCTGAGCTCAGCCCTTCCTGTGCCCACTGGGACCCTTTGCAGTGATGTTCACACTCGCTCTCCCTCCTCCTTCTCCTCCCAGTTGCAGACCAGACGTTCAGGAAGCGCCTGCTCCCGCCCTGGTGCTCCCTCCTGGCTCATGGCATCAGCCTCCTGCTCTTCGCCACCTCCGCGGGCGTCTCCGTGTGGATCGGGGTGGGCTTTTCCTCCAGCGTGGCCCTCATGTGGCTCATCTCAGGGATATTCAGCTTTCTGGCATCATTCCTGGTCTGGGAGCCTCTGAAGGTGAGGATGGCATGAGTGCACCAGCACAGACCTGTACGTGGAATTAACAGCTGGAATTAACTTGTCCAGCTGGTAATGCCAGTCGTGGAATTGTTAAGGTTGGAAAAGCCCTTTAAAATTATCAAGGCCCACCATCAACCAGCACCACCACCGTGTTCACCACTAACCCATGGCCCCAGGTGCCATATCCATGTGGGTTTTGAACACTTCCAGAGTTGGTGAATCCACCACTGCCCTGGGCAGCCCCTTCCCATGCTTGAGAACCCTTTCCTTGAAGAAATCAGGTCAGAGTGGACACTGTGTGCATTGAATGGTCACTCCCATCCCTATACCCCTTAGGAAGGGTAGGATGTGGACACCAGCAGTAGTAGGAGAGGCAGGGCTGGTGGCACTTGGTTTTGCAGGTCCAGGTAGGAGCTGTGCCATGCTGGCTGTGCCAAGGGGTCCAGGGGAGCTGCTGCTGGAATGCTGAGGTGGCACAGCTCCCTGCAGGCTCAGCGCTCTCCCTGTGCCCCAGGTGCTGCTGGAAGCCCTCTATTTCTCCCTGGTTGCCAAGAGGCTGCACCCGGAGGAGGACGACACCTTGGTGGAGCAGCCCTGCGTGGAACACGTGTCCGAGAGGATCAGCAAAGTCCGGCCCCCGCAGGGATTCGCCCTCTTCCAGGCCAAGGAGGAGGCCAGGAAGGTCAAACTGCTGCACAGGATGCTCAAGGTGGGACATCTCCTGCTGCCCGGTGCCCAGGGGTGAGACACATCCGAGTGTGGGTCCTCCCAGTCCAGCTGGGATCGCCTGAGTGCTTGGCTCTGGCTTCTGCCTCAGTTTCTCCATCTCTGGGTCTGATCCTGTTGCATGGCCATGGAAAGCACAGCTCTGCTGCAGGATTGGGATCCAGCCCTTCCATGAAATCCCATTTTTACTCTCTGCTTCCCAGAATTTCCTCATCTACATGATGTTCTTGCTGGTGGTCCTGCTCACCAACTACGGCGACGCCTCGCGCACCAGCCGGGCCTTCCTCCTGCAGAGTTCCATCAAACAGCAGCTGGGCAGCAATGACTTCCTGCTCATCCAGAGGTACCTGCCACCCCTGGCGGGGTCAGGGGGGTTGGCTCTTGGGTCGTGCTCCACAGTCTCTGCCATGAGAGGTTCCTTGGTGCCCATGTGGAGCTGGGCACTCCACAGCAGCGAGCAGGTCCTGTCTGTCCCTGTAGTTGTGCTGCTCCACTGGAGAGCAGAGGGGCCTCTGGGGATTGAGAGGTTTCATTTCTCTGAGGTTTAGAGAGGTTCCCGGTGGGAAGGGGCTGTGGGAGTTGATCTTTCTGAAGCTGCTCGAAAGGACACGAGTTTCTGTCTCCAGAATTTACAGCCACAAGTTGTAGCCATGAACAGGGTCACGAGAGCCAGAAATGACACCTTGTCCAGAGTCTGCCTTTCCTCACTCTGCACAGAAGTTTAACTGGATTAAATTTTCTCAGCTGGTTTTCCACACTCCTGGGAGCTCCCAGCAGCCCAGTCTGGCACTGGGGATCCCTGGGCTGAGGGTGTGTCTCTGCGAAGCCCTTGGCTCTCTGTGCACGTCAGTGTGGCTTGTTCGTGCCCCAAAGTCACCGAAACTTTGAGTCGCCAATCTCACACCTTCCCCCTGCAGGTCGGATCAGTTCTGGGTGTGGATGTCTCAGGTGTTCCTGCCTTACCTGTACAGCAACGGCTCTGGCCAGGAGAGCCACAGCACCACGCTGGGCACAGCCCGGCTGCGCCAGCTCCGCCTGCGGGGAGGTAGGGCAGGGACGGGGGCTCTGCTGTCACAGGGGGAGGTGACAGCCCTGGAGGGCAGGTGTGGGTGCAGCTGGGGCTGAGGGGAGGCAGCAGGGGTTATGAAGGCAGGGGTTCTGCTCTGTAGAGATGAACTGGAGCAGTGGATCACGGAATGCTGGAATGGTTTGGGTTGGGAGGGACCTTAAAGTCCATCCAGGGACACCTTCCACTATCCCAGGGTGCTCCAAGCCAGGTCCAACCTGGCCTTGGACACTTTCAGGGATCCAGGGACAGCACAGCTTCTCTGGGCACCCTGTGCCAGGGCCTCCCCACCCTCACAGGGAAGAATTCCACCCCAATATCCCACCTATTCCTGCCCTCTGGCAGTTTGAAGCCGGTGATGTATCCAGGGACCAGAGTGCTGGTCCACAGTTACCCAAGGCCATAGGATGTCTCTGTTCTCCTCCACTTGTACCCAGCTAATCCATTCTTGAGTTGGTGGCATGGATGTATCATGACTCCTAAATTGGACAGCTCTCTCATTATTAATATCCATCCTTCTCTGAATCCCTGACTTCTGCATGCCCCTTCCCTCACCCTGGTGCACTCGTGAAGATGAGTGTGGAGGGGTTGGGAGGAAGGGAGGTGCTGTGAGCTCAGCGCTGGCTGTGCTGGCTCCCCGTGGCTCACAGGGTGGTCTCATTCCAGCTGAGTGCCAGCAGAGTGCCCGGGACGTCCTGCAGGGCGTGGGCAGTGCCCAGAGGAGCTGCACTGACCAGCACAGCTTTGCCACTGCTGACTATGGAGTGGGCTGGGAGAGCACAGCTGGGAATGGGACGGCAGCGTGGGCACACTCAGCACCTGACCTGGTGGGGTAAGGGCTGCCCTGCCTGCTCTCAACCCTGCTCTTCCTCCAGGGATCATTACAGACCTCTCTAAGGTCTTTACAGGTGCCCTGGGTTGTTCCCAGCCCTCACAGCCCCTGAGGCTGGCAAAGGGCAGGTGGACATGGAAATTCCAAAGAGTTTCCCTGAGCACATCCACGCTGGCAGTGGGAGTAGTGGGAGGCACCCAGCTTCCCTGGGGATGTGCATGGCACCCCAAATGGCCTGAACATCAGCATTGTGCTGTTCTGGGGGCCCAGGGCAGAGGGTTCAACTCTGCATCTTCCAGGGCACAGACAGGGCAGGGGAACCCAGCACCCCAGGAGCAGCACTAGATTTCTGCTCAAGGGGGTGACAGGAGGTCGTCCTGCATCCTGGGCATAGATCACACTTGGTTTCTGCTCTGGTTTGTCCTCAGAGGCATCTCCATGCAAGTCTGGGCCACCACAGGGCTTGGGGCTGTTCTGAGGTTGGGAACACTGAGGTGGATCAATGCACCCTGTAATTTGTCTTGTGAAATAAATCCTGAGGGGCAGGATCTGCATCTGCACGCTTGCTCCTGGCCTGCCATGTAGGAGAGCAACCAGTGTCCTTCATCCTCACTCACGGCTCCTCTTCCTCTGCAGGATCTGGTACTGGGGCTACATCTCCTTCTACGACAGCAGCGGCTACGTGCAGGAGCTGGGCCCTTCCCTGGAGGAGAGCCGGGCTCAGCTGGAATTCCTGCAGCAGCACACGTGGATCGACAACATGTGAGTGTGGCAGGGGCAGAGGGAATGTCCTGCTGTCACCTGGGCTTGTCAGGGGTGCTGCTGGAGTGTCACAGGGGCACAGGATGGATGTCCCACCCAACAGCAGCCCCAGAGCTGGTGTTGTCCCAGGCCCTGAGCTGGCCCTGTCCCTCTGCAGGAGCCGGGCAGTGTTCGTGGAGCTGCTGCAGTACAACCCCAGCGTGGACCTGCACGTGGCTGTCACCCTGCGCCTGGAGTTCCCTGGGGCTGGCCAGGCCATTGCCGCCATCACCATCAGCCCCTTTGCCCTGCTGCGGCTCAGCGGGGGGGTCACCCTGCAGCTCCTCATGATGGTCAGTGTGGGACCTCCCCTGCACCCCCTTCCCTCTGCAGGGGGGGCTCTGGGGACCCTCACCCAGGCTGGTCACTGTGGACTTGAGCTGCCCTGCCTGAGGCCACTTGTCCCCACATCTGTCACCCTGCCCGGGTGTGGTGTCAGCAGAGCCCTCGTCCCCTGGGCGCTGCCACCCTGCCACAGGGCATTGGGTGTGGGCACTGGGCAGCTTCAGGAGGGATTGGGGTGTTGGATGAGCAAGGAAGGCAGGGCAGGGTGCAGGGGGAGGTCCAGGGGTGTAACTTGGCCTGGTTTGGGGGACTTTGCTGTCCTGGGGTGCTGCAGGGTCCCCTGGTGCAGCACAGCAGTCAGGGCTTGTCCTCTCATCTCCTGGTAACATCTCCATTCCTCCTCTCCTGGTAATCTCTCCATAACCTCTCCTGGTAACCTCTCTGCTCCTCCCCCAGGTTTTCCTCATGCTGTTTGTGGTTTACTTCGTGGTGTCGGAGTCTCTGGCCATCAAGAAGGAAGGCAGAGCCTACTTCACCCTGTGGGGCAACTACGGCCAGTGGGTTTTCATCCTGCTCACCACGTGCACGGTGCTGGTGCACCTCAGCCAGGCCACCCTGGCTGACCAGCAGTGGCTCCGGTACCTCAGCAACCGCAGGGGCTTCACCAACTTCTACCAGGTGGCCTTCCTGAGCTCTGTCTTCAGCAGCCTGACCGCATCCCTCCTCTTCCTCCTGACCGTGCAGGTAGGGGCGGGCTGGGGGAGCGGCACGTGGGTGGTGGGTGCTTTGGTCCTCCTGTGCTTGTCACCCCTGCACAGTGCTGGCAGGGGCAGGGTGGGTGGCAGGGAGGCCACGTGTGCCTCTGCTGTGCACTTCGGGTCTCTGAGGCCTTTGGGCCCTCGAATCCCTTGGGGAATTCAGCCAAGTGTGGCTGATGGGATGATTCTGTCTGCAAGGAACCTGTGGACTGGGGTGTTTGTGCTCTGAGGGGGTTTGGGTTTCCCATGTGTTTGAGAGACCCTTCCTGGGCTGGGGGTGTGTCTGTGACTCCCTTCTCTCCCCTCCCAGGCTGCCCAGCAGCTGCGCTTCGTGCGCCAGTGGTCAGTGTTTGGGAAGACCTTCCAGAAGTCCATGAAGGAGCTGATGGCTGCAGGGGTGGCCTTCGCCCTCCTCCTCCTGGCCTACGCCCAGCTCGGCTTCCTGGTAACCACCCCTGTCCCCCTCGCTCACAGTGGGGCTGCTGCTGGTCCTGCTGCCCCTTGTCCCTCACGGTGGCATCACATGAGCAAAGGCCCTGGGTGCCCTGTGCCCACCCTGCCACAGGCACCTTTGGCCAGTGGCTGTCCCTGTCCCAGCCCATTTGTTGGCCACCCCTCAGGGCCCATGTGGGAGGGGATACTGTGGGTCAGGGGAACACTTTGCTGCTGCTCCCTTCTCATCACATCTCCTCTGTCCTTCCACAGCTCTTCTCCTCCTCCTCCGAGTCCTTCCGCAGCGTAGGCAGCAGCCTCCTGCTGCTGCTGGCCCTTCTGCGGGGCAGTGCCAACCTCCGGCCCTGCCTGCCCGAGGCCTCGGGGCTCTACTGCCTCTTCTGCACCACCTACATCATGCTGGAGGTGTGGATCGTGCTGCGGCTGCTCGCGGTGGTGCTGATCCACAGCTACCGTGAGATGCACTCGGAGCTCTACCGCCCCGCCTTCGAGCCCCAGGACTACGAGATGGTGGAGCTGTTCGTGCGCAGGCTCAAGATGTGGATGGGCTTCAGCAAAGCCAAGGAGGTGAGGGCAGCCTGGGGACTCTGTGGAGAAGGTGCCTGGTGGCACAGAGCAGCATCCATCATCCTTAGCTTTTCCCTGCCTCTGGCTCCTTCCCACAGCCAGATTCCTCGGGCAGGTGAGGGCTGGAGCAGTGGCCACCCCTGGGGGCCCAAGAGCTGGGTTAGTGATGGGGAACCCTACAGATGTCAGCTGCCAGTTCTCATACCCACAGTTCCACATGGCTTTACGTGGGGTCCAGCCCCAGCCTATCACACCAGGAACGGCTGGGAGCAGCCCTGGAGCTGTTTGGAGTGTTCCCACTTCCCAGCTACTGCCCTAACCCTGCCCCTGCTCCCCTCTTCCCTCCCAGTTCCGGCACAAGGTGAGGTTCGAAGGGATGGAGCCGCTGCCCTCCCGAGACTCCAGCGACTCCAAGTCCTTCCGGGGCCCCACTCCTAGCGCTGCCTCCGACAGCTCCAGGGCCTCCACGTCCTCCAGCCAGCTGGACGGGCTGAGCCTCGTGCTGAGCACCCGCGACAGCCTGGAAGTGGACGCTGACATCCAGCGCCTCCTGTCCCTCTTCGAGATGCTGCTGGCGCAGTTCGACCGCGTCAATCAGGTGACGGAGGACGTATCCCGCATCGAGCACCTGCTCGAGTTCTCCCGCAGCCGCCGCGCCCGCAGGAGGCACCGCGGGTCCGAGGGGGGCAGCTCGGAGCAGGGCCCGTCCCCGGAGCTGTCGGACCCGGACGCGCTGTCCCCGCGCTGTGCCGGGGCCGTGCCGGGCGGCCGGGGTGTGGTGCCAGGCCGGCTGCTGAGGGCCAGCCGGGGCGTCAGCGCGGCCGCGGGGGCACCGGGCAAGCCCTGCGCCGCCAGGAGGAAACGGCCCCTGCGGGCCAAGAACCGGGTGCACCCCACGGTCAAGTAACGGGGTGCGGGAGCGATGCCCTGGCAGGGCTTTGCCGAGGGTGGGCTGTGCCTGCCCGGAGCTGCCGCGGCGGCTGGGCCGGCCGGGCACAGGGGCTCTCCCGCCACGCCGCTGGCACGGCCACCGGCCTTCCAGAACCGGCCCCGCGGGAGCATTGCAGTGTTACAGACGGAAGGGGAGAAGGCCGAGCCTTTCCCCGGGGGATGAGCAGGTGCAGGAGATCCCCGCTAGCTCACAGGGAGCAGCTGTGGGTGTTCAGCGGCCCCGGCTGCAACCGGCCACAGGTGGGGACGGGGGTGGGCACAGGGGGACGGGACAAAGCTCTCCCCCTTCCCTGCTGGCTGTGCCGGGTGGGAAGGGGAGAGGAGAGCCTCAGGTCTTGAAGGTTTGAACCAAGTCTTGGATTTTTGTCGACCAGACGCACTGTGGAGGAAAGAGACAGCTTTCGAGAAGGTATTTAGCCCACCTTGTTTTTTAAGCATAAATAGATATATAGAGAAATGCTATCTACACCCAGAGCAGTTAATTTCCAGTATTGGCTACTTTTATCCTCCAGAAATTGGTACTATTATTTGTATTTAAAGAAATCCAATATTTAAAACAAAGGACATTGCAGCAAGCTGGGGATGAGAGACCCCTTGGCTGCCTCAGCCACCTCCGAGCGTGGGGTTCCCAACTCCCAGTGTGGGGTTCCCAATGTGCTGGTGTCACTGCGGTCCCCACCCGCCCTGTCCCCCCACCGTGGCCCCGGGGTGCAGGTGCCGCTGGCTGCTTGGCTTCTCTAACCCAAGGAATGTATTGCTCTAAGTATATGTATTTTTTTGGTTTACTTGTTCCTATGTACTGCCCAGCACTTTAAACAAGGCTTTCCTCGGCTACCAGTGACACGTGCGAGCTAAGAATGGGATAATATATCACAAAAGCAGTATTTTGTTTGTTTAAATCATAAACTGAAATGGGCAGGGAGGAGGGGAGTGCAGCCCCAGCTCGGGCAGCAGTGCCAGCACCTTCCCTGAGCATAAAGGAGGCAGGTGAAGCCCTGAGGGAGCTTTTTTTGGGGTCCCTCCAGCCCTGACAGCTGGGATTCACCATGTGCTGGGCTACAGCTGCTGGGCTACAGCTGGCCTGTGCCATGGGGCCCCCCAGATCACAGCACCCCAGGGGCTGCCTTCCCCTCCTCAGCCCCATTTCACCTTATGGCTATTGTAAGTAATTTATATGGGTTTGTTTGGTTTTTAAATGTATATATTTTTGTATGTTTGCTATATTTTCATAGCATCGGTACCGTGTTTGAAACATGTAGATAGGAGACAGAACACTATTGTCAGAGTTATTTAAAGGATGTATTAAGTGCTTCTTCCTGGGAATGTCCCGTGTATATAAGGATTGGGTGTCTGTGTGCGTGTGGTGCGTTTGCTCTCCTGGGCTGGCTCGGGGCAGTGGCCACAGGTAGATGGGGAAAAGCCCCCAGTGGGCTCCTCCGTGTGTTCCAGAGCCTGCTCCATGCTTTGGACAGGTGGGAGGGTGGAAGGGAGGGCAGAGGGGGGCAGAGCTGCAGGGCAGGAGCCTTGGGTTCAGCTGCCTCTGGTGCTGGTGGGCCTGGACGCACCTTCCCAGGGCAGGGGAAACTTTTCCAGGTGGAGAGAGGGGGTTCCTAAAACACTTCCATTGCTCCATCCCTTCCTGAGTCTCCCCTCCAGCCCCCAGCTGTGTTGGATACTTGTGAAGGTTTCATTCCAGCATCCATGTGCTTCCTTGGCCATATGTGTCAGGGTGGCTGCAGGGGACACGGGGTGCTCTGGGATGCCTTTGGGACAGGTCTAAGTTACCTCTGGAAAACTCAGGTGCTGTGCAGGACAGATGTTGTGGAAAGGTTGCAAAGGGATGAGGGCAGGAGAAGACAAGTGAGGTGGTGCTTGTAGCATGGAGGTCTTAGAAGAGCAGAGGGCAAAGAAAAGTGGAGTGCAGAGGGGAGAAATCCAATCTTGGTAACCAGGACAGGTTGGTAGTGGCAGAACGGCAGGTGGGAGAGGGCAGAGAAGGGCCCAGAGGGCAGGAGTGGGACAGGGAGGGTCCCAGCAAGTGCCTGGAGCAGGCAGAACCAGCAGCTGGAGGCTGAGCCCAGGGCTGGGACCAGGTGCTGATCAGCTTTGTGTTCTGTGCTCAGAAAAAATCCTTGGTTTTCAAACCAGAGGTATGAACCTATTTGCCTTAGATTTTTTTGTTCCTTTAACTTCCCAGGCAGCACAGCACCAGGCTCAGCTTGGCACATGTCCATGACTCCTTTTTGGTGACAGGGACAGTGCCAGTGCCATGTCCCCAAACCCCCAAGGCAGTAAGAGGAGCAGTGGGGAGGTGCCCCAGAGATCTGGGATGTCCCCAGGGCCCAGGGCTGGAGTCTGTCCAGCTCCAGAGCTCCTTTCCCCACACACCTGCCCTGGCACAGCCCCTCTCACCTGTGTGGAGCACCAGGGGTGTAGATCCAACCCCTCCGAGGGTGCTGTGGGAATTTTCAGTGATTGAAACGTCCCAAATTAACCAAGCAGGTCTTGGAAATCTCTTGAAGAGCCAAAAAGTTCAGTTCCTGATGGAGAGGTCAGTTCTAAGCTTGAGTATCCTCAGTAGAAGAGGTTGGGAGTAGGAGGGAAGTGCAGGAAGGAGACGGAGGCAGGGGGGGCCAGCAGGGCCCCAAATATTTGGAGCAGCCATTCCTAAGCTAAGGGGCAGCTGGAACAAAGGTGCTCCCCAAATCCATCAGGATTTTTGTTCCCAAGTGCCTGTTCCTTGCCCTGTGTGTGTGTGTGTGAGTGTGATTCGGTGTGTGTGACTTTACCAAGTGCTCCTTCCTGATCAGAGAGGAGCAGAAACGGACAACTGCCCTACTTCTGGCCTTCCCTGAAGTACGGAGAGCAGTTCTGCCCCCCACAGTTCCTTGAAAAGCCCAGCCCTGCGTGGTGGGCAGCACCCACAGCTTCCAGCACTCACAGTTCTCAGTGCAGCAGTTCCTGTGCCAGCTCCAGCAGCGTCCCAGGGTCCCCTCCATGTCCCAGCTAAGGCTCCTCTGCAGCCAGAGGCATTTAGTCATGGAGTTACACCCTCACAGCAATAAACTTGACTCAAAGCCCATAAATCCCCCTGAATGTATATTTTTGTGTCTGTAGTCACCGAGAGATGATGTCTTATTTATTGCCTTGAATCTCACAATGATGCATCAGGATCAAGCTGCTTAAATGAAAAATGAAACCCCCATCCATTCATTCCAAGGGAGAGGGAGGGACTTCCTCTAAGTGCCTTATTTTTTTTTTTTTTTTTTAAAGAACAATAATTGTGACCAAAATGCCAATGGTTCCTGTCTGGTCAGCATTTCACTGCAAACAAAAATGGTGTATTTTGTAACTGTGGGGATGTTTCTTACAAACTGACAAAGTCAAATAAACACTGACTGCTAAAACCTGGCTCAGGTGGTTTTGTCCTGCTCCAGACACTCCTCTCCGCCCCACCCTCATTCTCTTTGCATCCATAATTTTAATTAAGGTCTCCTGCACAACACAAGATATTTTCTTAAATCCTCCAGCCTGTCAGGGCTGGCATTAATGAATGAGCTCACTGGTGGGCCCTGGGGGTAGCACAAGGACAAAGCTGACAGAAAAGTCCCCTCCCCAGCACAGAGGTTCCCTGAAGCTGAACCCCAGGGAATATCCCTGTCCAGGGACTGGAACGTGGCCAGGAATCCGTGTGTCCAGCACTGGGAGGGGTGGGGGGTGGTTCCATGAGCAACAGAGATTGGGAAACTAAAGCAGGAAAGGAGGAAGGATTTACACGATCAGGAAGGAGTCTGAACTTCCCCAGAACATCAAGAACGCACTGATCAAACAAATATTTTATTTCCTTTACGACTCATAAACACTCAAACACAACAGACAGTTGGTGTTCCCACACACCTACACAGGCGAGGGCTGTCCCTTTGTCCCCTCACCTGTCCCTTCACAGTCCCACGTGCACATTGCACTTGTCTTCACCTCCCTGCTGTCAGCTATTCCCAAATCCACGCCTCCCACTCACAGACAAAGCAGGAGATGAAGTGCTCACAGTATAGTCCAGCTTACAAGGTGCCCCCCAGTTGGGTACTGTAGTGTCTGGTGCCCTCCTTGCCTCAGGAGGGGCTGCAAATCCCATTCCAGCTGTGCCCACCTGCCCTGCAAGGTCCAACTGCACTGCTTCAGCCTCCCCCAAGAGCTTCCCTGTCAGGGAATAAGCAAAACTCGTGGGGAAGACGATGCCCCAAGACTTGTCAGCAGTCAAAAAGGGATTTATCAGGTGCATGGGGAAGGATGAGACACCCCAGCATTCCTCCAACCACGGAAGTTCTGCAGATGGATGTGGAAGCTGGGTCTGAACACCTGGAGTCAGCCCTGGGGTGCAGACTCTTCATCCCCAGGGATTGCCAGGGATTCCCCCTCCCTGTTTGCTGTTACTTCTGGTAGCAAAATAATCTCTGCTGAGGGAGAGAGGCTTTGCTGGGAATCCCTCAAAATGAAGACAAACCTTGGGAATTCAAGCAGCATTTTGGGCAGGAGAGAACCCAAAATAACTCTTTGTAGAGCTGGCAGCAGAATGAGTCAGAGCCTTAAGAGTCCAAGTGCTGACAGCCCCAAGGTCCAGGGAGGAGCTGGGATTCCGGGGTGCTCAGAAATAGCAACTCGATTTTCAATACTTCATGTTTCATTCCCAATGAAGTCCTCAAAAATCCCACACTTCCTGTACCTTCACGTGAGGATCTGCAGAACATCAACCTTTGTCTGCTTCCACCAGGAGCTGGTGTGGAAGGAGTCCAAAGAAAGGTTCTGCAGGGAAGTTCCCAACAGAGAAGCCTTGAAACAGCTCAAACCAAACCAAACCAAACCAAACCCAACCCAGTGGGTTGGTCCTCTGGGAGCTTCTGCTGGGAATCCAGTGTCCTCCTCAGGGGCACCCAAGACTCCTGGCAGGTTCAGTGCCAAGTCCACATGCAAGGAGCAGCCAGGCTGTGCCTCCCCATCCCTGTGTCCATGCAGGAGCAGGGATCAGCACGCAGGGAACACAATTCCATGGCCTCAGTGTCCCATCAGGGACCCCCCGAGCCTGGCGCTACACAAACTCGGTGAAGTCATCCACGGAGGAGATCAGCCTCTTCCTCTGCCCTGTCTCGTAGGTGGGAGGGGGGTCCTGGGGGATCTGGGGAGGAGGTTTTGTGGGAGCAGAGGGGTGCAGCTGCAGGGGAAGGCCAGGGCTCTGGTACTGTGTCTCTTCCCGGAGCTGAAAGGCAACGGAGAACAGGTGAGCTCCATTCTCTCCAAAACTCCATTCTCCATCTGGGCAGGGCAGGTTACCCAGGACACTGTGCCAGCACTCAGGGGGTGCCACTCTGTGTCCAGGCATTGGACATCAGGAGGAATTTCTCCATGGAAAGGGTGGTCATTCCCACAACAGAACTGGAACTGGATTATCCTTAAGGTCCCTTCCAACCCCAACCTCTCTGATTCCATGACCAGCTGGATTCTAACCTCCATACACACACCCCTCCTCTCACTCAGCAAGTTCTGCCAGCTGGTTTTACCTGCCCTAATTACAGTAAGAGTCTCAGTAAAGCCCAGTTCTACCCCTCAGAGCAGCTCCACTCACCCGATGCCGGAGCCTCTTGATGTGGCGCAGCCTCGCGATCCATTTGGAGGGGTAGGTGTCTGTGGGGTTGGATCTGCTGTGGTGGACCTGGGAAGCCATCTGGGTTGGGAAGGGTGGGGAGAAGCAGGGGAAGAGAGGAGCCACATTAACATAATCACAACAATAAAATTAATCTGATTTTTCAGTGCAGTTTGACAGCAACTGAAATCCAGCTCTGAGTTAGGACTGTTCAGGTGCCAACTCTGGCTTCAAGGTCAAGTAGAAAAGTTCTTTTTTTGCTTTAGCACGCCCTGCTTGTTTCCTTGGAAGCTGGTGATGGGCCAAGGCAGCAGCTGGAAGCCAGAACGTCTGCAGGAGCTGGGGGTACTCACATTGGCATGCAGGGCCATCTGACGGGCCACGAAGGGCAGGTTCTTGTCAGAGATGATCTTGGCAACACTCGTGTCCACCAGACCCTCCATGTCTTTGGTTTAAAGGAGTAAGAAAAAAATTCTTGTAAGACAGTTAAGAACAAGCCAAAGGTTGCCAGTAACTAAACCTAAGTCAAATAAACCTGAGGAATTGTATCACACAAGTCCCCATCAGCTCCACAGCTCCCACTCTAACAGAACCTGCTCTGCAGCTTAACGTAAGTGGCTCCCAAATTCTGGCTGCTCCATAAAGGTTTGAGGAGAGCCTGCTGGGCTCTCACATGAACCAAAGTGTGAGCCAGAAGCACCCAAAAATGCCCCTTTGGTAAAACACCTGCACCAGCACTGCTGAAGCCTCCCTGTCCTCCAGCACCCCCAAGCAGCTGTTGGAGGGATGTGCTCTGCTGCTGGCACTGTGTCCTGAGCTTGAACACAGTATGAGCAATCCAGTCAAGGTACATGAGCAGGGCAAACCCAGATGTAACTGGGCAAACTGGTTCCAGAGAGTTTCTCCTGGAAGTCTTAACTTCTGAAACACAAACTCCCAACACAGCAAAGGCTGAGGATTCCCACCTTTCCGACACTGCAGCGTCACCAGGTTACAGTCATAGTCCAGGGGGGTGATGATCACATGCACGAAATTGAACTGCCCCTAAGGAGAAATCAGTAAAAGAGTCAAAAACATTTCCCTGGCAGCATCGTGGTTTGTGAATGCCATAAACACACACCAGTGACCCCAGCATGGCCAGCAGCTGCCCCCATAATCCCCACACTGTTTTTAGGGTAACACCCACACACATGAAGGTTCACAACCCTGTGGTCCTGCTGTAACACACCCACAAGGAAAATCCCCTACCTTTATTGTGCCCAGTTTAAAATCCTCTCCAGAATCATTGTAAACGATGGAAACAAAATCATTCCCCAGGTGCCTCTTCTTGTCACAGCGATATTTATCCAAATCCTTTGTGGGCATCAGAGTAGCAATGTGGAAAATGGCTGGAAAGGGAACACAAAGATCCCTAGGCTGAGCTGGGAAAGCAGCAATGGTCACACGCCAGTAATAAAAATACAAACTGTGCTCCCTCGGTAGGTTTGTCCCCATTTGTGACAGCTGAATCCAGTCCCACTGGATGCTCCAGTGGTCCCTGGAGCACGGAGTGCAGCAGCCAGTGGGAAGGACCACAGCAGCACAGGGAGCACACCCTGGGTTAGGGAGGAAAGAGGCAAAAGAGCTGAAACCAGGACTTGCCCTAACTGAGCTCTGCAGAGCCTCAGCGCCACAGGGAGTGACCTGCAGCCACCCCATGGAACTGGACTCAGTGTGATGAGGACAGAGCTGTGCGGAAAAATTTGGGAATTTCACCACATCCTGCTGGATCCTGGATGATTTCTGCACTGCTTGGTGCTGCAGCAGCTGGGAGACACTGCAGTGACAGGAGCCATGGCCACAGCAGTGACACTCCGTGCTCCAAACTGCTCTTCAGAGAAACACAGCAATATTGACACCACCCTCAGTGAACAGCTTTCACAGCAGCTTGGGGACAACCAGCTAAACCGCTAAACTAAACCCTGTCAGCCTTTAAAGAGCTGATCATTTCACAGATTTACAGAGCAGATTTTTTAACAGAGCAGATTGTTTTACACAGCAAACCATTATAAAACTGGTGAGATTGTTTTTTTGTTAAGTAAAGCAGGTACATTTTGGCCTGAACTTTATCACATGGCTTGCAGAGCTACCAGAGAGAACAGGAGGGGATCAGAGCCCCAGGACATCCTCACTACATCCCTGGGAAGGAATCAGTGTGGAAGGCAGGTCAGCTAAAGTCAGAAGAGACACAAACCATCCTTCCAGCTCACCTTGCATGATGTCATCGTGCCAGCAGTAGGTGAACTGTCCATCCTCCCCACACACGTCCAGGCCACCCAGGTAAATCTTATCTGGCTGGCAGTCCTTGAGCTCGATGAGCTTCCCCAGGCCCGTGAGGAACTCCGTGTAGCGATAGGAGCCGTGCTCGTTGGACAGGATGGCGATCTCGTTGTTGCTCTGGGACACAGGGACATGTCATGTGTCAGTGATCCCTTCCTGGGATGAGGTGATTGCCCTCACAGAAGGGCTTCATGCAGGCACTGATTTTTAGTGCAGGAAACTAAGGACAAGCAAGGCTGCTGCAGGAGCAGGGCAAATCCCACAGCTGGAGAGGCTCCCAGCATTCCATAAGGATTCCAGCCCCTGCACACACTCACCTGGCCCTCCCCAACATAGAGAACTGCAATCTTGTGCGTGTCATAGGATGGGATCTGATCCAGGAGCTGCACCGACCTCTCAAACGTCTGCAATCAAAACAGGGACCCCACCTGAGCAGCTGGGAGGTGTCCCTGCCCAGGGAGGTCCCTTCCAACCCAAACCATCCCAGGATTCCGTGAGCTTTAAAAAATCCCCTCCACAGCCCCAACACAGAGACTCTCCCATCTGTGGCACTGCTGATAGGAAGCACCTGCAGCACCTTAGCCAGACATTTGTGATTATCATTTACATTCCAAGAAAGTCATGAGATTAAAAAAATTAAGGATTTATACAACTCCTTGCCTACCTCATTTGGCAACAAGAGGGGTTTGTTGTTTTCATCACCAAAGAAGGGGGAGTGGTACAACTGTAAAAACACGAAGCTGAAGGAGAGAGGGAGGGACAAGTCTGTTACCATAAAAATTAAGTCAATTTTGATCTGTTGGATGTAAGAACGTTATGTACAGCAGAAAAAGAGGAGGAATTACAATACTAACAGTGTATTATTCATCTTTCAGAGATACTCTGAGTGCCTGGACTACCTGCAGTTTGCAATAGACCCCTGTCAGAAAAACAATGATGTGTCAAACAGCAGCAGCCACAAAAATTCCCTGTTCAAACGCACTGAGTGGAGGAGCAGGAATGCCCTCCACAGCTTGGAGGGCATTTCTAGGCTTTCAGACCCATGATTGTACAGACATTTGCATTTTATTTTACCTGCCCTCAATCAGATGAAAATTGTCTCATCATGCAATTTTGGACAGCTAACAATATCCCAGGTTCAAAAAGCAACAATTACAAACCTTCTTCTCCTTCTTCTTAGGAATTTGCACATTCACTTTCTTGAAATGCAAAACTAGCAATTCACCCTGTTCATGGCAAAATTAACTCTGGGTAACCTGCAGTCAAACCACAGCCCCTAAACTGAGTACATTAAGTGCAGGATGAAACTATTCATCTACTTCTTTCACCATTTGGGAGTTCTGTCTCCTAATCCTTAAATTAATTCAGTGGCACTGTGCTCAACAGGTCTGTATTAGCTCCCGAATAAGGCAGGTAATTAATTTTTTAACCAGATGCTTTGCAGACCCCACCGACGCAGCAGCCCCCTCTGAAGGAGCCCGTGATGGAGCAGCTCAGGGGCCCTGCACGCACCTGGGGTTTATCCCAGGGACTTTCTCTGCGTTGGAAGCTGCTGCCCTGCCCTTGAAGGCGTCTCTCTCGATCCTCTTCCCCCTCCTGGACGGGGCAGAGTCGGAGATGGTGTAGCCGCGGGGCCGGTGCCCTGAGGGCGAGCGGGGCGAGGTGACAGCTCCGGTGGCACCCCCGGGCCCGGCGGCCCTGCTGTCCTCCCCCCTGCCCAGCCAGCTGCCCAGCCCTTCCCCTTCCAGGTTCCCCGACTGGGATTTGGATTTCACTTCCGTGCTGAGCCTCCTGGGCACCTCGCGGCCGTTGGCGTCCTTGAGCACCTCCTGCAGCGTCTGGAGCTCGGGGGAGGAGCTGGACTTGCTGAGGGGCTGCGAGGGCTGGAAGGAGAGCTCCTCCAGCGCCCGGCCCTCCTCCCGCCCGATGGGGATCCCGCCCTCCACCAGCTCCTCCGACTTCAGCGATTTGTCCTCCTGGCTGGAGGTGGAGGAGGACTGGAAGAGAGAGAAAAACACAGAATAATAAAAGTTTTCATGGAATCAAAGAATCCCAGAATGGTTTGGGTTGGGATAAACGTTAAAGCTCATCCCGTGGTTGCTCCAAACGCAACCTGGCCTTGGACACCGCCAGGGATGGGGCAGCCACAGCTTCTCTGGGCAACCTGTGCCAGGGCCTCCCCACCCTCACAGGGAAGGATTCCTTCCTTTCCCTGACAGCCAGAATAAAAGCTGATAACAGCAATGCTCAAGGCACCCCAGTCCTTCCAGGGAAACGTGGGCAGGCAGGAGCACAAAGCAATGTGCATCAAGGTCCCTGATAAAACAGGGATTTTCCCCTGAATCCCCCCAGGCCATCCAAACTCCCAGTGCCATCAGTGAGTTGTTTCTGAGGGTGCCATGAGGGAATCCATGGACAATCCTCTCCTGGCTGTCACCCACTATTTGCCCTGCGCCTGTCCTTACCCTGCTGTAGGAGTCCTGGGCTTTTCCAAACCTCTCTTCGCTCAGGACGTGCTCGGAACACGAGGTCTCCGCATCCTCGCTCTCCGGGGACTCCGCGGGGGACTCGGCCTCCCTAAGCTCCATCTCCCCCGCGCTCCCTTCCTCCAGCACCACGGCGGATTCTACGGAGACACCGGCACAGGAGCTGTGGAGAGGGGACACGGGGACAGGCCCCCCTCCTCTCCTCTCAAGTACCAGCCTTTTCCCTACGGGATCTCAACGGAAGGCCATACGGAATGAGTGCCCTGGCATTTCTTGTCATGTCAGACTTGTTCCTGGCTCCCCTTTTTCCGGGGAATAAATCACCTCACCCTCACAGCCAAGGGCTGCCTGCCTTGGGCCGAGGACGTGCAGCTGTTTCCAATTGTTGCTGATGGACAAGCAGGGCACAGGATGAGGAAACGGGACCTTGGACATGGGTTACCAGGACAGACAGGAACTACAGAGATGTAGGAAAGTACCGGCTAAAAGCTCACTGGATACATCAGCTCTGTGCAAGGCTGCAACAAACGGAGCTTTTCCTGTACTGAAATGCAACGCTCCTGTGCCTTGAGGCCTACAAGGAGATCAGAAATTTTCCTAGGAGCCATTTCCTTGCAGTTTGGCAGCTTTCCTAGAATGTCTCAGGAGAAGCAAAACAATTCAGCCCTGAACATGTGGAAGGACGAGAGCAGGGGTGACACGGGCACTGCAGGTGGCATCTGCTCAGACACACAGGGAGTGGAACCACACTGACAAAAAAGCTCCGTGGAAGCCCTGCCTACGTGGAGGATTTAACCTTGGATCTGCTCCAAGCACTGACCACAGGGATGAGTCTGACCAAAGGCTCCTCCTGGCCTTACTTTTTGTCCTGAGGAAAAGGCTGGAGAACAGGAGGCTTCCCATTATGCACACAAGGGACTGGAAGACCAATCTGAAAGGCCAAGATTTGTTTTCCAAAATAATAACAATAATAAAACCAAAAATTAGCACACACAAAAATATAAAGAAAATCAGCAAAATTAAAAAAAAATACAAAGAAAAAATCACTATAGCAGCTTTTCCTGGATTGATTTCAGCTCGCAGGACCAAAGTTATTTCAAAGAAGCAATTAAGAGTTAGCATTACACACACAAACCTTCTAAAAATACAAAACAAACCAAAAGGAACCAAAACAACGTGCTGATCTGGTTAGCTGTCCAAGCCAGAACACACCTGCAGATACCCAGTGCTTCCAAGCTCCCCTCCTACACCACTGCCAGGATTGCTGGTGCTTTGAAACAACCCAAGCACTAATTATTCTTTAGGTGGGAAGAGAATAACAGGAGCAGAGAGAAGTACAGAAAAATATTGAACTGCAGCAGCTTTGTGTTGCTTTGAGAGGCCTCTGACAGCAACCAGCAGCAGCTCAGAACACCCCACTGCTCTACTGGGAGTTTTCCAGTGAAGGAAAGAGGCAGAAAGACATTTGAACCCTCTAATTAAAATCACAAAGCATTGCAGGTTATCAAAGCAATGCAGGTGTTGTGCTCATAAGGTGTGTCATTTGATCTCCACTTCATTTAATTATGAAATCAATTTTACTGAAGTGGAGAAAGATTTTATATTATTATAGAGCCTGTAAAAGGTAGAATTTAGCAGATTTTCTGCTGAAATATATTTATTTTTTATTTAAAAATCTCTTAACCAGCCTCCATGCTGGCTGAACTTTATCCACATATCAAATATATTCATATTATCAGCTGCTTTTATCTTTCTGTGTCCAATTCTGGCAGATCCCTGTGGGCTGAGCAGCTCCAAGGGGAGCCTGTCCTGCAGCACACGCTGCTCTTCTCACAACTGGGAGCTTTTCCACTGAGCAGAACACAAAGCCAATTGAAAAATGAAGCTGCAAATGAAGAATTAATTAATCCAGCCGCGTTTTGACAGGTCATTTAACACTTGGCCTCATGACTCACAAGCCACCCCAGATAAAAGCAAAGTTGCTTTCAGAAACTGTCTGCACTTGCAAATGTTGGATCTGGCTTGGACTTCTTCATGCTAGTCAAGATCCCATTTGTTGAGAGTGATGAGACTGGGGACAGACAGGAGACATGGAAGGGGAAAATGAGGGATGAGGGATACATTTTCTATGAATCAGAGGTGTTCTTCTATGGCAATACTGTTTGGTTGTTTTTTTCCTTAAAGATATATAAATATACCTGCCCAGGATATGCTCCTGTGCAACTTCCCTTGACAACTGGACTGGTACATGGAAGAGAAAGAGGCCACTGCAAAGGGAAATCAAGTGAGCAGCTACATCAAAAGGAAGGAGAGACTATATGAAAAAAAATATAAAAAAATTAAAAAGCACAGAGTTTAAAATGTAACCAAGAGCCTAGTTTAAAACAAACAAATAAATAAATGAAACAAAGGAAAGAACAAGCTGGGATAAGCTCACCAGATGCCAAAGGGATACTTTAAGGGCACAAGGTCTCAACACGAATAAAGAGGAATAAACACATCCAACAGTGCAGGCTCCAACTGCTCCCTTTGCAGAATGCATTTTGTGAGGGTTAGGAACAGAAAATCCCATCCTGATATCCCAGCACACACAGGAAACCAGGCTGAGCCTTTCCTGACCTGCACAAGGTCACTTTTAAACCCACAGAAGAGTCTGGAGAGTAGAAATCTGGGTAAAGACTCACAGAGGTTTAACCTCTAAAGAGGCAGAGCAGGCATGTGACAGTCTGACAGCAAAACTTCCTCCAGTCATTCCCCAGCCAGCTCCAGCAAGTCTGGTTAACAAGGATGTGGCCAGAATTACTCTCAGACTGGCACAGGAGTTGCATTCAGGTGGCGTGGGTTCAGCTCTCCACTTCGCTCCATCTACCACAAATTGTTAGCCACAAAAGTGTTTATGGAAAATATTTTGTTTGTTTGTTCGTAAGAGGTGATAATTTGACTCCAATTTTGTGTTTACACGTTCTGAAATACTAAAATATACCCTGCCTTGCTTAAAACAAACCTGAAAACTGGCATTTTTACCAGATTTCCAGACAATCCATCCCATTTTTCCCCAGCAAAGCCTGGTCTGGCTGGTACCATCGCTCAATTCTGATGGTGCCTGCAGTGCTCAGAGCCTCAGTGTTGGATATCACTGATAAGAGCTCGAGCAGGGACTGCAGAAAGCTTTAAAAATTGCAGCTGTTGGTCAACACCAATCTCCCAACATTAACAGCTTTTTAAGAGGAACCAGCACTAAATTAAACAGAGTGAAAATCCTTGGCCACTGTGTT
This sequence comes from Pachycephala philippinensis, assembly GCA_013397055.1. Taxonomy (NCBI): domain Eukaryota; kingdom Metazoa; phylum Chordata; class Aves; order Passeriformes; genus Pachycephala; species Pachycephala philippinensis. The sequence continues at coordinate 184,460 of VWZT01010402.1, read as the reverse complement.
AAAGTCAAGCTTGCAACTGAAACTCGAGTGTTCAACTGAAGGCTGAACAGTCCTTTTCAGAGGTGAGTAAATCCAATAGGATTTGCATTCTGCTGTAAAAGCCAGTGGCAACCAGCTCCTCCTGGCTGGCAAGGTTTGGAAGAGGCCATTCCCCAGCAACCTGCAGCTCCAAGTGCCCGACACAGACTCCCAAACTGAAGACAAATGGAAATGGAAACACTGCATGGAAAGATCCATCCACAAGTGGGATGCCCAGATCAGCCCCAAACAAGTGGGAGAGGGAACAGATCCATGACTTTGTTCATTTTCATTTGGGCAACACATGCAACACACGACTCCTCCAAAGCAGCTCCGTTACTCTCCTGTTCTCCTCTTCCCCCACGGGACAGCAGAAGCAAGGAGGAAGGGACCTTTTCACTTCTAGGGACAAGAATTGATTCCCTTTCTCATTGCTGGCCCCCCTCACGCTCCCAGCTGCTCTAGAAGCCCTGCAGAGACCCAGCAGAGCCTGGGGCTGTTCGCGCTCTGCCGGCAGCTCCCACCTGTGTTGGAGCGCTGCAGCAGCGAGGGTTTGGCCGTTCCCGTGGCCAGGCTGGAGGAGGGCACGGACAGGGATTTGTACAAAGCCGTCTCCCGGTGCTCCTTGAAACGTTCTGCAGCCATGAGGGCGTTGGAGAGCTCCTGCAGGGGCATGTTGTTGATGTCTGAGGAAAAGGGGCTCAGCGGGTTCTCCAGGCTCATCAGCCAGCTCGTGTTACCTGCAGCACACAGTTGGGGAAGTGCTCAGTACTCCCAGCTCCCCCAAAGGTGACAGCTCGTGTTGAAAATGCTCAAATTGTTTTGGAATTTGCAAATAAAAATCCAAATGGAGCAAGTTCTCAGTTCTTCTGCAGAATGACTTGATTAATTTGCTACTCCCGGTGCTCCACACTTCACCCCAAGCTCCTCAAAACCCATCCCTGGTAACTCACTGCTACAGCAGATTCCCAAAGGCATCCAAAACATTCAGGTGTCCTAATTAACACCAGGTCAGTTATTTTCTCATCAAACAGCTTTCAGCTGAAATAGATAATTCCTGTTAATCTCGTGAAACATACTGGTGTTCAAGAATTCTGACCTTGAACAGGTCGTTATTCCTTCCTTAAGAGCAAACACAACTGTGCAGCTGCCCAGACTTGTGGATGTCCCATCCCTGGAAGTGTCCAAGGCCAGGGTGGACAGGGCTTGGAGCACCCTGGGATAGTGGAAGGTGTCCCTCCCCAGGGCAGGGGTGGCACTGGATGAGTTTTAATGTCCCTTCCAACCCAAACCATCCCATGGTTCTATAGTTTCCAAAGGCAGTAAGCCACGAACAGATCCATTTACAATTAAATATGGATTTTTCTCCTTCACCCAGGCTCTGGTTTCCCACCAAGCCCAGGATCCCACCCCACACTCAGGTACCCACCTGTGGGTCTGCGCACCAGAATTTCTGCCCAGCCCTGGGTCAGCAGTGGCACGTAGGCAGCCAAGTTGGCTTTTTCCTTCTGCAGGGCTGTCTGTGGAGCAGGACTGGCCTTCTCTGAGCGAGCTGCAGCAGCAGGAGGGCCCTGTGTCCCTTGGGAAGTCGAGCCACTGGGAAAATGGGAGGCTGAGCTGTCTAAGGCACCAACACGTAAGGCATGACCACCTGACAGGACAGACACAATCCAAGGGAGAGGCATGCTTAGTTAGCCCCAAAAATATCTCAGGAATGAGGCTTTTAAGCTCCTCTAGCAGCTGCACACAAAATATCCTGGTTTTATTTCCCTTGTCATTACAATTATTATTGTTACTATTATTTTATGTCAATTATTAAACTGTTCCTCTCTCAATTCACAAATTTTCTTACTTTTCCCCTCCCAATTCTCTCCTCTATCCCCCCATAGGAGACTGAGTGAGCAACTGGGTGGGGTTTAGCTGCCAGCTGGGGTTAAACCATGAAGAGAATTTTACCTTCCATGTGTTCCTTACAAACCAATTTATGTGATCACCAAAGCTCTCCTGCAAGGAGAGGGAAGCAGGAGGAGCCCCACCACACCTGAAGCCAACAACTCCTGCTACCTGCCCCTCACTAAACACCAGACAGCTCCAGATCTCCAACTAGCTCAGACACAGGAGGCAGCTGGAGCCTTCAGCCTGTGGCAGGGCCCCAGGAATGGCAGGGAGAGCCCAGGAATGGCAGGGAGAGCCCAGGAATGGGAACTTACCCGACATGGATCGGACTCTGTTGCGGGAGCTCCTGCAGACCTGCTGCCCAGCCTGGGATTCCAGCTTGGCTGGAGCTTCCTTGGTCTGTCTCACTTGCAAAACAGGGTCTGAGCTGTAGGAAAGGAGATATTGGTGATGTTGAGAGTGGAATCACCCATGCTGGACAAATAAAATGTTCCTCTTATGGCAAGAGGAAAAACTACAAAGATGTAGCAGTGGTTTAGGTGACTGTTGCCAGGTGGAGACTTCTAGAAATGGGAGCAACACTTACCTTGATTCTGGCGTGCTCTGGAACTCTGCAGAGTCCAGGCCAAGCAGGGACCTTGTCCCTGTTCCAACACTTGTAGTGATGGTCACCAGCTTGTTACCAACCAGCCACGTCTTGGTCCTTCCTCCAGCCAGCAGAAACTCACCCACGGGAGACCTGAGAACACATTTGGGATGAAGATTCCTCAGGAGGCAGAGGACAGAGTTGTTGTCATTAACCGTACAGGAGGTGCTGCCTGCTTTCCTTCTTTACACAGCATTTGTGCTGCCAACATCCACCTTATCCATCAGGATGGTGGATGAGCTTCTGCAGCCCACTGTGATTACCCAGCATAGATGTGGAGCAAAGCCCTGCTCCAGACCTTCACGGCAGCTCCTCCAGACAGGTCCAGGCTGAGGCAAAGGCTGCTTGTCTCCAGTGGATTTGACAGAACCACAGAATGGTTTGGGTTGGGAGGAACCTTAAAGCCCACCCAGCCCCACCCCCTGCCATGGGCAGGAGCACCTTCCACTATCCCAGGGTGCTCCAAGCCCCATCCAACCTGGCCTGGGACACTTACAGGGATGCGGCATCCTCTGGGAAATCTATTCCAGTGCCTCACCACCCTCACAGGGAAAAATTCCTTCCCAATATCCCATCTAACCCTGCCCTCCAGCAGTGGGAAGCCATTCCCTGTGTCCTCTCCCTCCATCCCTTGTCCCAAGTCCCTCTCCAGCTCTCCTGGAGCCCCTTTAGTCACTGGAAGGAGCTCTAAGGCCTTCCCACAGCCTTCTACAATCTTCCCTCATCTCACCTCCTTTTTAGCCAAGATTTTATCAGTGAGGAAAGGCTTCAGAGCCTGGGCCTGCCAGAATCCCAATGGTTTTCCACTAATAAAGTGAAACATGAACCTGAAAGCCACCCACATGTCCCTGGTCCTTGACTGACCTCTTGGGCACAGCAGTGAAGTTGGAGAAGACGTATCGAGCCATCATGTCCAGGCAGGTCTCTGTCAGCTCCAGGTGCAGGTTTTTCAAGTTGTCATCAGCCTGAGCCATGGAGTTTTCATCTGCAGAGCCCAGGCTCGAGCTGGTGATGGATGTTTGGATGCGACTGGAAGAGAACACCCCCAAGTGACAGATCAGATTGCACCACGTCCCTGTCCCCACGGATGGTGGGATGCAGACCCTGCTGTACATGCACGTGCCAGCCATCAAACCCAGGGCTTGGGAAACAGATTTTGGGATCAGCCTCACGTTGTGCTTCCCAGGTTGTCCTTGCAGGAAGTGTGTTTTCTCTGGAGAGACTCCAGTGTCACTCAGCTGGCCAGGCCAGTGCTCTCTGATGTTGGTGGCCCATGGGCAAGTGCACCAAGCAAGGAATGAGCGGCAGCTCTGAGTTCCTAATCTATGCTGAGGGCAAGCATCCCATGACCAGCACCAGCTTCCCAGGCAGCAGGTTGCCCATGAGCCAGAAACTGGGGCCCTCCAGACTTCACTTTATAATCCTGTGGTTTGCTTTTTTCTCTGTTGCATCTGTCCCGTATATTGTTTTTTTCCCCTCCAAATTCAATAGCTACGTAAAACCTAATTTAACTTGAAATAGGAAAAAAAATTGCACTCTGAACAGGAAATTGGCACAAGAATAGAGAGCAGGTCTGCCTTCAAATCAGCCAAATCACCAAGGCAATTTAAAACCATTTCTGTTTTAGGCTGGACTGCAATTTTTTGTAAAGACAACTCCTTATGCCATTGTAATACAAACTAAGCTGAGGTACAGCCAAAATTTTTATGACATGGCAGCTTCTTTGGCTTCATTAAGCGTAATTATCTGAACCTTTCGTTGCTACCATTTACACATAAATGCAAGAGAAGAAAATCACCTCATGATTAATGGGGATATCAGAGAATCCTGGAAGGGTTTGGGTTGGAAGGGACCTTAAAACCCATCCTGTCCCACCCCCTACTATGGGCAGGGACACCTTCCACTATCCCAGGCTGCTCCAAGCCCTGCCCAACCTGGCCTTGGACACTGCCAGGGATCCAGGGGCAGCCACAGCTTCTCTGGGCACCCTGTGCCAGGGCCTCCCCACCCTCACAGGGAGGATCTCTCCCATAAAATGAAGTGTCAGAACTACAACTGCAATTCAGTCACTTCAGCCTCTTTCCCCCAAACACCATATAGAGCCAAAAATAAAAAAGAAAAACCAAAAAAATCAAGTCCCACTGACAGCAATCCTACAGGTTAAGGCACAAATCTTCAGGTTCAGCAGTTTAACACTCAAGGGAAGCGATCCAGAAATACGTTTTAGAAACTGGCACCAATAATTTCACATCTTTCATTGGAGCAGGTCAATGCTTGCCATCAAAACCTGTCACTCAATCAAATCAATCTCTGAAATCAGATCTTGTGAAAGCAACAATTCATATGGGCTGAGCACACTCTTCACTGCTCTCTGGAAAGACAAATCCAGGTTTTTCATGGCATCATACTTGAGACCAGGACACTTCATCAGCTCCTTCAGAAGAACAAATCCTAAACTGAGGCTAGAACTATTCCTCCTAGACTGGAAGGAGGGCTCTCCATGACTTTACAGAGCTTTCAAAGCCTCTCCTGAAGCAAATCCCTGCTTCGGAGGCTCAAGTTTTAGTGAGTTGTACTCAGGATTCTCACTTGTACAGAATGCAACCTTTTTCCTTTTTTGGTGTGTGGGGTTTTTTTGTTTGGGTTTCCCCCCCTGCCTTTCACCACTTTTACTTTAAAAACAGAATTTTTTGTTGCTAAAGCATCAGAGAACGTGGCAAAGTGACCACAGACACCCAGGGCGTGATGTGGCATTGGGAAGCCTCAGGATACTTTCCCAAAACCTTCGCCTGTGGCTAAGGCCAGTTTTTTGATGGGATAACCAAGTCATGCAAGCATCCCACATGCAAATCCACCCTGCTTCCACCCACCCTCGCAGCAAAACCTCCAAGGGCCGAGTTGCTCTTGGATTGTCCCCATTTAAAGTGCCTCTACCTGCGGACCACATGTTCAGACACACTGATGCTGCGGGATCGGAAGGCATCAACTGCAGAGGGTTCTTTCAGCTCTTTCACTGGAGGAGAGTTATTCAAGCCTTGCTTTGCATTTTTGGCTAGTCTTAAACTACTATGTGGAGAAGCACCAAGCCCCAAAAGAGGTCACAGAAGGGAGGAAACCATTGTAGGGATGTAGGTTGAAAGGTCACAGTCACAGGGTCAATATTGGGGGATCCCGGAGGGTGATGGAAAATAAAACAAATGCCAAAAAAAAAAAGGGAAACAAAAAAAAATTAAAACATACAAACAAGCAGAGCTGAAAGCATTAAAAAGACAAACCACATTTTGAAAACAAGATTTTTAAATGTGCTACAAAACAAATGAAATTAGTACAAGTGAAAAGAAAAAAACTGGTTGAAATGAGAGTTGGAATACTGTGCTGTTCAGCAAAGGCAAGGGCACCTGAGGGCTCCCTGGGCACAAATTCCTCAAGGTTGAGGAGTTTTGTGCCGTTCAACCCCCTCTTGTATTGCCCCAACTCACCATGACTCAACACCTGAGGGCTTGCACAGATGCTTTGCCTGGACCAGGTGGCAGCAGGTTTTTCTAAGAGACGGGGACCATGTCACCCATCTCTGTCTCCACTAAGCCTGGCCCAAAGCTGAGCTTTTCCCCGACTCACAACACGCAGGGCCTCCCAGAAGTGCCCCTTAGCCCAGCTCGAGACACTGGGGACACTGAGCCCCCTTTTCCAGACCTTCCCCACCCTGCAGAGCCAACAAACACCCCCTGGCTGGGGACGCTCCTGTGCCACCCCAGCTGCCTCACAGGGAACCCCCTGGACTCGGAACTGGCACAGAAAGGAAATTACTCTTCACACTGTCAAGTGCCAAGCACACATGGGAGATGACAGCAATTAAGATCCAAGAGGCACTTTAATTAGCCACTGAGATGCATGCCAGGCTCGGGGCTAATTTGGGCAGAACAGTTGGTCCAGCAGCTCCCATCCCCACGGATAAAATGCAGGCACTAATTTAACCCTTCTGGCTGTTTCTAAACACAATTTATTTCCCATCCTCCTCCCACTGAGCTCTTACATCTCAGATTGCCACCTGGAGGAATCAGAATTTCTTTGTCCTTCTCCCAACAACCTCTCACAGATCACTTTTGGCTACAACTGCTGCAGAGAGCACAGGCTCATGTTCAGGGATCATCACCTACATCAGTATCAGGACATCCAGCAAACCTGGGAACTGCTGGGATTGTGATCCTTTGGAACACCCAGCACCTCAGCTATGGCAGGGAAACATTCTTTGGCTTAAGGAGTGAAAACCAAGCCGAAAAGCTTCTCAGGCAGGGAAACTGGTATCTGCTCCAGGCCCTTCCTCTGTGCCCTGGCCAGAATCCAAGCTCAGCCAGACCCAGAGGTAGTGGCATCCTGCCATTCCAGTGCTTTGGGCACTGCCTGAGTACAGCCACACTCTTCAGCAGAGATTTCTGTGGAAAGTGATCCATCAAAAGCCTTTAGATACAGTAGTATTCCAACCTGGTAGAATTTAACGGGGGGGGGGG
>VWZT01010402.1:162342-177381 GCA_013397055.1 Pachycephala philippinensis | reverse complement strand
TGAAAGAGGAGATGGGAGAGATGAAACACAACACAGGGTTTACAGCTGCAGCAGTAGGGCAGGGATGGTGTTTCTTCACTGCAAGACTGCTGCAGCCTTGCAGGTAAAGTAGAGGCACTTTCCCCAGGGTTCAGATGCCACCATGTGCTCACTGCTCACAACACTGAAGCAAGTTAAGTGAACCAATTTAGGTAATCCCTGCAGGTAAAAGGATATTGAAGAAACCCTGAATGCCTTCCAAGGAATATCTTCCTCTCCTGGCAAATGTTATTTTGAAAGACTGCTGGCAAGAAACGCTCTGACTTCTGAAGGCTTTGCATAAAACTGTCATGATGGCTTCAAAATTAAAAAAAAAAAAAAGGGATCAGGACATCCAGGCAGACAGAAAGCAGCTGTGTGCCAGCCAGTGCACTGACCTGACTGGGAACACCATGGAAAAACACTATACTGGCTCTCTAATTTATCCAGGTCGTTGATCACAACCATTTCTCTGGCAATCACCTGAAAATCACTCGTTACAGATCAATCATCAAAAGGAGTTCACACAATCCAAATGAACATGGGATTCTGCTACTTCTGGTATTACTTCTGGTATTACCCTGTTCTGTTATCTCTGGTAACATTGCACTGACATGCCCCAACCTGACACAACTGTTGATTTTCAAAAGGGAACACCAAAAAGGCCCCCACTGCCTGCACAGGCCTGCAGGACAGGCAGTGCTGCCTCAGCTGCCCCACCAGACTGTCAGCCTGGTTGGATCCCAGCTTCTCACCAACCTCAGTTGTCTTTGACCTAAAGAGGTTTACTTTGCTTGCTTACTGCACTGCCAGATTTGGGATCACTGCACCCAGCCTCCTTTAGGAAAACGCAGGGAAGGGCGTGAGCACGAGAACAGGGAACACCAAACCCTGCTGGGGTCAAACAGAATTTACCTCTTTGGCCTCTCGTTCAGGCTGGTGCTGCGAGCCCTGAAGCTGTCCTTCTCTGGGGTGTCATCGAAGGACAGGAGGACATTGGAGCGCAGGCCCTGCCACGGGGACAAGAGGTGACAATGTGAACAACTTGCAGCTGAAAGTCTGCAACCACAGGCCAAAGCACGAGAGCTCACAGAGATGCTGACAAGGAAAACAGAATTTTTGTAGCTTCAAACAGAACCTTTAAAGTTGTCAGAGCAGTTTTTAAGCTGTCATTTCTCCTGTGTGCTGCTGGATTGAGCAGTGCCATTACCTTGGTGATGTAGGGGACAAAGTCCTTGCGGAAGGGCAGGCGGCAGCGGATGAACCACATGGCGATCACGTGGTGGGCCAGGCAAACGATGTACTGGTTAAACCTGCAACAGCAGAGAAACCCCACAGCTCAGTGTGCACAGCTCAATCTGACAAACAGAACAGGTCCTTTACCTACTGAAAGTGTAAAGAAAAAAAAAACCCTCAAAAATTCTGTTCAAGGAAAACAGGTTTTTGTCCAAGGTGATGATGTCCTAGAATTGTATCATGGAATTACAGAATGGTTTGGGTGGGAAGGGATCTTAGAGACCGTCCAGTTCCACCCCCAGGGACATCTTCCACTATCCCACATTGCTCCAAGCCCCATCCAACCTGCCCTTGGACACTTCCAGGGTTACAGGGACAGCCACAGCTTCTCTGGGCACCCTGTGCCAGGGCCTCCCCACCCTCACAGGGCAGAATTATCCCTTCTTCAGGAAAAGCCTTGAGACACCAGAATGAGCAACATCCTATAAATAACCTTGAGCCAAAAACTACAAAAAAAGGTTTTGTATGCTCTCAGTTCCACAGATGAGAGAGAAGCACGTTCCTGTGTCCTTACTTGGAGGGGTTTGTGTAGGGCAGGGAGATGGCGAAGACGCTGGCGTACTGCTCTGCGGCGAAGTTCCGGTACAGGTGAGGCAGCCTGGCCAGAGCTGCAACAGTCCAGCAACAAAACCAGCACAGGTCAGGCCTCAACACAACCATTCAACATCCTAACTCAGTTTAACTTCTAATTTCTTGTTTTTTCTAAATGGTCAGTGACAAGGAAGTTAAAACCAGAGTATAATGTCATGCAAGGAGGAGAAGGCAGCCCGTATTTCCATATGGCTGCACAACACAGCGTGCTTCTCTCTTCAGTGCAAGAGCTTTATACAGAACATTTGTAACAAATGAGGTGATCAAACATTTATAACTTGAGGATGGAGCAAGGCCATCACAGTGCATTCCAATCACACCCCCCATATTCCATGCCAAAAACACGGCTACAGAAAATGAAAAGAAGAACATCACGACTTACTTGACAGAAATTCTAGGAGAGGGATTGCCATGTTGGCTGTGGCAGAAATGTGGGTTAGTTTGACAATTAGGACAGGCAGTGCCTTGATGATGATGTCGGGCATCTCCACGCTGCAGACTGAGAGTGCCACTACGCACTGGTTGGCGCAGCGGTAGATGAGCCCGTGCTCCAGGCAGTACACAATCTCACGCTGGGGGAGCAGGAGAAACACTCAGCACACAGAAAGGACACCCCTGAGGCACCACCTCCTGACTCCTCTCCAAGGTATCCCTGCTGCAAGGCCTGTGTGACACACCTGAATGTTAACACTGAGCTTTAAATAATGCTGCAGATACTCCAGGCTAAAATCTTATCAGGGGACTTGAATCAAGTAGGTAGTTGAGACTTTAATATTAAAGATTCTGATTTAACAGAAATTTAACAGAAATTTAATATTGTGTTTATAAGGGTCTCACTGCAGAGGGTAAGGTCACTCAGTGACCTGTGAGGGGGGACAGGTGATGAGCGAATCCACAGTTAATCCTGCATCAAGTTAGCAAAGTATTTTTTCACCCCAAATTCAGCAAATGCAGCATTTCCCAACAGCAAAGGGCAGTGTTACCTCGCACTTTGTCTCCTAACCAGCTCACAGGCAAAAAAATGCTCTACAGGCTCTGCCCTCCCTACACCCTCCTATTTCCCCTATACCTGCTTGGCTTTGTCCAGGTAATTGTGGTAAGATATCAGTGCTGTCAGCACGGGGACCACAGCCAGGTGCAAATCCGTGCGGGAAAAGCCTTCGGGGGTCCCGTGGAGCCTGTCCGTGGTCTTCTTGTCTGTGAGCTGACACATCACACAGCCAGTCAGGGCACCTCTCACTGAAATACCCTCTAAAAGGCAGCAGAAGGCACTGCCCACAGCTCCCCTTGACCTGTGTATATACATATATTCATATACATACATTAAGAACACTCATTATTACCTATTCTGTACCTAGAACAACCCTCACAAAAGAAAGCGTGAGGGAGGATTGACAACCAGCCCACTAATCTTTAAAATATTTGTCTGAAGACAAAAAAAAATCCCACTCAAAAATCCCCTCCAAGCAGCCAAGGAGCTGGGGACTGTGCCTCAGTGGCATTACCATGTAGCTCAGTGCAGAGGCCAGGTTGTCTATGTTGCAAGGAGAAGTTAAAAATAGCACTTTATAGCGGAGGGATTCGGGTAGTTTGTTGAGAACCAACTTCAACACCTTCCAGTCTGTCTCCTGCAAAGACAGAAAATGTTAAGTCTGAAAATTTTTGCGTGATTTCACTCCAGTTTGGAAGGAAGATCAATCAAACTGCAGACAATGTGTCATTTCCTAGGCAGATGTAGGTCTTGTCGTGGTTGATACAGAAAAAGAAGCGGCATTTAGCTGTCACAAGTTTCTCCCTGTCTGTCACCCAGCTCTAGGTGCAATATTGGCACCACAAACTGGAAGAGAAATTATATTGAGCTCTGACAGCCAGAATTCAATTCTTCTAAGCACCAGCACCAATTAACTCCCAGAGCAAGCCAAGCCCTCAGCACAGCACTGTGCCCAATGCCACACTCAGGAACAATTTCCATTTACAGTTTATTGGTGATGAAACATTCACAAATTCTCGAAACACCTCACAAACCTGCAGTGGGAGAGGTTTTCATTTCAAATGCCCTTTCAGAAACAGGATGGCTTACTGGATCTTGTTTAACAAGCACAGTTTTTGCCCTTGCCTGCTCTGAAGCACTGAAATGAAAGCTGTGCTTATTTTCTGAAGAGCTGGACTGCTGCTCCCACTGGTGGCTGTGAAGCTGCACAGTCACACCCAGATTTTGAACAGCAAGGAACAGAAATTGCTTTTCAGGCTTTATTTAGGTTCTCTGGGCTAGAATTCCCCAGGCAGCTGGTGCCAGGAATGGAAACAAAGATGCCAGGAGTGGACACAAAGGTGCCAGGAGTGGACACAAAGGTGCCAGGAGTGGACATACCTGCTTCAAGCACTGCAGGAGGACCCCAAAGACCATGGAGTAGGGCAGATGTCCCACCCGGACGGTGGCACCTTGGGAAGGCACACTGGGGCTGCCTGAAGGTGGGGACAGGGTGCCAGGGGGCTTTTTCTCAGAAGCCCTTTTCTCTGCCTCTCTGCAACACAGAAAGGGAGAAAAATACGTGTCATTTTTACAGCCTATTCATGTGACCTACAGCACTACCCTATCTGGGAGCCAGGTTAAAGACTGAACAATATAATCTGCATTTTCAATTTTAAAAAGCACAGGATTACTCAGTAGACACACAGCAATGAGCCAGTTTGGTCAAGTGAAGGATTTTCTATCTAATTTTAAAAGGTATTTTTTGGAGCGTGCTACACAAAGAACTTTAGACGAGCTATAAAATTAAAACAAATCATCGAATCAAAATTCAGTGTGAAACTGGTTTGAGGCAAGAAATTGCAAATTTTTTGGGGAAGTTTTGTGAGCAGGAACTTAAATTTCATGTCTGAGATTGAGAGCTCTGCAGGTAAGTGATTTGTAAGAACAGTTCACCAATGAGTTATTGGTTCAGACAATCCTAAGCTGTAACTACAGACTGGTCTAGGATTTGGAAGATTTAGAAAAACTGCAGATTGCTACTGATGGAACATTAGGCTCAGCAAGAATACAATTTAGTTTGGAAAACAGCTTTTTAAAAATAAAAAATAAATTAAGAAGTGTCCAAGGCCAGGTTGGACGGGGCTTGGAGCAGCCTGGGATAGTGGAAGGTGTCTCTGCCCATGGCAGGGGTGGCACTGGATGAGCTTTAAGGTCCCTTCCAACCCAAACTACTCTGTGATTCTTTTGCTTAACACCATGAAAAACCTACACAAAATCACACAGGCAGTAGGGGCTGAACCTCACTGCTCCATCCTTGTTGGAAAGGCCAAGGCGGTGCAGGGAGTCAGCTCGGAGCATCAGCAGGAAATCAAACACCTGTAACAGGGAAGACACTGGAATCACTCAAACCCCAAGCCACTGGAATACTCTCCCACCCTCACACGATATTCTTCCAGGTGCAAAAGGATTTTTAAAGATACCATGGCTTGTTCTGCAGGAGGCATCACTTCTGGTGTCGCACTGCATTTACACACCCATATGAGCCAAGAAACATTTAATTCTACTTCTTGCAAGCTCTAGAGCACCCAGACTCCATCTGCCACCCAAAAATTGCAGAGGATTGTGCAGCTGTGGCCCTGGGAGCACAGGGGGCTGCTCCTACCTGCAGCCTGATGCTGCTGGCCACAGGAAGGCTGTAGAAGTTCACATAGTGTCGCTGGACGTGCTGGATCAGCATCTCGTACACCCTGGTGGCGTGGCTGGAGGGCAAACTGTACAGCTTGGTCTGCAGGCACACAAACACAGCCCAGCCACAGGGATCCTGTCACAAACCTGGGGCTGCACTGCCAGTTCCAGGAGAAACGCAGCAAAACCTTGATCCTCAATGCAACATGAACACGTGGCTCTGGAAGGAACATCTGCAAGGACTCCAGAGCAGCTCTGTCTGCTCCAGAGGAACAACCTGATCTTACAACTTAACCACAGCCCAGGACATGCTGCCCAAACACTACAAATCTATTAAATCTATTCAGGGTTATGAGCTCCTCCTTTCTGCTAATTCATGGCCACATCCTCCCTCCACACAGGAAAATGTGCTCGTTGGCATGGTACAATGGAAATTAAGAAAACAAAACATTTTGCAAACAGTCCTACAGTGCTCAAAATCAAACGATTGACCAAAACAAGAGTTAAAATATTAAATAGTTAAACAGAAGTCAGAATATTTAATAGTGGGAGAAGTGTTATCTAAAAAGCCAAGTCCAGCAGAAGAGTATTATGAACAATCTGTGTTTAATGCTCTGCAGCATTTACCTGAAGAATTATCAGGAGCCCAAGAACTGCTGTCTTGACGTCCTCCAGAGAAGCTGAATATGACAGCAAGTCCCTCTCTTCCAGTTCAGGAGGAGGTGACAGAGAATGTGCAGCCACCTTTGGAAGAGAAAAGCAACACATAGTTTAAAGACACCTTTTCTCTATTTCCATGTTGGAAGGTGAGGGAAGCCTCAGGAAGTCATCCATGCTGGAAAAGCTGCCAGCCCTGCCAGGTGTTCACCTTCTCTATGATATCCAGCAGGCTGTTGAAGTGATGAGTGTTGCAGCCTTCAGCCAGGTCCACCAGCAGCTGAGTGGCCAATTTTCGGACCTGGTGGTCTTTATCCTCTGGGATGTGAGCCAGCTGGGAGATCACCACCAGGTTTATCAGCTCCTCCTGCAAGAGGACAGACCTTCCTAAGCTGTCAGATGTTCAGCCAGCACGTTAGAGAAATAATTTCAAACAAAAGATCTCAGCTATTCTGATATCAGGCTTGTTCCTCCACTGTTTCATTCCTTGATCTCCTCTTCCATCCAACAGGTATTTCTGTCTGCCATCCCTCCAGATATTTGTGACTTTTATTGAACTTTTCAGTGCTTTGGGTTTTGTCTGTCCTACAGATTTGACAGCCAAGGCTCAGAGAGACAAGTAATTTCTACACCTTGGTTTTTTGAGAGAGAGAGGAAACACCAACAGCTTGGTGTTTTCACAAATCTTGAAGGAATCCAAGGAGCATCTCTGCCCCTTCCTGCCCTCTGACACTTTGAGGACATCCTGAGGAGCTGAAGACATCCCCAGAGCTCTTCCCTAACTCCCCTCTCAGAGAGTCTCCATCTTGGATAGCAATTAAACTGCAAGCAGCAAGACAAGTCACTGCTCAGTATGTCCATCCTTTTACAAAGCTTTAAATCAACTTTGCACCTCTCACACTGACTCAATTCTTCCAAAACAAAATGGACATGGAATTAATGGCCTTAAAACAGGGAAGCCAGGACACAACCAGGTATATCCTCAAACACAGCAGGTCCCACTGCAAGTTGCACATCCCTGTATTCAACTAAGGACAAATAATGGCAAATCCCCCTACAAGCATCCCAAAGAAACAGGTCTGTGTGGGCAAGATTTAGAGCCCAGGGCTGTGCCTTCCCCACTTCAGGCAGAGAGGACCTGAAGCCCTCAGGAAATGTGCCTCACCAAAGGCTTTCCCACCCACCTGAGACCTCACCTGGGATCCCCAGCAAACACACACCTCATAGAACTGTCTGTTGATGCTCAGCACAAAGGACAGCACATCCAGAACTTTAATCCTAACAGCACTACGGCTCTCGTTCCTGAAATAGGAAAAGCAAATCCAAAATGTATAAAATAGAGTTGTTGATATTTAGGAAAGAGTAAAAAGAAAAGTAAAACTACAGGAAAATAAGAAACTTCTTCAGAGTTGGAACAGTAACTGTGACAGATCAGCTGAGCCCTCAGTTAATGTCTCTACATCTGAAATCATATTCAAGAACAATTGGAAATTCAAATCCCAATTCAGCTTTTACTCCTTCTGCAGACCTGTAATTGCAGCTTCCCCATTTCCAATCCAAACTAGGAAGCACATGTCAGAAGAACAAGTGCTCTGGTGAGCAAATTTAAAACCAAACACATGGCACTGAGGAAGAGCTGCTCTTTGGCAGCATTTCACAGAGGAGACAGAAGTTTGTTATTGCTCTGTGTTGATGTTTTAGAGCACAGAATCCCTAAGGGAGCACCAATTCAAAACCAGATAACTGGAGTACTGGATAACCATATGCAATCCTAATGCTTAACAGGAAAATCTTGTTTGGTGTCAGAACTACAGAGTGCTGTGGAGTGGAACACAACTGCCTAAGTTAATTGGAATCGTACTGAATGGAAATAAAGAGAAGAAAAAAAAGAGCAGCATAAAGAACTCAGTGGAAAGCTTTTCTTCTGTTAAATAAGTCCTTTCATGTGCTGTGCCCCAGGACTACCACACTTCTCAAGAGCCATTTACTAACTTAGAACTTCAAAACGTTAGGACTTCAGAAAACAAGATTATCTACCCTGAAAAGGTGGCAAGAAACACTTGAAAGTGCTTCTTAAGTGTAAGAAGTTCCCAAAGTTATGATTTCCTACCTGAAGAATCTCTCCATTAAGAGCTGCAAGTTGTGGATCCAGCCATCTTTGGCAGGGTGAATGGACTGAGCTCTGTATGTTATCAGGTTTAACACAGAAGACTCCTTTTAAGGAAACACCAAAAAATGTTTTTAGTGTATAAGCAAACACAATAAATCCATTCCCCCAACCCCCACCACGGGAATAAGGCTCATGGAAGTCCTTGCTGGGATTTTCTGACCATTTGCTATTTTAGGACTCTCAACTTTCAGCTGTAACAGAACAGACCCAAAAGGAGGACAATAATAAAGCCTTACTGGTCTCTGATCAGCACATCTTTCCACCAGCTCAAAAAATCTCTCTTCAGAGCCATGAAAATCATTCTGGTCACAGAGTTCTTCTACTGTGGTCAAAAGATCATGTACAATGGATTTGAGTTCCTGGCTCTCCAAAGCCTGAAAAGAGACAAAACCATTCCTGAAAGAGTTCCACCTTGCCAAAAAGTGCTAATTTTAAATACAAACAGAAAATTCAGGAGAATCAAAGAGGTGAGAATTGGGCTAAGCCTTTCTCAGCTTCAATTTCCCCACAGTGCACAAACAAATCAATTTGCAAAACAATTCATGGCAAAGCCTTTGGACTGAGAGCACATCCAGGCAGGCCCAACACCCACCTGCAGCTGCTGCAGCAGTCGCTCCATGATGTCCAGAAGGATATCCCAGGTCACAGCCTGCAGCTCCTTCCCATATTTCTTAATCAGGCGTGTGATGGACAGAACGATCTCGTAGGACACGACTGCGTTCGGACAGGTCATGGCCTGGAACCCAAAGGACTTCAGTCAGTGAACAGTTGGGAAGCAGTGCCCAGAAACCCTCTGCATTCAAATGCAGCATGCCTTATTAATTAGGAAATCAGCCTGGAGGCCTGAGATAAATCCATTCAAGTCTCTGCACACAAAGGACACAGCAAAGAACCACTTTCTCAAGAGCGGTGAGCAGCTGTAGCTCAGATGGCAGACACAGCCCCATCCTACAGGCAGACAAGGGAATTAAAGCCAGTAATTCCTGCTTGAGGCACTCAGATGAGGAAGAGCTCTGAGGCTGTCCCTTAAGACACCATCCCTCACGTTTTGTACCACCCACTGGGAAGAGTGAAAGTTGTTGCTCTGTATTTCATTTTCTAAGCTGAAGTACCGACAATGTAGGTATTTGCTAGAAAGGATTCAGACTTTGCTTTTGTGGTCAAAGATACTTGGGGAGGAGGCTTCAGCTACAAACATAAATCCTCTTGTTTTATTTGGTTTACAGTTTCTCCCTGCTTCAGCCCACACCCAACTTCTCCCTCTCATCCTCCAGGCCTACAAAGATCTCTGTGATGCAGGGGGCTGCGTTGCTGGTCTAAATTTGTCCAAGTGATTAAAAAGTTCCCCCACATTCCCAGCCTACCTTGAGGAATGAAGGCAGCACTGAAGTTGGGGAGTTCCTGAGGGAATTGAGGCGATGAGCCCCCCACAGAGCCATCCCAACAAAGAACACAGCTCCTCTCAGCAGGGCTGCATCTGCCATGTAGGATCTAAGGACAGGGGGAAGGAAAGATTCAGACCACACCACAATTATTTTAGCATAAAAAGTCAATAGGAATATAGTACTGTCCCAACAGGAATTCCCAGCTGTTACACATCAGGGCCTTGCACAGCAATGGACAAACATGAAAAGCAGAAAATCATTCACCACAACTTTAAACAGAGGGAAATTAAATTCAGAAATGCCCCAAATGAGCCCTTCAGCAGCATAACTAGAAAGGGAATTCATTTCTAAGCACCAGAACCTTCAGCTTGTTCTACTGAGGTTGGTGACTCCCCATCTATCTCACCGGGACCTTACTGAATTCTTGGATTTGCTGAATCCTCCTCCTTTACCTGTCTTCCATGATCCTGCACATGTTGTAGATGGCACTGTGTCCCAAGTGAGTTCCCAAAAGGTTGCGCATGAGCTGCAGATTCAGAGAGAACACCTCAATCCCCAGTTGTTAAAACACTCAGTAGCCTAAATATGGCTTTAACTGGCCATGATTCTGGAGTAAATGTGTCCTGCCTTTCCCCTGCCAGGACGGAAGCCATCACACCAGCTGAAACCAGGGGAGAATCCCAAGGACATGACATGACTCGCACTAACGAGATGCTGATCCCTTCATACTTAAACAATTTTTAATTTACTCTTAAAACCAAGCTGAAACTGGTGGCAGATGTGCACAGGCATGTCTGACACTTTATCCAGCAGTGAATTCATTAAAGCTCAAAGCAAGGAGAGGTTCTGACCTTCCAGCAGGGCTCACAGAGCTCCTTCACGTTGATGGTGCGGCACAGGGTGATGATGAACACGGGCAGGTTCTCCGAGGGCAGGCAGTTGTAGCACACAACTGCATCCAGGACTTGCAAGGAAATCTTTGGGAAAGGGAAAGACAAAATGGTTGTACACTTCCCTGTGAATCAAGCAGGGCAAATCCTCACCTGGCACACCCAGGAAATCTTCTGGAAGTCAAAAGGAATGAAGGTATTTTTGGGTTCTTGTCTTTTCAAAATGCATTGTTGATTCACTTATCAAACTGATTAATGCTCTGTTTGCTTTAGAATACATTATTGGTGTATGAGATTTATCGGCTTACAAATAACATAATATTGCATCAGCTCTCTTCAAAGATGAGAATAAACCCAGAGTCCGATGATCTGATTTTGTTTGTAAAAGTTACAGTTTGAAAGAACTTCAAAGAATTCTGAAGTAGTAAAAGAAGCTCAGATCACTGACCTCTATGTCCATAGATGATGAAGTCTGAATGCACAAGAGGCAGATCTTGCTGTTAAGAAAGAACATTTAATTAGAATTGTTTGTTCCTCATGATTTTAGGCAAATTACAAAGAGCCAGAACATCCAAGTTAATTGCTGTGTTATTTAACTCCTCATTGCCCTTCCTGTGGCAATGTTGGTGACACCCCAAGGGACACTGAGGACTGTAACCTCTTTTATAAAGTTAAAGGGAGACTTAAATGCAACTCAAGTAATGTAACATCACAGACTAAGCAATGCAAGCAGGTCCACACCATGAAATGGGAAAAACACATTTAGTTAAACTAAAACAGATCTGAACACTGTAAGAACTGAAAATCAAATACTTGTCAGAAATGTCAGGTATGACCTGGGATGAAACAGACCCAGATGGGGACAAAAAATATTCCACTTGTCTGTATATTGATCTATAACTTTCTCTGTCATTTACCAGGAGTAAGCACATAGGAGTTAAAAAAACCAACTTACTGGACCATGTCAGCTACGTAGTCTTCCAGATAGCAGCTATTGAATTTCACCAGGTTGACTAAAACCAGGAGGAACTCAGAAGTCAAACCAACATCCATCCACTGTAGCACAAAATCAGCTAAAGAAGGAAAAAAACCGTGTTACAATGTCCCTTCTACCCAGGAATGATATCACTCCCTTTTTCTGTTATCACTGGATGTCTCTGCCTTGATTTATTCCCACCAAACTGGAGAGGGGTAGGGACAATACTCACCCAACTCTTCCTCTAAGTAGGTGATGTATCGTCCATTCTCCGTCAGAGCCTTGAACACTTCAAGCCGTTCATGCAAATCTTCATTGGAGGGGTAGTCCTTAATAACCTTAAAAAAATGGGCTCTGAGGATCCCTAATCTCTCACCCTTTAAATAAAAAAAGGGAAGAGGTTAAGGCCTGGACATTATCAAGGTCTACCTCAGTAACTTCATGCTTGAAATCATCTTTCTAATGAATCAATGCCTACTCTTTTCATAAGCATCCACCCCTGCTTTCTCAGAACACTGAAAACGACAACTTTGGGCTGATTCAGCCTCATGTTTGTGCAACACGTTGGGAAATCTGAAGAATTCGTTGTATGCTGAACTTGGCCAGCCTAAAAGTGTCTCACACAGAACCCCTTGCATACCTGAAACCTCAAAACCAGCTGCAAACTGGGACTAGAAGGTCTGGGCAAAGACCACGTAAAATTTGCTGAATTATGCTGAACTTAACCCAAAGTATTTCCTCTTTCTCAAGAGTGTTAGCCCAAACCAGAAAAGCTTTCTATGAGTTGTATGAAAAGTTTTGCTACGAGGTCAAACCAAGACTTAAATTAAAACGCTTCCTCTTCCCACTTAAGAGGTACAACCAAAATTACAAACATGAACATTTGTAGAGAAGAGCCCCGCGGTGCTTCCCCATTTCCCCCCTGCACAAAGCCCCGTTTAGGTCAGTGTTCCCTGCCCCGGGGGTCTGTTGTCACCTGGCCCTGGACGATGGATTTGAGCAGGTGAAGCACGGCATGCCTGGCCTCGACGGGACGCTCCGGCTGCAGCATGTCAGCCACCACCTTCCACACGGCCTCCACGGCGTGCTGCGAGCACAAACAGTGAGGCAGGAAAGCTCAGCTCCTCCTGGGATCTCCAGCCAGCAGGTCACAGTGAATTACGTCAATTAACGATTAAGATCCAGGGATTTCATGTCTGGAGTTCTCTGTTCTGAGGGACACTCACCCACCTGGTCAAACACTCAGATCAACCCGAGCAGACACCAAATCCAGTCCTACATCCCAGGAACTGGAATTCCTCATTCCCACACTCACTTCAGTGGGAACATTTATGCAGAAGCCTTCACCCACTGCTGCTCATTATCAAGCCAGGAGATAAGGAAACCCCTCTAAACATCATTTCCCATGAACCGTCCTGAATATCCCCAGCATTCTCCTTCCAGGAAGGTCCAGGGAGCCCATCAGCTCCATCCTCTCTGCTCCAGAGCTGGAAGGTTGGGCAGACTAATTTCCTTTTACAGCGCAAAGCGGCCTCTGGGATCATCCATTTTAAAAAGTTTTCTAAACAACAGGAGTCTCTTATAATAGCTTGAGAGCTTCTGCTTAAATTTCCATCCTTCCAATACTCACTGAACACTTTGGAACTCACCTCTTCAATTTTTTTGGTTTTTGCCACTTCACAAATTTGACTGATTGCTCGTATTCTATTACTCAATCCACACTCTGTGCTCAGTTCCTGGAAAGAAGTGGAGAAATAAGCTAACAGTTTATCTTACTAGAAACACATCCATTTCTCCAAGGGGAGAAGGAATTCTGGTCTCCTTCTCGTTTTTTTTTAATTTTCCTCCTCGTGTGCCAACTATTCTGCTTAAAGACTTGTGGTACCAATTACTGGAATCAATTATTTTATTTTTCATTTCCACAGAACTGTAAGGTTTTCATAAAACAGAAACAGCTCCCAGCTTGTGGAAACTGTGACCACAGAAACTTCATCAAGCTCAGACCATAAAAAAAGAGGGGACAGGAAAACACACTGTAACCCAACATAACAATTGTCTCCACAGTATTCAAAGAGTGAATAACTCAAATGCTGGAGCTGCAAAGTAGGTGAGTTTTACATACAATTCACCAGTGAATGAGTTGAAAGATCATGAGAGGGAATGATGGAGAGGAACTGATTGGAGAGGAACCCAGGAGATGGAGCAAGCCCCTCCTGATCCCCTCAGCTGAGGTATCCCAGGCACTATCCTGGCACCTTCACTCCACTCAGTTCTCACACCTTGAGTATTTCTGCGGTGATGATAAACTCTGTCTGCTTGCCCTCCGACGACTTTGAACTTCCCCGGGATGTTCCCAGCCCCAGGAGGTTCCTGAACTTCTCTTTCAGTCCAGAATCCTTGCTCTGAGGCTTTGCCATTGCTGCCAAGTGCTGAGGCCCTGCAAACACAGAATAGAGTTCTGCTAAGGGAGGCCCAATGGGAATATTTCAGTATGAAAACACCAGTAACAGCATCACACCGGGACTTCTCCAAAGAGCTTGGGTGTCTTGAGCCTTTCCAAAGAGAAGCCCAGCACTGAGGAAACACAAGGAGCTCGTGCTGCTCCTGCCTTCAGCACCTGCATCCCACAGCTCCCCATGGAACGTGGGGCCTATGGGATGACCTGTCCTGGGAGCTCTGAATGCCCAGCCCACCACACAGGCTGGTTTTTGCAGTATGTCCGTCCACACACTTTTTGGAGGGTGTGAGCTGGATACTTGTTCCCAAAGCAAGGGCCAAGCACATCGTGCTGTGCTGTTGTTGTGGATGTGAGGAAGGACTTACAAATCTGAGTGTTGGAACATCCAAGAGCTGCCACGGCAAGGGACAGATGGGGAAAGAACAAGGATGGCCATTACAGCAACAACCTCCAGAAACTGTCTCCCCCTGCCCAACCCACTGTCTCTTGGGGACCCCTGCCCTGGGCACACAACCCTGCACAACCCTGGCACCCCTATATCCCCATGGACATTCCACGGCCTTCCCCACACCCTGGGCACAGTAGTCCCTGGTGCTCCCGGGGATGCAGCACAGAGCCTGTCCCAGCCTCCCAGGGGACACGCCATGGCCAGTGTCACCAGGGGACACGCCATGCCCCCCGCCCCCCATCCTTGGGGACACACACAGCCCCCAGCCCACTGTCCCAAGGGACGCCCAGAGAGCACCGCCCTGGGGACCCACCCCAGGCGATGGCACAATGTCCCCCCGTGACCCCCAAACAAGCCCGGACACGCCACATCCCACCCCCAACCCAGGACACGCCACAACCGCTCAGGGACACACAATGGGGGTCACACCACAGCCCCCCCCAAACACAACGAGCGTCACATCCCAGCCCCCTCCAAAACACAGCGGGGGTC
>VWZT01010402.1:124447-161539 GCA_013397055.1 Pachycephala philippinensis | reverse complement strand
ACGGGACAGGGGATAGGGGTACGGGACAGGGGGTGGGGGTACAGACAGGGGGTCGGGGTGCGGGACAGGGGATAGGGGTACGGGACAGGGGATCGGGGGTACGGACAGGGGATAGGGGCTTCCTGGGAGTATGGGAAGAAGGGATCGAGGACACGAGGCTTGCGGGAGAGGGGAAATTTAGGATTCCGGGCAGTATGGGAAGGGGGGATCGGGGTTGTGCTGGGCACGAGGAGCGGCTGGGGCTGCCTGGGGACAAGGGCAGGGTGTCCTTGTCACGTCCCACTCGGAACCCGGGATGTGGCAGCCAGGGATGTGGCTGTCCTGGGCTGGGGCTTGGGGATGCACCTTCAGCAGCCTCACCTGTGTTTCGGACATGTGTCCCTATCGTATGACATGTGACCCCCCTGTTGTCACCTGTTGTCACTTGTGTCCCAGGTCCTTCCGCCCTCCCTTGCCCCGTGCTGGCTCTGCTTGGGACTGGGGATGTGTGGTGTTGGATTGGCACTACGGAGTAGGAACTTGCCCTGGTCACAGTCCCCTGGGTGGTTGATGGCATGTGGGGCTGTCACTGATCTCTGTGAGGGCTGAAGGCATCTCTCCTCAAGCCTGAAATCTCTCTGCCATCCCGTGCAGGGAGCCAGATCCAGGGCACGGCCGGCATCCCGAGGCGCAGCAGGAGGAGGAAGAGCGTGTCCATTGCCTATGATCCCGGGCAGGGTGATGGGGCCGAGCCCCGGAGAGCACGCTGGGAGCCACGGGACTGGCGGGAGCAGCTGGAGCGCATCCGGGAGATGAGGAGGAGCAGGGATGCTCCCGTGGATGAGATGGGAGTGCAGAAGTGCTACGACAGCAGTGCACCTCCGCAGGTAGCAGCACTCCCACAGGGAACAGCATTCCCACAGGGAACAGCATCCTGCTGCCAGCTCCGGCAGGCACAGGAAAACACAGCCTCCCTCATCCTCATGCTGCCCCTGGATCTGTCCCACTCGGGATGTTTCCAGGACAGAAACTGGATCAGGACCCTGGGCTGGGATTGGTCCCAGAGGATGTAATGAATGTGAGGGGCAGTGCTGCCTTATGGAGCAGGCTGGCAGGGCGTGAAGCCACATTCCTTTTTTCCTTAAAAATCTCTGTAGGAGTCCAAGGAAAGTATCCAGCATGATGGCTGTGGAATGCAGAGGAATGTGGGGATCACCCGTGGGCAGGCTCGGAGAAGCAGTGGGAGCCCCTGGAGTGGGAATGTGGGGATCATGCACAGGCAGGCTCAGAGGAGCAGCGGGACCTGCTGGGCTCTGAGGGAGGGGTCTGGAGGACACAGCTGCACAGCCTCGGCACATGGAACACTGTCCTTGCTGCTGGCATCGTGCCCTGGGCTCGGATCCCTGGGGAGAAGGATGAGCTCTGACCCCGGACTCAGGGAACATCACACGCTCTCAGCCATGTGGGCTGGCAGCTGTGAGGCCAGGGGTCCATGGTGCACCACACGGAAATAGCTTCTCTTCCCTGGGGAAGCGGGGTTGTTGCTTCCAAGAAAAAGTGGATGTTGTAACCCTCAGCTCCTCACGCCATTTCTTTGTACCCCGAGATTATCCTGCTTCCACGCACTCAGGGATTTTTCCTGGTGCACCTGTGGTTTTGTAAACTTTGTAGGAGAGCTGGAGGGAGGATTACGTCCCATGTTATCCCAGGTCATTTTGGGTTAGTTGCATCATCCTCCTCACTCTGGTGGGACAGAGTCACATCTGGGGAGAAAGAATTGGGAAATAGGAGGTGCTGGCCTGGCTAAACCCTACATGGCAGCAGCAAAGGAATTTCGGGGATTTGTCCTTCTTCTCCCAGTCTCTGTCAT
This sequence comes from Pachycephala philippinensis, assembly GCA_013397055.1. Classification (NCBI taxonomy): domain Eukaryota; kingdom Metazoa; phylum Chordata; class Aves; order Passeriformes; genus Pachycephala; species Pachycephala philippinensis. The sequence continues at coordinate 159,690 of VWZT01010402.1, read as the reverse complement.
CCCAGTGCTTCAGATTTAGTTCTGTGAGGAGCTCACTGGAGCCAGACACCCAGTTCCTACTGAAGCCTAGGGGGGAAGGGTTGGGATTTTCAAAAGCTGCTTAGAGCAGGAGTTGTGTGAAAAATCATTGGGCGTTTGTACTTGTGCATCCTGTGGGGTCTCCTGAGAATCCCATCCTCAGGAAAAGCTTTGTCCAGCCCTTTGTGGCTCAGCACTGGCATCTTGGATGTGAGGTCCCAGCAGACAGAGCTGTTCCCTGCCCTCTCACAAATACTGACAGCTGAGCTTGAAGGTGTTCCTTTTCTCCCTTTATTGTGTGGTGGAATTAAAAGGTTATGGATTACTCCTGTTGCAGCCTTCCAGTCTCTTGGAGGCCGATACGGCTGAAGGATGGGAGCACACCCTGCACTGAGGGTGGTGCTGGAGGTGCCAGTTCCTCCCCGGGTGTCTCAGTGTCCCCTTTGTCCCCAGGTCATGCGCTACCAGGTGCTGCTGGCCCTGATGCTGTCCAGCCAGACCAAGGACCAGGTGACAAGTGCTGCCATGCTGCGCCTGCGCCAGCGCGGCCTCACCGTGGACACCGTGCTGCAGATGGATGATGAGACCCTGGGACAGATCATTTATCCCGTGGGATTCTGGAGGGTGAGTGTGGGGTCGCCACATGGACGCAGAGGAACCCCCTGTGCCCTTCCCATGGGGAGCTTTCCCCTGGAGTCACGCTAAAAGCTGAATTTTACACCAATTTCGGCACTTTGTATTGCCAGCAAGATAAGACTCTTGGCTGCAGGGCCTGGAGTGTGCAGGGAGCTTGGAGCTCCCAGCTCTCAGCACTTTGACTTCAAGGAGAAGTCAAGGCTCTGTCTCCCCTCCACAGCTCCCACGTGGGGCCTCACCTGTCACACACACTGATCCATGGCTGGTGTTCTGGGCTGTTGGTCTGTTTTCCCTGTAGTGGAGGGCAGCTTGGACTGTGTGCCTTTCCCCTTGGTTTTCCAGAACAAGGTGAAGTACATAAAGCAGACCACAGCCATCCTGAAGCAGAAGTACGGGGGTGACATCCCGAGCACCGTGGAGGAGCTGGTGCAGCTGCCAGGAGTTGGGCCCAAAATGGCCCATTTGGCCATGCACATTGCCTGGGACAGCGTGGCTGGGATAGGTGAGTTGGACTGGGTTTTTCCCATTCCTCTCCTAAATCCTGCCTGATCCATTCCCCAGGCAGAGGGGAAGCATTGCAGCCCCAGCCCCAGGAGCCTGGAAACATCCCTTTAGGTCAGTCATCTGCAGAGTGTTTGGGGAACGATGTGACCCTCAGCCACTCACTCAGTGAGTTGTAGGATTGAAGCAGCTGCTGCTTACCCCCAAATTTGATAGCAGAAGTTCCCAAGAGAAGTCACTGTCCTGGGGAGCTGGTGCCAGATGGGGCTGGACCATCACCTGCAAGTCCCAGCCTGGGGACAGATCAGTATTCCAAAATTATTTGCTGTTTGATGGAAGAGCCCTGGGAAAGCCAAGATGAGAGAGTGGGCGGGAGCTGGATCCTGCAGCCCCTGCAGTGACCGTGAGCTGGACAGGCCGTGGCCCTTGCACTACATCAAACAGCCCTTGGGGTCTGTTGTTCTCCTGCTGTGGGGAAGTCCAGAGGCAGCCAAACCAGCCAAGTGTTTTCCAAATAATTGTGTGCTCAGTTTTGATTTGGGAGGCAAGGCTTAGTCTTCCTGTTTACAGCAATTTCCTGAGTTTTGCCCAATTAGCCCTAGAGACAGGTTTATCACTGCTGATCTAACAATAATACACTTTGCATTCAGAGCTTTTGAGCTCAAAGCACATTATAAACACTGCTTTAAGCCTCCCAAGCCCTCTCTGCTGGTGGGTATTATGAAATGTGTTTTCCATGTGGGCAAAGGAAGGGGCAGAGATCACAATTTGCGTAACTTCAGCTGAAACTCCGGGAGGATGAGAATGTAGATAGGGAACGGGGGCCAGGCTGCCCTGTGCCTGCTCCATGGAGCAGGGGAGCCTTGGGAGAGAGGCTGGCTCAGATTGTGTGAGCCTGGGGAGAGACACCCACCCTAAATGCTTTTGGCTCCAGGCCTGGGAGGAAAATATTTGTTCTTGGAGTGAGCCTTCCCTGCACTCTGCTCCCGTTCCACCTGGCTGCTCCTGCTGCCCACAGGGGAAGCCTTGCCCCGGGCCTGGTGGCTGTCACAGGCAGCTTTTGGCTGTGCTCTCTCCGTTCAGGTGTGCCTGCCCCACCTAAACTCTGGGCTCTCCCCCCCCAGCTGTGGACACCCACGTGCACAGGATCTCAAACAGGCTCAAGTGGGTGAAAAAGGAGACCAAGCACCCCGAGGAGACTCGGGTGGCACTGGAGGACTGGCTGCCCAGGTGAGCCCTGAGTCCCTGCTGGCTGCAGGAGCCATGTCTGCACCAAGTCCTGCTCGGAGCAGTTTCAGGGACTGCATTTTGGCTCCCTCCTCTTCCAGGGTCACAGTAGCTGCAGGTGTTTCCCCTCTGCCAGAGCTACAGCAGCTCACCTGCGTGCTGGTTCTGTTGCTGTCAGATGGATCAGTCGCCACTAGTGGAGCTCTTGATCCCTGATTTTTGCCTTACCAAGTTTACCATGACCCAAGCCAGGTGCTTTTCCACACAGGGCCTTGCTGAGCCCAGTGGCCACAGCAGCATCAGCCCAGGGCTGGATCCTGGCCTTCACTGGTGATTAATTTTCAGTATCAAACACCAGCTGACACGTACACAGGGACATCTCCACAGCTGGCACGTGCCTGAGCACAAGCATTGTTCCCCACCCAGCTCAGCAGGATCAGGAAAGGTTGGGAGGGCTGTTCCTGGCAGGGATCAGGAAGGGTTGGGAGGCTGGGACTCACCTCCAGGGGAAGCCAGGAGGAGCAGGCAGAAGGGGAAAGGGATCCCAATAACACTGGAGGCTGTTCCTCACCCCTTCCAAGCAACTGCATGGCAAATCTGATCCTTCTCCTCTCACTGCAGGGAGCTCTGGAAGGAGATAAACTGGCTCCTGGTGGGCTTTGGGCAGCAGACCTGCCTGCCTGTGAACCCTCGCTGCAGCCAGTGCCTCAACCAAGACATTTGCCCAGCTGCCAAGAGACTCTGAGGGATCATCCAGCCTTTGGAGAGCTACAAAGCTGCTTGGGCTGAGCCCTGGTAAAGCTGGGCCTGGCACAGGGCTGGCAGTGTGACTGCAGGGGACAGGAGCCTGTTGCAGCAGCTCAAGGGAACAGCCACTGGCAATAGCTCAGCTCTCCAGAGGAAAAAGGGGCTTTGAGAGGCAGCAATCCTGCTGGGACAGAGCTGAAGGCTCCAGCCTGGGTGAATGGCTGAGCACGTCCCAGCTGTGCCACGCTGAGTCACTGGAGAGAAAAGCTTTGTCCTCAGGGACTTGCTGCTGCTTGTAAATACTCATTTAATAAAGGTGGTGAGAGTTTTTTTGCACCCACAAGGTTTGCTGGCATTTGTGTGATGAGGGGAGGAGAACATGGGTGACCTCAGCAAGGCTGAGACCATGGCAACCAGCCCTGCCAGGGGCTCTGCCACCACGAGGTGTGCTGCCAACAGGGCAAGAGCTGTGCCAGGGGACATCCAGGGTGGACAGCAGGAGGAATTTCATCATGGAAAAGGTGGTTAAATGCTGGAAGGGGCTGCCCAGGGAGGTGGTGGAGTCCCCATCCTTGGAGGTGTCCAGGGAAGGCCTGGACATGGCACTCAGTGCTTGGGACTGGGGACAAGGTTGGGATTGGGCACAGCTTGGACTCGATGATCCTGGAGCGCTTTTCCAACCTTGGTGATCCTGGGATTCTGAGGTAGAGCTGAAGCCTTCCCAAGCCAGGAGCAGAAGGAATCACTGCCTGGACAAGTGACCTCTGGGTCCTGGCAGCAGAAGAGCAGGGGGTGATGCAGAGCAGGGCCAGGAGATGAGCCAGTGCCACTCTGTGTGTGCCACAAGGGTTACAGCAGCCACAGGAGCCAGGCTGTGTCCCCAGGAGCTGACAGAGGGACACCACCACCCCTGTGTTTTGTTCTTCAAAGAAAGGGCAGTGCTGACTTAATTGTGGAGCTTCAAAGGGATAATTCCAGCTCCTCTTTAAAGAGGCGAGGGAGGAAGCAAAGTTTACAATGTGCTAAAGGGCTGCAATTCCGCTCTGGGCTCCCTGAGCAGCTGAGGAAGGAGCAGATAAGTGCTGGGTACATGGCAAACCAAGTTTATTACTGACATTACAGTGTACATGGTGGGTTTGCAATGCTGCTGACAGCCTTAGACTTTATTGATTTTTCTTTTCCAAGTTAAATGTACAGGAACTGAATAATTACTACCGAGCTACAAGATGCCAGGAATGCAGTAATGCTTCAACCGGGAGCAGTTTCCATGGACTAAGAGATTAAGATTTTCAATCTTATCAGTACGGATTTTGCACACCTGATTTCTTTTGATCTACATTCAAAACTACACAAGGTTTTTTGTCTTCCCCCCCTCAACTACAGCAGTCTTGGATGAGAAATAGGGTGTTTATGCCAGGTCTGTGCTCTCTGACGTGCATCAGAGTGTCCTGGGAACGCTCTGCCCTGCGCAGCCCGGGCGCTGCCGGGGTTTGGCGACGCGGGCACGGGAAGCAACGTGCACACCATGGAAAAGAGGGGCTCCTTCCAAACATTACCCAGAGAGAGAAGATAGTATTTTGGGGGCCAAAAAGAGAGCAGGTAATTTGAAGTGGGATGGGGAAGAGGTGTCTTGTTAATGGCAGAGCCCTGAGGGGAGGCAACCTCTCCACATCCCCCATCATCCCACGGCCTGTCTCGTCATCCACAGCCAAATACCTGCACCAGTTCCTCTCCAAAGTCATTATTTTCAACCTGTTCAGCCCATCAACAATCCTGAAAGTTAACTTTCATAAAGAGAACTCATCTCCTTCACCCCTGAGGCTCTCCATGCTCTCCTGCCAGCATCAAAGGGCCACAGGCACCAGCTGCTCCCCAGGGAAGCCGAACACCCCATGCTGAGCCCCAGCCCGCTGCTGAGGAGAGCAGAGAATGGTATAAGGCACCTTTTAGCTCCGTAATTTGGAAATACCTTAGGAAATCCACACAGAGCCATTCCCACATCCGTAGCACACTGACCACCCAAGGGTTTTTAATCACAGAAGGGCTGGAGTGGGGCAGGGCACAGCCACAGCTCTGTGTTCACACGTCATCCATGGCCAGGTGATCGCTGCCGTTTGCTTTCAGCTGGGAAAAGTGAGTTTGTATTCCCAGTCCCTTCCCACAGCGGGGCTGGGATTGCTGCTGGAGCGTGGGAGGGAGTGGGACAGCCCCAGCCCCTGCCCCGGTAATACAGCTCTGCTACCTGTGAGCGCCGCTGAGTCACCTTCACTCACACAGCCACAGGCAATCATAAAGAGCTTAAATGGACTTAATCTGTAACACTTTAAAGATACACTTTGAATGCTGAGAGTGGGGGTCTGAAGGAGGCCACAGGAAGCCAGAGGTACTGCTCACTCCATCACACCAGTGCCTGCTCCATCCCCAGCCCCACAGACACCCCATGGCTTCAGAGGATGTCCTTCCAACGGCGAGGCACTCCCGGGCTGGCGACACCAAATCCCAGCCCAGGTGGGACCTGGAGCAGCCCCACTCCCCAGCGCCGAGCTGCATCCCTGTGTTCCCTCCTGGAAGCAGATGTTGGGTCATCCCCACTTCCAGGTCTGTCCAAAGAGTTTTTGTAGCATCTCGTGGTTCTCATCTTCATGCTCCGTGGGGCAGGACCGGCCCCGCTCCCTCCTTCCCCTGCCACATCCACGGCTGCAGCTGGGGAGGGCTGTGGCCTTTGGGTTTGGGGTTTGCTTTTAAACCCCACCCTCTCCCCTCTGCACAGCTGTCAGGGGGTGACAAATGGGTCTTTACTGCCAGGCCAGGAGCTGCTGGTGGGGGGGAAGTTCCTAAACTAACTGGAAACACATGGGACTTCATTTAAAAAAAACAAAACCAACAAAACAAACGTTTTTGCTTCAATAGCAAAGCGATTTCCAGCCACAGTCCATTTTCCCATGGTGGGAGTAGCTAATGCTGGGCATAGGGAGCTGGGGAGGGGGTCCCTGGTACCCCCACCCTGCGGGCACCCACCATGAGCCATGAGATATTTCCACAGGGGCACAGAGCATCCCATGGGGCTCAGTCTGGGACACCCACAAAGCCAGAACACCCCACATAAAAAGTAAAAAAGAAGTAACAGAAGCCTAAATGATGCAGGTAAGAAACAAGAGTTAAAATTCTTCCAGTCTTTTCTCACAGGAACGGGGGACGGTGGGCAGCTGGAGCCAGGCTCAACAGCAAGCAAGAAAAGGAGCTTTGGTCACATTTGTCTTATGAGAATCGCTGGTGAGTAACAATAATAATAATAATAACAATAATAATAAAAAATAAAAATAAAAAGGACTTTAAAATACGCCTTGTAAAAGCAACCAGTGAAGAGCAGAGCACAAAGCATCTCACGTGGACACCGAAGGACAGGGCGTAGGCACCTCAGAAACGTCCGAGCTGGGGCGGGAGGAGAGCGGACGGCGGCCACCAGCAGGGCTCAGAAATTGCTGAAAATCTCCCGTTTCTTGTTCCAGTCCATCTGCGGCGCTCGCTTCTTCACACGCTTGGCCCTCACCTTCTCCTTGGCCTCGGCGGCCGTCGGGCTCAGGCTCAGCCCGCTCTCCTCAAACGGGTCCTTCTTGTCCGTGTCTCCGTCCTGCATGGAGAAGGGACAAGAGCTGTCACCCCTGCAGCATTCCCACACCACGGCAGCGTCCCACAGCCTTTCATGGAATCACTGATGTTGGAAAACCCTCTAGGATCAAGTCCAAGCTGTGCCTGATGCCCACCTTGTCCCCAGACCAGAGCACTGAGTGCTACATCCAGGTGTTCCTTTGGGAACTCCACCACCTCCCTGGGCACTTCCAATGCTTAACAACCCTTCCATGAAGAATTTCCTCCAGCCTGCACAATGAGCAGATGTGCAGGGATGGGTTTTGTAGGAGCAGAAGGTCAAAGCCCCTTCCCTGTGCCATGCCCATGGTTTCACTGGCAGCAGCATCTGTGCGGCCACGGAGTTCATTACAACACTGCATTTTGTGGGGGCGTTTCTCCTGCCTGAAGAATGTGTGACTGCACAGCTGGGAGTGGAAAAGCAGGAACACAGAAGGTGCTGCCCGGCTGCACTCGTGTCAGGTGTGGGTAAACACACAGAATTGAGATCTTTGGTCCTAGGGAAACCTTTCAGAGCTTTCCTGCTGGCACTGCTGCCCCACCAGGCATGCCCAGCTCCGAAACAGAGTGCACAAACCCTGCGGATAACCGTGGGCAGGGCCTTCCACCAGCGCTGTGAGATAACAGCACCGGCCTTGCTGGGCTGAATGAGGCCAAACTGAGCCCAGGAAACCCCTCACACCCCCAAGGACTCTGGCTTCTAGCACTGAGGTGGGACAGCCACCCCTGAACAGCCCAAGGGTGGCTCCACTGGAGTCACTCCAGCACTGAGGCACAGCCCATGTTTCCAACTTCCCCACCCCGGGGACTCTGACTTCTTGTGCAGTGACCCCTGGAGCAGCCCAGAGGTGACTCAGGGGGAGAACCCGCTGTGCTCCCCACAGGGACACAGCCTGGTGTTCCCAGGGCAGCAGCCATGGGATCAGGACATGTATTATTCACTGCTCCCGGGGAAATACAGGTGGCAGATTGCAGGCGCTCGGCCACAGCTCAGACACAGCTGATGCCCGAGAGGCTTCAGGGCTCTGGGTGCTCACAGAGAGGCCACGTGAGCACTTGGTGCTGTCACATTCCTGCTCCCAAATGTCCTGGGGCAGGGGACAGCACGGCAGAGACCCCACAGAGCACCTGCCCAGAGACTTTGCTCTATTTTCAGCAGAACCTTGTGCTAAAGATCAATTTTTGAGCACTTTACAAATCCCCTATTCCTTAATACAAATCCCCACTTCTTATTTTAAGAGGAAAAAAATCAATAACACCTGAGAATACCAATCTATGCCTTGTGTTGACTTCAGGTTGCCACTTCACCTTGCCCAACAAGTTTTGCCCCTTTCCAGTGTTGAGCCACACCAAAGAAACCCCTTCAGCCCAGCCAGTCACCAAAACCAACTCCTCCCCTCCTTTAAACACTGTGATAAATTCATTGTGCTCCAAAGAAAAAAAAAAAAAAAGGCTTTTTTTAATTTTAGCCTGCCCTGGTCCTGGTAGCAGCACTTGAGCTTCAGTTCTGCTCTTCATGGATCCCCAGCCTTGCTGTAGCTCATCAGGGTAATCACACTTAAGATCCCAAACTCCTACAGACATCCTTTCACCTCCCACCTCCTTCCAAACTATCCAAGCAGGAATCACTGCCCAAGAAGGTGCCAGTGAACACCCACAGTGCAAGGGATGTGAAAAAACCCTGGATTTTGGTTGCTGGGTAGATACAAGTGAACCCAAGTCTGGGAGATAAACTGAAAGCACATCAATACACAGCACTGTGAGGCAGGACTGTACCCACACCAGGGTGTAAAAGGGACAGGGAGTGTTTGGGGTTTTTACCTCGGATTCCTTCCCAGGGCTCTGCAGGTCGCTGTGAGATGAAGACGTGGATCCTCCGTTCAGCTGGAGGAAAGGACAATGTCAGTCTGGTTTGTGCCAGACAGAATTAAACCCAATAAACAGCCAGGTATAGCAATGCTGGGCTGCTCCAGGGATGGGGCCTGGAGGGAATGGTCCTGCTGAGGGGACCCTGCACTCACACAGGAGCTCCCTGGGACTCCCAGCACAGCTGCTGCTCTGCCACATCCCCGCCCCAGGCAGAGCGTGGTCCCCTTCCCCTTCCTGGGACATTGCCACCTCCTCCCATTGTCACCAGGATTAAATGAGGCTGAAATTGGCCTTGTTCAACCTCTAAGTTAAAGCTGTATCAGGGAGTAATTAAAACCAGGCAGTGAAGCTGAGCTAAATGAGCCTTGGGGCATCCAGGCTCACCTGGCACAGGTGGGAGCCAGGGAAAGACCCTGATCCCTCCTGATCCCTCCAACACATCCCCCGAGGCTGCTGGCCCTGGCTGTCACCTGCAGCAGGCGAGGACTCACCTGAGTCTGTGCAGATCCATTGGTCATGGGCTGGGGCACCACACCTGGACAGCACACAGAGAAAACACACAGTGAGCACCCTCAGCTGGGATTGCTGCCTCAGGTCCCAGGAAAGCATCCCTCAGCATCATCACCTGCCATCCCACACCTTCCTCCTCCCCTGCCCACCCCACCAGCTCATCCTGTCCCTTGACTTTGTCCTGTGCTGTTTCCCAGCCCATACAAAAGCCTTGCCCCTCTCCTCGTGCCCTTCTGGAACCACATCCCTGTCAGATCCCCTGAATTCACTCCATTTCACCCTTGTAATCAGAGGAAAACACCTGCCAGGAAGGGCACCACGTAACCTCCCTCTACAGGCATTAACTGCTGCACACCCCCATTTTTTTTTTGACCATTAGTTTGTCTTCAGAAGTTCTTTAATCAAAAATCTTAAAAGTCAACTCAAAAATCTTCATCAAAATCAGCGTTGTCACAACAGTGCCTGGCACACAACCTGCTCTCCAGGCACCCTGGAATTTTTTTTTGTTCACTTCCAGTGATTTACTCTAACAATAGCCCACACAATGGCAAATGTTATGCATTTAAGCTGCCAATCACCACGATCAAGTCATTGCCCCAGGCATTACCATGTCTCACTGCCCCAGACTAACAGATGTGTTAATTGGGACAGGATTAATAACTGAATTATGTTAAGCATGGACACTTCCCTAGGGACTGATTGGGGGCTGCATCACTGCAGACTGCAGGGATTTCTGGGGCAAAGCAGAAAAATAAACCTAAAATGTGATTTTGAGAGTGTGCTGGTGCAAAAATCTCTGTGTAGCTTTGGGATCCTTAAATATTTTATTGCAGTGAATGCTGGACTGGTGTTTAGAGTAGGACAAGCTCTGAGCAATGGGCATCAGAAGAGTCAGCTCACACAGAAATGATATTTATGTCTCTGGTATCATAAGTAGCTAAATTTTAAATTATTTAAATGAAAAACAAGCTTCAGATGCAAAGGGATAGAAAAGTGGAACCGGACTTCAAAAACAAATTTGCCACGTCTAGAAATACTTCTGTATTTCCTTTATCTAAAAGGGTCTTAAAACCCACTCATTGGCTTAAAGGCTGAGGTGCTCAGAATGAGCAGCAAGGCTTGGAAATTGTCAGTTTGAGGTCGAAGCAGTCCAGTTAAAGAGGACAATTATTATTTCCTCTTACCCTGCGAACAGCAGAATCTCCTAGAGCCCTCTGGCACCAACGCAGGTGCCAGGCAGACCCAATTCCTGCTCCCTGGTGAATGCAGGGCCTGGAGCACCCATCCACCCTCCCCGTGGCTCTGTCCCCTCCCGGAAACAAGGGCTCCTTTATGGCAGTACCACCAGACAGCCCCGGCTCCTCCTGGGAGCATCTGACACCCTGTGAGCTCCCCAGCATTGTCTGACCCATTTCTGGGGACAAATCTGCCCATTGAGCATCCCTGGGGTGAGCTGGGGATCAGATAAGGAACAGCTGTGCTGGGAACACAGAGCTGCCCATTGAGCCGAGAACGGGAGCTGCGTCCCCACCCGGGAGTGGGGCAGGTTGGGGAGTGGATGAGCAGCTTTCCCTGGCAGGTTTCAGCAGTAGGAAAACATTTCCTGCAGCAGTCATGCCGTGATCAGCTGGCGTGGAGCCCTTCCCTCTGCACACAGCGGCCTCGCTCCGGGGCTCTGCAGGTGCCCACAGGTTCCTTCACTGGAGCAAGGAGCAATCAGGGAATCAGAGAATCGTGGAGTGATTCAGGTTGGAAGGGACTTTAAAGCTCATCCAGTCCCACCATGGGCTCATCCAGTCCCACCTTCCACTAGAACAGGCTGCTCCAAGCCCTGTTCAACCTGGCTTTGAAGGCTCCCCCCCAAATCCCACCACACCTCAGTCCCTTGGTGGCAGCGAGTTCCAGAGTTAATTATTCACCGTGTAAAAGCAACAAACTGTTTTTTGGCTGGATGAGGGTGTATTCTCACTATTTATAAATAGCTGGGTGGTGCTCAGGAAACTACTGAGGGATGAGACAGGAGGGAAACATGACTCTCCCTCGCTCCTGAGATCCCACCCATGGCACAGTGAGTCATGGGAACGGCGCAGGGTCACCCTGGGAAAGGAAGGTCTCACCTTTGGTGTGCTCCTCCGTGGGGGTCACCCCCAGCTTCTTGAAGTACTCGTCTGTTTCGGGGTCCACCACCAGGAGCCTGGCTTCGCTCTCCTTGGATTTGATGTGGGACACCACCTCCGAGTGCCGCAGGCCCTCCACGTTTATCCCGTTCACCTGCAGAGCGACGGCATCAGAACCCAAACCTGCGCCCAGAGATGCTGCTCCCGGCTCTCAGACCCCCAGAGCAGCCCCCTCTTTCCCTAAGGGGTGGGATTTTCCTTTTTTCATTCCTGCTGGGATGATAGGAAGGCTACAGGCTTTTTCCTTCCCCCTCTCCAGCCAACCGTGGCCTCCTAAATCCCCCAGTGCCTCTGCTAGAGCATCATCCACACGCCTCTGCCTGAATCCCAAACACATCCATGGGGAACCACAGACCCCAGGCTCCCACCAAAACCCTCTGCCTGCCCTCTTTGGTGCTGTCAAACCCAGCCTTCCCCTTGGATGTGCCCCAGGAATCTCAGGCTGCCTGTGGGCACAGACAGTGGGCTGGGTGCACCACTGTGTCCTACGGCATCACCGTGCCATCCTTCATCCCTCTGGGATGGAAAACCGTGGATTTTTGTGCCCCTGATGGGCGAGGCCCCGTGCCTGGCCCACGGATTCATCTCTCCCTTCCCTGCGTGCGAGCCAGGACCTACAGGGAATGTGATCCTGCGCTCCGGACTGTTCCCTGCATGGAGGGGACAATGGTGACTCGGGACATTGTTCGGTGCGAATGAATCACCCTTTGTCCCCCAGGAAGGGCTCTGCACCGCCCTGCCCGACAGCCTCGGCACGACCAGAGCTCGTCCTCATCCAAAGGGACGAGGCAGGAAGACCCTGCAGAGCCTGAGCTCCAAACTCTGCAGGGAACCAGGTTCCCCCTGCTCCTCAGGGCACAGCTGCAAAGGCTGGGATGAAAAGGAGCCCCTTCCCAGGCTCTGCACCTCATTCCAGGCGCTGCCACCCTCAGCTGCCAGCTCACAGCCCTGCTCCACCCCTGTCCTGCCACCCCAATCCATGCCCAGGGCTCACCCCTGGTTGAGCTGGGCCAGGCAGCCCAGGGCTGCTCTCCCCCCACCCTAGCACAGGGCTGGGGGGGCATCAAATATTTATCCAAGCCCTAAAGAGCGGGCAGGGAGGGGATCAGGTTTCCAAGCTTGCCAGCTCACCCGAGCTGCTTTGTGTGTGCCAGGCCCTGGGCCAAGCCCATAAATAAATAACTCGACCCCTGGATGTGACACCACAGCAGTCACTGCCACCCGTGCCCTGTGCCCGGCCCTGGCCCCACACTGCTCCCAGCATTAATCTTTCAGCTGCTGGGAAGAGGCTGCAGCTCCCACTGCCTGGGGAATAATTAATCATGGGGCTGGAAAGCAGGAGAGTGCTCTGGTCTTAGGATTTTCCCAACTCACACTCTTCCAGGGCTGCAAATCCCATTCCTGCTCTGAGCCGGGAGCAAGGGCCACAGCTTGGTCCCTGTGGGGTGGTTTTGGGGTTCAGCATCCTGGGGAACAGCCTGAGCAGGGGATATGCATGTGCTCCCACAGGGAAAGGGGTGATGGCTGCTCTGCTGGCTGCTGGGTCAGTCCCTGCCTGTCCCTCTGCTCGGACAGGCAGCTCTGGGTGGGGGAACCTCCTTCTCCAACACACAAGCCAAAGAGAGGGCAATTCCCAGACCCACCCGAACTTTTTGGCCCCATCTTGGACAAAAAGTGTTGCTCAGCACCTGGTAACCAGCAAGATGCTTCCAAGAGCACTCTCTTCCCCATCTTAAGACAAATGATTTCGTGTCTTACGATCTCTGCAAAGCCTTTTTCCTTATTTTTCCAAGCATTCCCTGGCAGGACATCAGCTCAGCCGGGCGGCACCCACCTGGCCTTATGCCCACAGCCACCTGCCTGACCCTCCTCGGTGCCAGCCAGAGCCAGCACAGCACCTTGGGGACACGGGTCAGTAGTGGCCTTGGCAGTGCTGGGGGAATGGCTGCACTCAGCAGTCTTGGAGGGCTTTTCCAGCCTAAACAATCCCAAATTTCTACTCTATAATTCTACCCAGACTCCAAAACTCACAAATTTCCACTTGGCAGGAAAGGAAGGAGCACAAAGCCACTGCCAGAGCAGGCCCATCAGCCTCAGGGCTCCGAATTAGAGGAATACTGGGGGGATTGGGTGGGAAATCATGAGATGGGGGTTGTTTCAGCTTCCTGAGGGTCCCATCCCTGCTGCTGTCCCCTCGTTACCTCCACGAGCCGGTCCTGGGGCCGCAGCCCCGCCCGGGAAGCCGGCGAGTCGGGATCCACGGAACGGATGAACTGCCCCGGCCGGGATTTCTCACTGTGCAGGTTGAAGCCGTAGCCATTGGGGCCTTTCTTCAGGTGGCAGAGACGTGGGCACAGCTCCTTCTGTCCGTTTAAATCCTGGTTCATGGAGGAGAGGGTGGGGGAGACAAGACACGGGGGTTAACTGATGGCTTTGGGGTGGCTCTCAGGCAGATGTGACCGTAAATAAAGCCCCAAGGAAGCACCGTATCTGACCCCCATCCTCCCGTCCCCGCCACGGGGACAGGTTAACAAATGGATTTCCTCTCATTGAGTCTATTTTCGAAACTCAATTGTCCAAAATCACTCCAGAAAAATGAAAACAAAACAAAAAATGCATTTCCTTCACCGGGAGTGGCTCAGATGAATCCACCCATAGGCTGGGACCCCCCCCCAGCAGTGGCCGAGCCCCAGCCCCGGGCAAGGAGGAACCAAGGCTGAGTTGTGCTTTGCCCGGGCTCACCCAGACCCGGGATTAACCTCAGGCAGGTATTTAAGGCAGCGCCACACCCTTGGTCTCAGTGACACCAGCATCACCCACTGGTGCCATCCCCTCCCAGCGAGGGGGGACCAGGATGATGAACCCGAACATCCAAGAGCTCCCTGCAGCTCGGGAAGGCTGAGCTTGGCAGGATGAACAGCACAGGGGCACGTGAGGAGTTTAGTGCTTCCCCTCATGTCATGGAAAATGCTTTATGGCTCCTCAGGGCAGCCAGGGAGCAACAAATCCTGGTTTTCTCCAGGTCTGCAGGACCCATTACATTCCCTCAGATGCTGCTCCCAGCAGCAGCCCTCGCACCAGGCAGCTCCAGCTCATGGCACAGCACCACATCCCTGCAAGAGGCACCTCGGAGATTCAGGGTGTTCATTTCCACCCATGGCCTAAGGAAAACATCCCCCCGGATGAGTTTTAACCTCCCCTCAGCAGGGGCACCACTCTGCTCCCCGCCTGCCCGCAGAGAGGATTTGTCTCAGATCACATTCACAGGGAAATCTCTCACAGCCTTTCCCTCCAAATTAAAAATCCAGGCAGCAATTTCCTCCTCCTTCCTCTCTTGGCCAAAAGGCACCATGAAACACCAAACCTCCCAACTCCTTCATCCCCTCAAGGAGGGGTTTCACAGAGGAAAACAAAGTGGGGACACAGAGTGGTCACCCCCAGGGATCCCCATGCTGGGGGATGGAATTTTCATAGAATCCCAGAACAGTCTGGGGTGGAAGGACCTTGAAGATCATCTTGTTCCAGTCCCCTGCCATGGGCAGGGACACCTTTCACTATCCCAGATTGCGCCAAGCCCTGTCCAACCCATCCTCGGATATTTCCAGGGATGGGGCAGTCACAGCTTCTCTGGGCAATTTTGGCTGTGGCTGCAATGCCCGGGGGGACAGATGTAGATCAGGGTTCAGCACCAGTCTGATCAGTTCAATCCCAGCATCCAGGAAGAAACAGGGATGCAAAATGACCAGTCCTTACAACAGAATGGTTCAGGTTGGAAGGAACCACCGAAGGTCATCTAAGTCCAATCTCCCTCTTCAAGCAGAGTTGCCCAGAGCCCATCACTCAGGATTGTGTCCAGACAGCTTTCCTCTGGCACAGGAGGGGCACCTGGACCACCAAATTCCTCAAAAGCTGCTCACACACGAGGGTCAAAACCAGCAGTGCCCATCACAGGCATCGGGGCACACTTTGAACTGCTGCAAACTACTCCTGAATTTTACAGAGATTCCCTTAGCAACTGAGTTTTTTATTAAAAACCAGCTCGTGGTGTTGACACCCCAGTCCCAGATCAGTTCTTAAAGGGGAAAAGTTATCAGTACAACAACCCAAACCAGGATGGGGCTCCCCAGCCCCTCCTCTACCTGCTGCCCACCCCCAGAGCAGCCCTGCACCCCCATCCTCTCCCTCTGCACATTTAACCCTGCTGCACCTTTCCCATGGCCCCAGAGCAGCCAGTTCACCCTATCTGCAAACATTTCCAGCCTGCCTTGGAATTCTTCAAAAACTGAAGAAAACAGGAAATGATTCAACTGGCCCAAGAGGGTCGGACTCGCGTGACCTTAAAGGACACATGGGGCTCTGTGCTGCAGGACAAGGGGAGCGTGTCTGGGGTCACCAAAGTGCATCTGGGATCACATATTTGGGTTTAAAAAGCACATTTTAAAATCATTTTCCTCCTGCTCCATTCTTACAGGGTCAGAGCTCCTGCAGCAGTGTGAAAACACTGAGAGAAATCACTGGGAATCACCCAAAAATCTGTGCTGGAGGTGCTGTCCCAGTGTAGGGATCCCTTAGGGACACCCTGGCAGGGTCAGTCCCTCCTCCTCCAGGGCATCCCCTGGGATCAGCAGTGAAATCAAATTACTCACTAAATAAACCACACAGGGAAAAGCTTCACTGCAGGATCCCTTTGCTGCGAGGGTGCTGACCTGTGCCATGCCCTACGTGGGTTTGTGCTGCTGTCACCACAGAATCTTGAATTTAAGGTCCTTAACTTGGATGAATTCAAGACATTTATTTTTAAATACACACATATAAAAAAATAATCCCAATTCAGCATCTGTTCTGGGCAGAGATCCTCGGAGGAAACTGCTTATCCTCCTGCAGAGATGATCCAGGGCTTTTGCCGGGCTCTTAAACCTCCCAGCCAACGCAATCCTTGGCTGCTGGAAAAAACAGGTCTTGGAGCTGAGCTCTGCAAAGCCCCTCTCCGGGATTAAGCAAAGGCTGACACTCCCTTCGCTCCCCCTGCTCACACCCCCCAAGACACGGAGCCTCTGCCTCTCCTGCCAGCTCCGCTCCTTATTTTCTTTTTGGCCCGTGCCAGCGTTTCCCTGGTTGTGTTCTGGGAAGATATTTCCTAAGCTCCCGGGGGAATTTGGCCTTTGTGAAACCCAAGCCGTGCCACAAAGCGTTCCCTGGAACAGCAGCATGTTATCTGGGCTTCCCAGGAGCCCGCCTGCAGAACCGCTCCGGCCCCGCTCCGGAGGAGGCTCCGCCGCCTCTCACACGCCAAGCACTCGAAAGCCAACTTGGATTAAGTTACATTCACATGGATGCTGTAAAGCAACAAAATCGAACTCCATTTTTTTGTCTTAAAAAGCCAGAAATTGCCCACACACACAAAAAAAAAACCTTGCAAAATGAAGCTTTTTTTTTTTTTTCCCCCCAGGAATCCAGGCACTTCCAGTGGCCACTGATTTTATGAACTGGATGAAGCAGCAGTGGCAGGGTACTCTCCTCTCTCTGTGTCATCCCCAGGAATGTCTGTGCAGATAAATGCTGCCTGGATGATGAGCTGCACTTACAGCCCATCCCTGGAGCTGCAGCTTGGGGCAAACCAGCGGCATTTTACAAGGAAAAAGGTTTCAGAAGCGCAGCTCAAGCTGGTCCATTTAAAAATGCACAAACAAGACATTAAATAACAATGAAATGCTTTCAGTAAAATTAAAAAAACCTGATTGGGTGTTGCCAGCTCTCACAATCTCATGGCAACCCTTCCAGCATCTGATTTTTTATTTCCCTTAGAGTTTCCAGCGCTGCTGATGGGAACTGGGGTCCCTCAGGAACACCCCTTGGCTCATGGGGGTCACCTGGGGACACCTGTGGCTTGTTGGGGTTTTCCAGAGACAAGTCCCAGCTCCGTGGGGTTCCCCAGAGATCCCCCTTGGCCCATGGGATGCCCCAGCACTGGCTTTGTGCCACCCTGTGCAGGTCCCAGCAGTGACCAGGACCATTCCTATCCCCTACATCTGGGGCTGATATCACAAATGTCACCAGCTCTGATTAATGAGGGCTTTCCGTGCCATTAATTAGCACGTGGCAGCCTCCATGAAAGCAGAATCCAATCCCAGAAGCACCAAAAGGAACCAAACTCCCCTCCCGGGTTTTGAGGGGCAGCAGAGCAGCCCCCAAGCTCTGTTACCCAACCTGCCCCTAAAAAAGACCCTCCCCAGCTCAACACCACGAGGCCACCGGTGCCAGAGACCCTCCTGCTGTCACTGCTGAGCCAGCCCTGAGCCACATTCCAGGACAGGGATGTCCCCTGCTCCCCACAGCCCGGTCCCACCGCTTTCCCAAAGGACACTAAACCAGCCTGCACCTTCCCACCACCCCCCAGCCTGACCCTGAGCAGGAACAGGGATAAAAAGGGCTTTTCAAAGACCAGCCCAAAAAGCTGCAGGAACATCCTCGCTCTCTCCATACCCAGGGTGCCACACTGGTGGCCAGGTCCCAGGACTGTCTCCAGTCCTTCTGCCCCTCAATCTCATGCCCGCAACAGGGTAAAATGTCTTGAAAGCCACGGTTTAGGGCTTTATCCCAGGAATAAAACACCGGTGACCGTGTGGACACCGGCTCTCCTGGTCCTCCGGGAGAGGAAGAGGAGAACACACACACACACACACACACACAGAGCTACTCTAGAGGCCAAGGCCAGGTTGATACCATCTGCCCTGGGACCCCGGTGGCTCCCCGTTCAACGCAGCTCCTGTGGTGCCTCAGCCACAATGTCACTGAGCCTCTCAGCACAGGGGTCACCCCAAAGCTCCTCCCAGGCTGACGGGACACTCTCGGGAAGGGCAGGGTGTCCCACGGGGGTGTCTCACGGCGGGAGCAGGAGCTCCAGCCCCGCTCACACCCCAGAATGGGATTTGCTGGAACTCCACCAAGCTCATCTCCTGGGTGTGCCGGTCATAATCACCGGGATCAGGGCTCGGCCCTAATTGGCTCAGTCCTGCCTGGGACCACCTCACCCTGCTCCTGACACCAGCTCACCCCTCCATGCCCATCCCGGGGCCTTTGCCATTTCCAGGGGCAGCCAAACAGGCTCCAGTTGCCCCTGCTGGGAATTGGCAGCACCTGGACACACTCCAGGCTCCGGATCACCCGGTGACAGGTCAAACCTTTCCATCCCTGCTCAGCAGAGCTGGAGAAAACCCAGGCAGGAGCATTCCTGCCTAATTTACATTGTTAACATACTTTCTTTCAAGTCAGCTCCCATGGTGTTTCCTCTCTTTCTCTGTGTGGTTTCAGTCAGAAAATGGCTCCTTTGCTCCCTCCAGAACAAACCTCAGCAGCAGAACACCAGGGCTGGGGGACACCTTGGGACATGGAGATGTCCTGGGGGGACAGGGAACACTGCTCAGAGGCTCGGTGTCCATTCCCACTGTCTTGCCTCCAGCTGGGACTTCCCCATCCCCTGCACTTTGGATTCTCCAGTGCAGGCAGCAGCACCAAGGGATGCAGGGGAGGGGATGCACAGCCACCTTCAGGGGTTGTGGAGCAGAAATGCAGGATCCCAAACCAAATCCAAACCCCAGCAGGCAGAGGAGTGAGAGGCAACACTGGGAGCCTGGAAAGAGCTAAGGAGGAGGAGAAACCGATGCAGGAAAGGGGCCCAGGGGCCACTGCACCACTGGAACAAGGAATCCATTTACACCCCCTGACAGGGGCACCCTCCCTTGGCAGTACTGGTTACACTGGGAGCTGAGCCGAGCCTCGGGCGAGGTTTAATTGCCACTATTATTACCACAGTTTTGTTGGAAGCTCAAAGGCTGCGGCCTGTGCACAGATTTAGGGATGCACTTAACTTTCAGCAGATATTTGTCACCAGTCTGGGAAGGGGAGGGATAAAACCTCACTGTTTTCCACACTGCAAAGATGAGGAAAATTGGGAGAGGCAGGAGCCCTCACCGTGGCTGCCAGCAGTGCCCACAGCCCCGCTTGCCATGAGAACCAGGAGGCTTTGGGATCGTGCCACGGCTGGAGCGGGATCGCTGTCTCCATTCACCGCTGTGCCAGGGATCCTCCTCCTGCTGCAGCGGGGCTGGGCTCCATTCCCCTTCCCCCAGGAGTGACTCAAGTTTTCCCATTGAAGCAGCACCAGAAAGGGGGCTATTGTAGCTCTGCATCCCCCAGGGCCAGGGGACCTCAGTGACAAATGCCAAAGGAGCCTCCAAACCCACCCGGAGAGCGGGACTGAGGTCGGCAGCGCTGTGAGGGGTGAGGCAGAGCACCCTGGGGTCTGCACCCAGCAGCTCTCCACCCAGCAGCTCTCCCACCATCCCCAGTGCAGGGAAAAGCAGAGCCAGGATGCTCCCGGGGTTCCCCAAGCCCTGGCTGGTCCTCAGCTCCACGCCGGGATGCTGCGGTCCCCCGCACGCTGCAGGGGAGGGCTCAGGGCTCATTCCCTCCCTCTCTCCCTCCCTCCCTGCCGGCCGCACACGTCTCCCCCAGCTCCATCCCCCAGCCAGAGCCGAACAGGCTCAAACTCCAGATGTTGGTGAAATGCTATAAATAACAGAGGGGGAGGGGAGACGGGGCTGGTGGGACGCCAGTCCCACCAAACACAAGCAGATGTTCCCCTTCCCCGCAGGGCCAGAGCTGCGACTGGGCAGAAAGGTGGCGGCTCCAGCATCCAGAGACCCTCCCAGGCAGAGGTTTTCCACCAGCCAGGAATAAATCCTTGGGCAGGACCAGCAAACAACCTGCTGCCATTTTTATACAGCCACAGCTCTAATTACCACCCGCCCCGTTCCCGAGGAGGTGTTTCGGCTCCGACATCAATGGTCAAAAGAGGAAAACCTCACCTCATTGCTCCAACACAGAGCTGACAGCCCAGGGACACTCAGTGAACGCTCCTTCCCAACATCTCCCTCATCCAGGTCTCAGCAGGACAAAGTTTCAGATGCTCCCAGAGACTGCAGAGTGCCCATGGTTATCTCTACCCAGGAGAAAAGGATGGGCTCAAATGCAGCTGATCTGCCTCCAAACAGCTTTTGGCAGAGCCTGTGATCACCCTAAAATCAGCAGTTACCTTAAATATCACCAGGAGGAGAGCAGAGTGCTGCAGGCTCCTGCTGGTGACAGCACAAATTGTGCCTCACCTCGGTGTCACAGCCCCGTGTCACCACCAGGCCTCACCTGCCTGTCCCCAGCACAAGTTCTGGGCTGTTGTAGCTTATTTAAATCTCTCTCATTATTCAAATTACTCCAATTATTTAAATTGCTCCAGCTGTGTTTGAGTGATAGAAGCATCAAAAAAATAGGTATTTATTTTAAGGGCAGCAGACACTGAGGTTTGTGCTGTTTTCCCAGTGCTGCTCCCCCCTCAGCATCCTCCTGCCAACCTGGGGGGCTGCATCAGCACACGCCCAGCGCCCTCTGGATGGACCCCTCCCTTTGGATGCATCCCTCCGCTTTCTCTGCCAACAGGCAGCACAAAGGCAGTGAGTGAGGATGGCAGTGAGTGATTCCAATTAGCAATGGAACACGTCCAGCCACGGCCAAGCTGCAGCTGATAGGGTAATTTGGATATTTCTGGGATTTTTCTGATGACAGTCCCGGCGAGGAGGAGGAGGATCAGCCATGCCATGGAAAACCCGGACTTGCAGCACAGCTCCTTCCAGCCCTGGAGGGGAAGGACGATGCCCACAGTGGGCACTGAGCCTCAGCAGGGTCCTGCTGGCCCCAGGGACACTTGCCCTGAGCCCTGCAGCCCTTTTGGACAGAGCAGAGGGGACAGCGGGGGTCACTGGTGCCAGAATGGTGCAAAAGTAATCACAAAAGATTAATGAGGCCCTTTACCATCCCGTGTCACCACAGCAGCAGCAAGAAGAGGTTTGCACCTCTTCTGTGCCTTCCACCAAAGCAGCCAGCTCACCCCCAAGCCTGCTCCTTCCCAGGTGCTGTGGGATGCAGAGAAGCTGTGCCAGCACCCACCAGAGCCATGCCCCAGGCACAGCCAGAGGGTTGTTATCCCAAGAAAGTGCCAGGCAGGAGAAAACAAGAGCAGGAAGGATGTGGAGGGTGGGGAGGCTGCCTGAGGTGCACCCTGCAGTGACAGCGGTGCCAGGCTGAGGGATGGCACCACTCCCACCCCGACACTGGGGCAGGGGGAAAAGCACTTCCCTCAGGGCTCCCATCAGGGCTTCACCTCCAGGAAATCTCCTGCCAAAGAAATCAGAGCTCGACCTTCGACACAGCTGCCCCGAGGCGCGGGGTAAGCCTGGATTTGCCCCTCTCCGAAATCCCCGGCACCGCAGCATTACGGAAATCCCTGAGCACAAAGGGGCCTCTCAGGATGGGGCTGCACCGGGCCACGTCCTGCTTGGGACCTCGTGTCCCCAGTGGGGACAAGCCCGGCTGAGGCTCCTCGATGGGCACATCCTGGCTGTGGGGACACCGGCCCTGTCCACCCCACAGGGTCCAGCTGATCGCCCCAGCAGCGACGTCTCCAGCGGAGCTGTCCCAGCCATTCCCTGGCAACCCCACAGCTGGGGAATTTCTCAGCCACAAGCTGCGGGAAGCAGCATTTTTTCCCCTCTTTGCTGGCGTTTGAGCAGACTCAGACAGCAAAGGCACCCACGCTCTCCCCCCGGGCAGGGCTGGAGCCAGCAACAGCAGCACAGGCTTGGCTGGAGCAGGGAGCAGCTGGCCCGGCCCAGGGAGAGAGGATGGAGGAGACCGAAACCGCCATGTGCACATGTTTTCATGGAGAGAGACAACTTTTCCAGCAGGATCTGCCAAGGGAACAGGCAGCCAGGATACCAGAGAGCTCCTCTGCTCCAGAGGGATCAGCTCCAAGACAGTGTGGGGCAGCAACGTGGGTCCTGGCAGGCTGGGATTTATCCGAGAGGAGAAACACGGAATCTCCATTCTGGATTGAACGGGATCTCAGCGGATCCACAGGGATCTGTTTTCCACTGGGTGGGAGGGAAAAGAGCATCGGTCACTGTGCAGGGCTCGAGCTGCTGGAACAGGAAAAAGTCCTTCCCACGCTCAGCATGAACCCCCAGGCGAGAGGAGGGATTGCTCTGGACAATGGGAAGGCAGAGGGAGATGCTGGGAATAAACTTCCCCAATCCCACAGTGTTCCCTCCCTCCACAGGGGCTGTGCTGCCACACAGAACTCATGTCCCCCGAGGCACCGATGTGTCCCATTCTGTGACACCCCAAATCAGAGAGCTGCTACCCCCAAGGGGCCGTCTCCATGGACAGGTGATGGATCCCAAACGGAGCCTCCTGCACAGGGCAGAGTCTCCCAGCCGAGCTCAGCATCGCTTCCAGCTGGGGCTGTGCCGGAGCCAGGCACCTCCAGGCTCTGCCCGGCCACCCTTCGGCCTCCCCAGCTGCTTTTGGAGGCCAGGCCTTGAGCAATCACCCAACATTCATTCGTGCTGGCCCCGCTCCTTGCCTTCTGTGACCCCGGGTCACCAGCAGGAATCCAGTCCTGCAGCTTTGTGCTCCCACAGCACTCGCTTGGCACTGCGGATTCCGAGGAAAACCCCTGGAGGTGGAGGGGGCTCTGGATGCACCAGGCACTGCAGGGAGCACCTCCCACCCCCGAGAACACCCTGCACCCCGGGACAGGGAGGGTTCTTGGGAAAGGAAAGGTATTTTCCCAAGGACTGAGGCTGCTCAGGCTCTGTACTCCTGGCTTTCCCCACACCAGGGCTGTGGGACCGGGGTCACCATCACAGGACCCCACACCAAACCCCAAAGCCCACCAGGGCCAGCACCAGCTGCTCAAACCCACCAAGACCTGCCCTGAGAGCCTGATTTTTAGGGATAGGGTGCAATCCCAGCACCCTGCAGAAAGCCAGCTGCTAGTCAAGGCATCTAACACAGAATGGGGAAAACTGTTCTGCACCCCAGGCCAGCAAGGACACGGCTCCGGGTCCCCTCCACAAGCCCCCCAACCCCCCACCTTGGAGAAGAGGTCATGGGTGTTACACTCAGTCTTGCAGAGCCCAATAAGGGTGGGAAGGATGGCACAAGCCATCATGCTGTCCCTTTGGGGCTGGTTTTCTCCTCCTGCTCTGACACCGAGCCCCCCTGGGAGCAAGGGGTACAATGGACACAGGGCAGGGGGACAGATCTGCACCCCCCAGCCCGGCCCCTGCCCAGGAAGGGGGAGAACAGGCGCTGCTCTGTGAGTGCTGGGTCCAGGGAAGTTCAATAGTTTACTCCCAATATTTGTCTTGGCCGGGCAGCCCAGCTCGCTGGAGGAAATGGGGCAGGGGGAGGGCTCCAAACATCCTCTGCATTCCTTGTAACGAGAGCAAAGCCAGCGCCGGGGCACCCGCGCTCGGGGTCACCCAATGTGAGACCTTTTGTGTTTAGAAATCCTGCAATAAAATATCCAGGGGTGCAATTTTCCAAAAAGCAGCAGGGGGTGAGGGGCGTCAGTCCCAGCCCTCAGCTTGACACGTAAACTACTCCCTTCTCCCAAAAACCCCCAAGTCACAGCTTCTGCACAAAATCTGCTGACCTGGGCACAGCACCCACAGCCTCCAGTTCTGCTGGGGTTCCCCTTGACCTCCCCCTCCAAAACTCAACCCTCCTGTCACTGCCCCCATTGCACAACGCTGGCACCAGCTCCATCCCCCCAGCTCCATCCCACAACGCTGCTGGGAAACACGGAATCAAACCGAGACCTGACGCAATCAGGGACCATCAGGGCTCATTCCGCCGAGCTCCAAAAATGACATTTTTTAAACCAAGCTCCTTAAAAATGAGGGGGCCACAGATGACGCCCCTTGCCAGGGAGCTGAGCTTATCTCCAGCTGAAAGGGCTGGGGCAGATAAGGCAGCTGGGGTGGCCCTCGGAGCCCTGTGAGCCATGGGCAGCCGGACGCGTTCCCGGTGCAGGGGGAGGATCTCCCGCGATAACCCCGGAGCCAGCGCCGGCTCCGGCTGCTCCTGCTGATAAACGTGGGGTGAAGGGCACGGCCCGGTGCCAGCCCTGGGGCTCTGGGCACGCCGCCATCCGTGCCTATGGCAAGGGGAACACAGAGCCCCAGGAAAGAGGGAACAGCCCCAGAACAGCACTCACAAAACCAAAAGAGGGATTTGGGTGCCCTGCACAACCCATCAGCCACTCCGAGGGGACTTTTATCCCCACATTCCAATACGATATAGGGTCTCCCACATCCCCACTGCTCAGCCCCCCGATGCCAGTGGAACCCAGCTGCCAGACAAGAGCAGGGAACTCTTCCAGGCAAAGCCGACTACTCACCCGCTTAGAACTAATTAGGGCTTGTCTTAATTAAATCCTGCTAACCATGAACAACCCCAAGGCCAGAATTAACTGATTTACCTGGCATGGCCTCTGGCCGCTCACGAGGGACTGCTGGTCTGGGAGGAAGGAGCCAGCCCTGTGCTGGACATAGCGAGGCAGGGGCTATCAGGGATTGGGAAGAGCCACTGGAGACCTTCCCTGGGGCACAGCATCAGTCCCCAGGGAATGCCAGCCCAGCCAAGTGGCAGGGCCACATTCCCAAGGGTGGGAGCTCAGGCTGCCAAGGCTGGAGCAGAGGCATTAGCCCTCCCACCACCTTTTGTGCTGCTCGTGTCTTTAACGGGATTAGTCCCTGTAATTCCATAAGAGGGTTTAATCACAGAACACCCTGGGGAGCAGCAGGGCTCCGGCTGGGGCTGGGGAGGCAGTGACCCCACTTCCAGCAGATGGTGATGGAGAGGCCCAGGAATACATTTGGACACCCACTCACTGCTGCTGCTAGCCCCACTCCTTCCTCAAGCATCCCTGGGACAGCTCAGTGCCAGGCTGGAGCCTCTCCCAAGGGAAAGACCCACAGCCAGGCAGTCCAAGTTGTGCAGCCTGCAAAAGAGAAGTCTCCAAGGAGACCTCTCACACTTTCACAGCACTGGCACCTGCAGGGAATTGCCTTTCTTCCCTTCCCAGTGCTCATAAAACCACCAAAATTCAGCTTTCACAGTGTCACCACTAACAAACATCCCCCACCAGCTTATTGTACCTGGAAACAAACCCCTGCAAAGCTTTAGTGGGAAAAGAGAGACACTGAGCCAACAAAATCCAGCTCCATGTCTGGATATGGTGTGAACGTGCACAGCAATGGAACCAAAACATCCAGGAGTCCAGGCAAGATGTAGTGAAATTAAATTACAGTATGGATCTTGCCAGAAAGAATTATGTCAACAACTTGGGGTTCAATTCCTTCTTTATGGAGACCTGTGGATCCGGAGAAACCCTCTACTGATTACAAGTTTAATTTTTGCTCTCTCATATCCCAACCTCTCCCACCACCAGTGCCTGTCAAATCTCCATATCCAGAGACAGAACAAAGGACTGGAAGACAAAACCAGCTCAGAACAGACCTTCATTTACACCCTGAGCTCTTTTATAGCACTGGGTACATCATTCCCCCTCACAGCCTTGCTCCCCCAGACTGGACGGCAGGAATGAACAACACAGAAGTGATGCCACATTGTCAGGGCTGAGAGCACTCAAGGAATGGTGCTTTGTGGGTTAAAAGGAGCTCTTTAAAACCTCTTTTGCAAGTCAGGTGTACCTGGCTGGCAGCTGGAAGCCTTGCCCCCTCCAGCCTGGGAATTCCCACTGGAAGGCAGCAGCACGTGGCACCTTTGCTCCACATGTTTCCATTCCCCAAGAGCAATCCAACAACTCCAGCACCTTCTGTCCAGGTGGGAGCAGCCCCCCATCCAGGGGCTGGGCAGGAGGAGCTGGGATTCCCCCAGACCCACAGCACCACCTGAGGCAACAGCAGGTCCAGGATCCAACCCCTGGAGATGATTTATCCACCCACGCTGCACAGCAGCACTGGGACAGCCCTGGATAAACAGCTGGGAATGTGCAGTGAGTCCCCTTCTCCACAACTCACTTGGGTCTCAGGAATAAACAGAAAACCCCCCCAAAAAAACCCAAACCCAATATTGTTTTAAGGTTTCCTCTGCCATGTCAAGCCCACGAGCCCGAGCAGGCTGGAGGAGCTCCAAGGGATGGAGCAGAGGCACAACAGAGGCTCTGTGCAGCTGCCAGGGCACACGCAGAAGGCCCCGCCGCTGCCAGAAGATTTTTAATTTATTCTAAACCATTTAATAGTTCTGCTATTGAACAGAACCATCGACAGCTGGCCAGGAGCCCACTCGTGAGCGGGGCTGGTTTTGAAGGAAAGCTGCTGGAGCCCATCCCTGAGAGCTGAGAGGGCTGGGGAGAGCTGCAGCTCCCATTTAATATCAGCTTCCCAATCATTTCGAGGGAAAGTTTTTGATTACTCGAGGATGCAGAAGGGATCAGCACCGGCTGGACCACCCACAGCATCTCCGGGTGTTGGCAGCATCAGCGCCCCACAGCCGGCTCTGGGGGGTCCCGGGGTGACCCCACTGTCCCCTCGCAGGCCCGGGAGTCCCTCGGGAGCGTGCGGGCTCCGGGAACAAAGGCTCTTGGCAGGGCACGGCTCCTCCCGATGCTAATCTGCCTCTCGCCTCCCACCCGCTTTGTGTTTCACTAAAAATACCGCGGCGGAGGAAGTTTGTGCCGCGGGGTGGATGCTCTCCTCCCCGGGAGGGGCTTCCTGCGCTGCCCCGGCACGAAAATAGCCCCCAGCCCCTCTCCTGCAGTGCCCCAGCAAGGCCAGGGGGACTCCTGCTCAGCCCCTGCCCTGTCCCACAGCCCACCCACGGCTCCCGAGCCCCAGCCCACACGAAAGGGAGCTCTTTGCACCCAAACCCCCTTCCCGCAGCACCGGGAGGATGCGGGATCCCGGGGCTCGCCCTGCCAAGCACCACACACGGGTTCCTCCACCTTACAGCTCCCGGGGAAACGTCCCGTCCACGATGGGGAGTGTTTCCAGCAGGATTCGGCTCAGATCCCCTTCCAGCACCTCCTCCTAGGGCTGTGGTGATGCCCAGCACACGCTGCTCATCCCAGCCAGAGCCGGAGCTCCACAAACCCCACTGCCAACCCCAAACTCACACCAACACCAGCAACAGAAGGGAACAGTGTCGATGCACCAGGGACAGGCAGAGGGCTGGGGCTGCCCCACTCCCAGCGTGGGGATCTGCAGGGCTTTGGGATGTGAAGCACCCCAGCCTCTGCAGCAGCACAAGCACCCACCATCATCACTGGAATGGCGTGGACTGGAAGGGTCCTTCAAGTCCATCTCATTCGGACACCTCCCACTACCCCGACTTGCTCCAAGCCCTGTCAAACCTGGCCCGGGACGCTTCCAGGGACGAGGATTTGCATCTCCACGTGCCCCAACCTCCATTCCCGAGGTGGCGAGCTGGAGCTGCTCCACAGCCCAGCCCCAGCCCGGTGACACGTGGTGCCAGAGCCCGGCGACATCAATAATGCAGCGGGGTCAGTGCCACAGCTCCGCCCGACTGCTTCCGCTGCTTTGGGACTGAAGCACTAATCCCAAAAGCAAGGGAGAGCCCTGTGCTGCTCCTCGCTGAGCTCCCACAGAATGCAGACCCCTCATGGCCACAGCGGTGCCCATGGAAAGGACTTTGTCTGGGGGTTGGCAGAGGGTTTCCAGCCCCACAGACATCTTCCCGTCTTCACCCACCCCATCCCATGTCCTCAGCCAGGAGTGCAGCCCCCGTTTGTCTCCAGAGACGGGCACAGCTCCCAGGGTGACACATCCCTGCTGTCCCCACGGGCACAAACACAGCTTCCCTTCGGCTCTGCCATCCCAGACCCGCAGCATCCCCAAAAATAGCTGCTGTGGGAAGGGCAGGGAATGCACCAGGACACAGCCACAGCTCCTTGGGTGCCCGAGGGTTTCCCCAAACCTCTGCTTGCACAGCGGGAGCCTCACCCAGGCTGTGCCAGGGCTGAGCTTTGCCATCTTTCCCATCCCCCTCTCCCGCAGATCTGAGCCTGCCATGGGGAGTGGAAGATGCTGCAGGGAAGTGCTTTAATTCAAACCATCCACTTACTTATTTTTTTAAATTGCATAATTGCTGCAGACATTTCTGCTCATGTTTGGTTTTATTACATCTTTGTGGTTATTCTACAAGCCCTAAATTTTGGGCCTCAACTGAGTTGGCAAAGCACTCCAAAAACATCTGTCCTGATTTACTCCCCTCGCAGCGCTGTGGCAGAAGACATCACAACACAAGGGGTTTATTTGCAACAGAGAAAAGTCCTTACTCCTGACCCAAAGAGAAGGGTAAATATTTACTGCCTCGAGGTCAGCACTGACCCTACACCTGGTCCCGACAAGCGCCCAGCCATCGTCCTTCAGAGAGCAGCACTTCTGTCCCCAGACACGCAGCAGGCTCAGGAGCTGCCAGTGTCACCCCAGGGACACCATCCTGCTGCCTCCAGTTCCTTCCAGCAGCAATCCTGAGGTGACACGTCCCTCCCTGAGCAGGGGACAATCAACAACCAGCCACTAATTCCCCCCCATTAAAATTCCCAGACTCAACAGGCTTGAAGCCAGCAGCTACAAGCCGTGGGTTTGTTCTCCAAAGGATAAACTTTGGAGAAGTTTATCCTTCGCAGAGGTTGTAAAGGTCCCTTTGCACACCCACCCCCTGCAGACCAGAGCATGAAGGAAGGGAATTGCACACCCCCAACGCCTCTCTGTGTTTGCTGTTGTTCTTGTTTCTCCTACAAACACACCTGGAGAAGGCAGCAAGTCCCAAGGACAGCCCTAATGTGGCTCACACAACCTCATGGGGCTATAACAGGGTCCCAGTGCCAGCACATCCCTCCCAGTGCCCAGCAGGAATGGGACAGCTGAGCCACAGCCCCTGCAAAGGTGCTGCCAGCCCTGGGCCAGGACACCTGCCCACCATGGACACCTCTGGAATGACCAGCAGCACCGAGGTGAGGCCCTGGCAGCCCTGCAGCTCACCTGCCTTTTACACACCACCAGCCCAGGCATTTCATTACAGCCACCCATGGCCAAAAGGCACCTTTGCCATTAAAGCACCTCACACCAAGCACCCAGAGCAGCCCCTGCTACACTGGGACCCACCAGTCCCCACCTCTGGGGTGCTGGAGCCTGGCAGGGCAGAGCCAGGGCCCTGGGAATGCAGGGAACAGCCTGGTGGCCCCTGGTGCCAGGGGACAGAGTGGGATGGGCAGCAAGGGGCAAACCTCCCCAGCCAAGCAGACACAGGAATGGGCACAATTCAGGGACAGGACAAGGCAGCCCTGGCTCCCTGTGCCACCACGGCCACACAGGGCACGAGTCCCCACGGTGCTGGGGACAGCAGCTGCTGGCTGCCAGCCCTGCCAGCCTGCTCCCCGGGCAGGATTTTAAATACCTGCTGAATTATTCATGGCATCACCGAGGTTCCTGGAGCACGAGGTCCTGGGCACCAGGTCCCTGCCGGGGTGCACGGTGACCTCCCCACCCATGGCAGCTCCAGGGGGTTCACCCCTCTTGGGAAATAAATCTGGGAGAGCACTGGGGGGTGGCAGGGCTGTGCCCACCCTCCCTGCTCCAGCACCTCCCACAGCCCACCACAACCACCAGATTTCCCTCCTTGTTCTGTTTCAGCTGCTTGTCTCTTCAGGCTGCCCTGAACAACCCTGGCCTCAAATCCAGGAAAGCTCCAGCCTTTATATAAACAAATGCTGCTCACAAAAATGCAGCTCCCTGGTAGCAGCCCACAGCATTGGCCCCAGTCCCCACAGGGGCAGGTTGGGGCCACAGGTCTGCAGGGGGGAGGGAGCTGGCTTTTCTCCTTCACTGGAGTCTTCCAGGGAAGCTCACAAAAGCCTTAAATCTGGCTGGGGACAAATCTCTGAGTGTATCCCAGCTGTCACAGCCCCATTGGAGCAGCAGCAATCTCCCAAAAACCCCTCACACACAGCTGCACATTCCAGTGCCTGTGATTTGCTCAATTAGGGTCAGGCTCGAGCTGCCCCATGGGGGAACACGGTGATGGGGGGCTGAGCAGGGCAGAAATCGGGGTCCACCACCTCTTATCCACCACGCCCTGGCCTCCAGCTGCTTTGGGAGCCAGCAGGAGGGACACACCACCCAGACCAAGAGCCTGGAGCAGGTTTTACCACGTTGAATCAAGCAGGAGTGCGAGGCACAGGAGCAGGATGCAGGTCCTGCTGCTCCGGCCACCCCTGACCTCACCTCAGAGTCACACACAGCTCCAGCACGGTGAAGTGACCTTGGCCAGGAAAGCTGGCAGTGCCCAGCTCTCCTGAGAGCTGCCGAGGCAGGAGCAAACCAGCTGCTGGCCCAGCGTGCTCAACATCCCATCCTCACACAGGGAAACCACCCCTGGACTCCGTTCCTTTGTCCAGCCCAAACATCAGCCCCGTCTCCAGCACAGTGAGCACTGAACGCCCAGGAAAAGCCCCTCCGAGGGGAACACGGGCTCTACTCCCTGCTCCCACCCCAGCCCTGCTCAGCTCTCCCAGTCCCACCCTCTCCTTGGAAGAACCAAAGCCCAAAGGCCGGAAAGGACCGTCCTGTTCCCCCGGCCTGACTTCCCGTCAGCACACGCTGCTGGATGCCGACCAGCACACGGAACAGAGGCAGCAGAGGAAATGCCCCGTTTGGAAAGCCACCCCCAGCCACACACAACCACCCTCTCCTTGGGAATGGCTCCTCTCCCACCACCCGTCCCAGGGGGGATCCAACCCCCGGGGGAAACACAGCCACCATCATCCTCACACAGACCTTCCAACAGCTTCAAATCAGGCAAGAAATAAAGAAAAATAAAACGCTGCCTCCAAGCCTGCCCCTGGCAGCCCCAGGAAAGGAGAATCCTCCTCTGCAAGATTCCAAACAGCTCCAGAGGGAAGGACCAAAGGTGAGACCCCCTCTACTGCTGGGCTGCTCCTGCCTTATACCAGCATCACCCCTTATCTGCACGGGGGGATTTCTCCATGAGGGGCTCCTGAGGACACAGCATTTTCCTGACTTTCCCAGGGATGTCCTCCTGGCAGCCCGGTGGCCACTTCTGGGCCAGCACTCAGCCACCACCCCTGCTCCAAGGGGACAGACACTGACCTGGCACTGCAGCCCCTGCAGGGCCCCCAGAGAGGAGCAGGAAGGTGAGGAGGAGGAGGGGGATGCCCACAGCAGTGCTCATCCCCAGCAGCACAGGGCAGCAAGCACAGGAGAGAGGGAACATGGACGAGAAGGGACAGATGGTTGTGGAGCAGGGCTGGAGTGTCCAGCTTGGCCACACAGCACCCACACAGCTCCGGCCACATTCCCACCTGGAGCAGGGGCAGCCCGGGAGCCAGCCCTGCTATCAGCCCAGCACAAGCCTGCGCCGTCTCCGCCAGCCCCCGCAGCCATGGAAACTGGACGTTTTCCACCCCGAATTCCTTCCCTTTTTGAAAGGAGTCTACCAATAAAAGGCACTTAGCGCCGAATCACAGCCCAGACCCAGGCCGCTCAAAAAGAGCCAATTTCCTTCCTATTTCAGGAAAAAGCTGTGAACACATTAGCCCCAGATGTTCCCTCCCTCCTGCAAATAATGGAGGGAGAGAAGCTCATTCATGAGCTCCAGCTTGGCCACAGCCCTGCTCTGGGCAGCCTGTCCTGGAGGCTCAGATCCAAGCTGGGACACCGAGCTTGGCTGAGGCACCACAGGGTCACTCGTCCCCAGGGCTGGCAGCACAGCACAGCTCCCCGAGCAGCTCAGGAGAGGGGGCACCAGAGGGAAGGGAATGCACAGCCCCCACCAGGCAACGCTGCTTGGAGCAAGAGATTCCAAAGGGCAGCTTAGGACACACGGGGTCCCCAAGCTGACAGTCACACACAGAAGGTTTTTCTCTGACAGGACAAGCCATGCTCAAAAAGGAAGGAGATCCCAGGGCGTCACACCCACTCCCCACAGCCCCTCTCCGCTCTCACCTTCCTGCTGCCGTGTGAGGAGAAGCTGTGGGAATGCCTCTGGAGGCTGCCCCCGCCCAGATCCAGCTGCGGCTTCCACACCTCCCCGTTGTCGCTGGCCAGGCCCTTGGCAGGTGGCACGGCAGAGCTGAGCAGGATCCCATTGTGCACCATGTCCTCAGTGCAGGTGAGCCGCAGGCTGCACAGGTACTCATCCGTCTCCTTGTCCACCACCAGCAGGCGCGTCTCCGTCTCCACGGCCTTGATGCGCTGCACGACCTGGGAACGACAGGGACAGCTCAGCACCAGCCCAGGGGGATGCTCGAGGATGGCAGGAGCTGCACCCAAGGGCCATCAGCTCCCCCACAGTGCTGCAGCGTCAGGCTGGGTGAGGGTTTGTGAGTGCTTCCAGCCATCAGCGATGGGGAGAAGGGCAGAGCACAGCTTTGGGAGATCCCTGGGGAGGATGGTGGCGGCTCTTCCAGCCCAGGCCCTGCAGCCATCAGCGGCTCTGCCCACACCACCTGGGATCTCCCTGCCCAGCCACCTAGGATCACCTCCTGCTCAGTCAGGAGCTTACAGATGCTGTCACTGCCCCCCAAGCATCAGCAACCCTCTGCCTGGCACTGTCCCTTGGAGGGACAGCACAGTCCCACCAAGCAAACACCCTCATTTCCTCGATCCTGGGTGTCTTTCTGCTCCCATACCCAGGGCAGGATAGGAGCCAAGGGGCACAGGAAGGCTCCAAGCACCCATATGGGCAGTTGGGGGCTGGACTGTCCCCTGCCACACTGATGTACAGGCTACCCCTGTACAGTTTGGGTGGATTTAGGAAGGAAACAGCCCAATCCATGCATCCATCCCCAGTCTGAGCTGGGGACCAGCAGAGATAAGGGAAGCCAGTGCTGGGTGCGGGAGATGAGCCCGTCCCTGCCAGGATCCAGCCCCAGGCAGTGCTGAATGGGGACATTGTCCTGCTGCTGCCCGGCTCCTTCGCAGGGATCAGTGACTGGCAGAGGCTCCGACAGACATTCACAGTGGGGAGAGCCAGGAGGAGCTGATCCCACAGCCAGGCAGGGGGTATATCCCACCAGGGTGGGCTGTGACGGAAACAGGGAAAATCCAGAACATCCACAGGGAAACCACCTCCAGACTCACAGCTGGCAGCTGCTGAGGCCACCTCCTCCCTTCACAGGCCTTCATCCCGAGGAAGAGGAGGGGTGGCATCGCTGGCTGTGCTGCTCAGCCACCATTCCCAGCCATGAGGTGGCCCTGAACACCCCAGACGTGCTGGGAACCCCCCAAAAGCAGCCCAGGGCTCTTCGCAGGGCTCCTGCTCTGATCTAGGTCACAGTGGCCAGACACGCCAAGGTTAGAGCGACAAACAAGCCTAATGTGCAATTAACCAGCGTTTATTTACTCCCTGCAAGCTCCACTCAAGGTCAACAGAGCCCATATCTGCAAACAAGAGAAAAAACAGCCCGCAAGAAATGTACAGGCTGCAGACAAGGCTGCTGGTCCTGAACTAACTCATCCACTGCAGCCTCCGCCTGCATGGCAGCAATGCCGGGGCTCCCACCCGTAACCAGCCTGGAGGGTGCTGATCCGTCAGGCCCAGAAAATCCATCTGCTCCCGTTCAGATCCGTTTACATCTGACATCAGGCAGTGCTGATGACACCGGCAGTGCCTGTGCAGGGACACCTCCCCCAGAGGGGACCTGGCAGCAGCAGCCAAAGCGCGGCAGCAAAGATGCAGATGGGGAATGTGCTGGCCCTGCAGTAATATCCCCCGGACCCCGCAGTTTGGGTGCTCCAGGCACCACAGGGAATCACAGGGGTCCCACAGACTTCAGAGAAACTCAGAGGGCCCACAGAAGGGTCCAAACCTGGCGTGAAGCAGTGCTGGGCTCACCCCATTGCCCAGCCCCCCAACAGCCACAGCGAGAGCAGCGATGGAGCAAATGTCCCACGAGTGCCAGGGGCTGAGCCAGGCAGGGCGGAGTGCAGCACGGAGCAGCCCCTCGCCCCCTCCCCACGAGCAGGAGGAGCAGAAGGGGCTGTGAGGAGCCCCCGAGGGTAGCAGATCTCGCTGGGGACAGAGCAGAGAGGTGGCAGACAAAGCAGCAGCCCCCGGCGAGGTCCTGCCCAGCACCGTACCCGCTTCCGAGCCATGCTCCCGGCCTCGAGTCCTTCAGGCTTCTGGAGACAATGCAGCCTCCCCAGCGCATCTGGGACCTTCTCAGCACCCGACCCAGCCCCACGATTTCCGCAGCTCCACCCAAGCAGACTTTCACCCCTGGCGACAGCAGCGCCAGCCCGGCAGAGCCGGCCGGGGCCCTTCCACCCTCGCCAAACAACAGCCGCCCAGGAAGGGACTCACGGTGCCACCGGGAGCAGCTCCCGCTGAGGTGCCCGTGCCCTGCTCCATGCTGCCAGCCTCTGCGGGGACCGGGAGGCTTTCCCTGCTCTGGGCACGGCGGGAGGGCAGGAGCTGCGAGACACGAAACGCCCCAAGAACACATTCTGCCTTCGCTCCTTGGGCAAGGCCAGGAAAAAAACAGAGAACAAAGACAAAAATGCTGCCAGCTTCAGCTGGAAACACAGTTACACCCAAACAGCAAGGCCTTGTCTGCTGAGGGCTCCGGCCCGGTGCACATGGAGAAGTGCCACTCAGCCAAGGTTGGGCAAGGAGCAGCACGAGGAAGGGCCATGGTGAGGTGGCTGCTCAAAGCCATCGTGTGACCTGCCAGGGCATCGCCCTTCCCACAGCCCATCAATGCCGGGTAGATTTTGGGGGAAGGAAGAGGTTCTTGTGGTTTTGAAGCAAGGAAAAGGGGTGATCTCAGAGCAGACAAGGCTGCTCCTGCTCCCACCACTTCCATACTCATAGATCCCAGTGCCATGGCAGCCGGAGCGAGGCACCGAGTGCCTTTGACACCCTGGATGGGACACCCTGTTCCAATCACTGCTCTGCAGCAGGGAGCGAGTGCCAGGGCTCCATCCTGCTGCCAGCAGCAAAAAA
>VWZT01010402.1:71371-103807 GCA_013397055.1 Pachycephala philippinensis | reverse complement strand
TTTTCCCCACTTCCAGAGGAACATGGCTGCTGTTAATGCATTTTTTCATGCTCCTGGAGCACCCTCTCCTGTCCAAGGAGCCGCAATTCCCATCTCTGCGCTTCAGAAACAGAATTTAAACCCGCGGATGATGAGCTGCGAGGGCGGGATCGGGACACATCTTCCCGTGCCCTTCTCCTCCCGGGAGTGGCTCCAGCTCACCTGGGCTGGCTCCGGACAGCTGGGACGGGGATGCTGAGCGTGTGACTCACCACCTACAGCAAATAAAGATTTATTTATCTTAGACGGAGCTCCGGACGCGCTGCCAGAGCTCGTTTGTGTTCCCCCTCTAATGGATACAAAATCGCCGTGTCTGCAGTGTTTCAAGTACGTTTTTAACAATTTTTTCGCCCCAATTACAGCCAGTTTACGTGGGAAAACACATAAGAGGCAGAGCTGTCGATCTGATGAATCCATGGAGGGTCTGTTTGCACCGCAGGGTCGGTGTTTGTCCTGGGAAAATCCCACACAAATCAGCAGGGGGAGACGGGAATGGGCTGAGGTCCCCCATGTCCCCACATCCAGGGGTAGCAGGAATGGCCCTGGGGTCCCTCATGTCCCCACAGGCCGAGGTGCAGAATCTGAGATCGTCATGTCCCCACAACCAGGGGCGTTGAGGAAGCGCCTCGAGACCCCAAATGTGTCCGGGACCCCCGAATAGCCCCGGAGTCCTCCTCCGCCTCGGAGACACCATCGAGAGGGAGCCAGAGCGGCCCAGCCAGGGACGCTCCGCCCGGCGCATCTCTATGGTCACCGCGCTGCGTTTCTGTGGCCGGCCGCTGGAGGACCGCGTGGTGATGTCAGCGGGGTGGTGCTGTCGCCGTGGGGGGGGAATTAATTCCGGCAGCGCGGCGGCGCTCTGGGCCGGACTCTATGGCCAATGAGCGCTATGTGAGCGCGCGTCTCTATGGTGGGGCGGCGTTCTAGCCCATGCTCAGTGGTGCGGGCGGGGCGGCGCGGGGCCGAGGCCGCCATGGCCGCCATGGCCGGCGCGGGGCCGGGCCCGGCGGAGGGGCCGTGCGTGCTGTGCTGCGGGGAGCTGGACGTGGTGGCCCTGGGCCGCTGCGAGCACCCGATCTGCTACCGCTGTTCCGTGCGGATGCGGGCGCTCTGCGGCGTCCGGTACTGCGCCGTGTGCCGGGAGGAGCTGCGGCAGGTGAGGCCGGGCCCGGGGCTGGGGGGCCTCGGGCCGGGCGGGGCAGCGCTCGGGCACGGGGAGGTCGGGGAATGTGCTGAGTGGAGCCGGAGGGGACGGACAGCCCGGGTTATCCGCCCTCTGCCCCGTTCCCGGGGGTGCCGCCGCCACCTGGGCGAGTGGGAAACAAAATGTGAAGAAAATGGAGTTTGGAGTGAATGTTTATGGTTTGAAGTCAGCAGGGCTCGCTCCGGCAGCACAGAATGGAGCCTTTGCTCCGTGCTCCAGGAGGCATCTGCTCTTAGGAGGGATCATGGAATCATAAAATCCTGGAATGCTTTGGAATGGAAGGACCTTAAAGCCCATCCAGCCCCACCCCTGCCATGGGCAGCGACACCTTCCACTATCCCAGGGTGCTCCAAGCCCCGTCCAGCCTGGCCTTGGACACTTCCAGGGATCCAGGGGCAGCCACAGCTTCGCTGAGAATCTATTTCTGGATTTATAATGTAGCTTTGCTGTAAGAACTGAAATTCTTTACTGTATTTATGTCTCAGCCTTTCTGGGCTGGGGCTGGTAACTCCAGTTGTTCCCTAAATGTTGCTGCTACCCCAGTGATTCCCAGACTGGGAATGTGTGCTGGAGCAGGCAGTGGTAGGTGACTCCTGTAACACCTTAAACAGCTGCAGTGCTCAGAGCCCAGCGGGAGCAGCTGGGAACAAGGAAATTCCCTGAGAGGGGTATGTGGTACAAATAATTTAGGAAGTGTTTTGTGTTTTGTTCCTCACTTTCCTGGGAGTTAAGGAAAGAAGGAACACTGGTTTCCCCGCCAGACTCTTAGGCATTGAGTCACTTGTCACTTACGGACTCCAGGTTCCTGTGTGATCCTCCAGGAGATGGGGAGGAGCCGAGGGCAGGGCTCCTGCCAGGCATTGGCTGTGGAAGGGGTTGTGTTGGTTGAGGATATTTACTCTGGGAACAGCTGTGGGAGCAAAACAGACCAGAAATGTTTCCTAATCTCGTTCAAACTCCAAAGGCTAGGCTGGGCCAATCCTCGTTTCCCTGGCGGGTTGATAAGATGTCCTGTGGCTGTGCTGACAGCAGGGGACTGTGCCTGGGGGTGGTGACAGCTGGGGCTGGCACAAAGCTCTGTGGGCGTGGGGAGCTCCCAGAGTTTCTGCCCAGGAACTTGCCTGGAATCCCACAGCTCCCGCTGACCCCAGTGCTGTGTCCCACAGGTGGTGTTTGGGCGGAAGCTCCCGTCCTTCTCCTCCATAGCCCTGCACCAGCTGCAGCACGAGAAGAAATATGACATTTATTTCATGGATGCAGAGGTTTATGCACTGTACAGGTGAGCACTGGCTCCTTCCTGGAATGCCTCCCCGAGCACGTGGTGAGGCACGGGACGTGGCAGGAAGTGCTGCTGTGGGAGAGCAGGGTGGTGTGGTTTCCTGGGGTTTGAGGAGCTGGGGACGTGAGTCACCTGCCGTGCAGGTGTTTTTGGCAAGGTGACAGGCTGGAGCAGGGCAGTGGCACTGAACACTCAGCAGCTCCTGGAGGCTGCAGTGTTGGATTCACCAACACAACACACGAACTTTGCTCTCTCAATAAAAGGCATTTTTGGCACCTAAGCAGCAGCAAACGTGCTGAAAATCTTCCTGTTCCTTGCATGGCTGCTGTGGAAATTGATAAAGACTTAATTACTGTTATAATTGTAATTACTGCTGTGCTGAACAAGGACTAACCAAACCCAGTTGTGCCAAGTATTGCATGAAGAGTGACATTGTCTTCACACAAAGATCTTAATTTGGAATGGGAGAGAAAAAAGGTGAAGTAAAAAAACCAGTGCAGAATAAAAACGTGGCATCAACATCATGTTCTACAAATATTTTTCGTAACAATCTTAATTGGGTGGGTTTGAGATAATGGAAAGAGTGGGAAAGATGAAGCCATGCAGGCAGTGGAACCTTTTCCTTGGAGAATTGGGCGTTATATTCACTCTGATTTGGGCTGAGAATGTAACTTTCATACACTTACAGTTTTGCATGGCTTGATATTTATGGAAATAAGGGAGTGGGAGTCTCCCAGTGAGACCAGTGCTCAGCTCTTCTTGGGAACCATTGTGGGGTGGGGTTTTGGGGTGGGTTTTTTCCTTCCTTTTCTCATACAATTCTTTATCTCTCCCACCATATTCCTCAGTTTCTGACAGTGGAAAGTGTAATGGAATTGGATGTGAATGTTGCAGGAATCAGCTGAATCTCCAATAGTGGAAGGGTTTGTTTCAGTTTACTCAGTTTTGTAGTGATAGTGTAGTTCCTACTCTGTGACTGCTCAGCTCTTCCCCAGCAATTGGAACCTTGGTGTAATGTGGTTTCATCCCATTCCTGCCATACAGCAGAATTCTTGGAATAAGCAGGTCACAAGCCACACTACAGATTGCAGGAGGAGCCATAAAGCTGGAGCCTTTTCCTAGAGATGGAACATTTGTGTTTTGCTAAAGGTATAGGGGTGCTGAGAGGGAGTTGGATCATTTTTAAGATTCTCTCTCATCCCTTAGGAAGCTGCTGCAGCACGAATGCTCCTTGTGCCCGGATGCAAAGCCCTTCAACACCTTTGCAGATCTGGAACAGCACATGAGGAAGCAGCATGAGCTCTTCTGCTGCAAACTCTGTGTTAAACACTTAAAGGTGAGCTGGGCCTCTGCTTGGATGTGTGGGAAGGACGGGGCTTTCCCTCCATGACCTCCAGGAGTTCCTGGGAAGGATGGGAAGGCAGAACAGCATGGATTTATTTAAGTTCTCTCTTCCTGCAGTGAGGCCAGTTGCTTTATTTTAAGCCTTTCTCCTTCCATAAACTGATTAATGAAGTGGGCCTGGAGGTTCTCCAGATTTTAAATTAAACCCCACGGTGGTGGTGCCACAGTTGAACTGGAGTTCATGGCAGGTGAACTGGAGTTCGCTGCCAAAAGGGATGGGATCCAGGAGTGAGCAGGTTGACCTGAATGAACCCTAATAAGTTTGGGAACTGAGATGAGTCTTTCCTGTGATCTTGGAATCCCTGGAGCTGATTGAAGGGAAGTGGGGAGGGAGGGCAGGACCTTCTTTGGTTTGTGGTGTCCTTTGAGCTCTGGTGAGGTGCTTCATGCTCAGTGTATGTAGCCAGCACTGAGGGAACTTGCTTGTCATTTTCTCTCACAAACAATATTAAAAGTTGCTTTTTAATTTCAGAATATTGTAGAGATTTTTATTTCAAAGAAAGAAGTTCCGTGTTACTTGTACCCACTGAAAAGAAGCTCTTAAACTTGTGGAAGTTTCAGTCCATGGCAAAGCCAAACAAACCTTTTCCCAGAGCAATTTCCCACTCTTTGTCTAGGCCAGAAATAAAGGATATTCTGTTCTCAAGGCTGGGTTGATCCTTTAGGCATCTCCAGAACCTTTCCTACCAAAATAGCTCACGTGGTAGTGGGGACAGAGGGTTGGCTTATGATACACAATTTGTTCACTGATGTGGATCCTCTGTGTGCAGCTATTTGGGGCGGTTACTGTGTGAGGAAAGTAAAACAGCTCACTTGGGGTTTTTAAATTTGAGAATGCAAAATACTGTTTGTTGATAAATACATAGTTAGGATTTTTCCCCCCCCCAGAGATTATAATTTAAACTTGTTACAGTATAAAGAGATTGCAAAGGGAAAAAAGTGAATAAATTCCATTTCCAGTGTTCACAGAAATGCAAGTTAGATTGACTTTGGATCCATCACTTGAATTTTATTGCCTGTCCACCAAAAATTTTAGGTGTTGGTGGTCAAACTGCATCTTTTTGAAGCAAGTCTTCTGCCCCTACAAATGGAGAAGTTGGACACAAGCTGCCTTGTTCCGTTTAGTTCTGTGTCCATAAGAAACAATACAAATCTGTAAATACAAATCTATGAATACAATATCTGTCTCTCCAGATCTTCACCTATGAAAGGAAGTGGTATTCCCGGAAGGACCTGGCCCGGCACCGGATCCACGGGGATCCCGACGACACCTCCCACCGGGGCCACCCCCTCTGCAAGTTCTGCGATGAGCGGTACCTGGACAACGACGAGTTACTGAAACACCTGCGGAGGGATCACTACTTCTGTCACTTCTGTGACTCTGAGGGGGCTCAGGAGTACTACAGGCAAGCAGATTATTGATATGAGTCCTTTCTCTAGCTGAAATTTTCCAGTAAAATTGCTTGGGTCTGCTTTGAATGTAGGGGATAGTTGTGTTTGAAGGCAGAGTGGAGGAACGGCAGCAGGTTGGCTGCAATTCCTCTAACAAATAGCCAAAATACTCACTTTGAGTCTAGTTCATGCTTTAAAATTTTCTTTATTAAAAGTTCCGTTTTGCAGCCTGACAGCAGCTGTCTGGTGTGTTACTTTTAATGGTGGACAGGATGAGAGGAAACGTTCTTAAATTGCACAAGGGGCGTTTTAGATTGGATATTGGGAAAAATTCCTTCATGGAAAGGGTTGTCAGGCATTAGAAGAGGTTACACAGGGAAATGGTGGAGTCACCATCCCTGAAAGTGTTTAAAACCATGTGGATGTGGTGCTTGGGGACATGACTTAGTGGTGAACATGGTAGTGATGCTGGTTGATGGTCTTACAGGTCTTTTCTAACCTTAATCCTGTGATTCCTTGATTCTAATACTCCAAAGCTCGTGTGCAAAGGGAATAGAAGTAACTTTTTTGTCGTGTGCACAGCTGGATGTGCTGAGCATCTGTGGGTTTGGTTTAACATCTGGATCACGCATTGGCCATGGAAAACATCCCTGGGGATAAGGACAAACCAACCACCAGGGCTTGTCCTCGCTTGCCCTTGTAAGAACGGCTGTGCCGTACCGTGGGAAGGGTCAGCTCTGTGTTTTCTGCCCCCAGTGATTACGAATACCTGCGGGAGCACTTCCGCGAGAAGCACTTCCTGTGCGAGGAGGGCCGCTGCAGCACGGAGCAGTTCACGCATGCCTTCCGCACCGAGATCGACTACAAGGCCCACAAGAGCGCCTGCCACAGCAAGAGCCGGGCCGAGGCGCGCCAGAACCGCCACATCGACCTGCAGTTCACCTACGCCCCCCGGCACCCGCGCAGGACCGACGGTGGGCTGGGCTGGGGCAGGGACAGGCACCCCAGGGTGAGGGAGGGACTCTCTGGGAGGGTTGGGGTGCTGCTCCATCCCTTGGAGTGCCCAAGGTTGAACACGCTTGCAGCAGCCTGGTCTAGTGAAAGGTGGCTCAGGAACAAGATGTCCTTTAAGATCCCTCCCACCCAAACCGTTCTATGGCTCTTATTCTGTAAGACTTTTCAAGAACATCTGGTGAATATTTCATAGGCACGAAAAAATTCTTCTGAAAGAAGGTAGACAAGCCCTGGAACAGCACCGAGAGCTTGTAGAGGTTGAGAAGGCCTCTTCAACCTGACAGGTTGTATAGGTTGAAGATAACCAGAACTTGCCCAGACAAAGCCCTCTGATGTAGTTTCAGAGCTGGCCTTGCTTTGAGTAAAGGGCTGGAGCAGGTGATATCCAGACATCCCTTCCTACCTGAATTGTTGTAGGATTTTTCTGTAGTATTATGTGAGTTTAATGAGGACAGGTAATTTGAGGAGAACTGCTGACTTGGTCATCAGAAAGAAATGAAGATAATTTATTTGTACCAGTATATTTTTGCATTTTGCAGGCACAGTGTGATGCCCGCATTAGAGAAATAATTGAGAGTGATCATCCCTCCCTCCTGTTTAGGTGTTGTAGGTGCAGAGGACTATGAAGAGGTTGACAGGTTCAACAGGCAAGGGAGGGCGGGCAGGTTGAGCAGCCGAGGAAACCAGCAGAACAGGAGAGGCAGCTGGAGGTACAAGAGGTGAGTGGCACAACGTTGTGGGGAGTTTTATTCCCATTTAGTGTTGGCTTTTACTTACCAATTCACAGTATTTTGGTGGATTAGGAGGAAGGAAGTGGTACAAAATTTGGAGGCCTCCATGGTGAATCCTTATCCGAGAGCTTCCAGTTCAAGCCTGTGTCCTGGCTATGTGCTTGGTCATCATGGAATTATTTTGTGTGAGGTTTCAGCTCAGGAAGCAAACAATGTAACCCTCAACTTGTGGGTTAAATAAACTCAGAACCCTAAATTAATTCCAGCAGCTGTTTTTATGCAAACTTCTCTAAATAGGATTTTCTGAAGTAGGTGACAAGTCTGTGCAGGTTTAATGGAGTTTTTGGTCTGGGTAATCATGAAATTCCTGTTCTAAGGACCATGCTTTTCATTGAACTAACAGATCTCTGTGTGGCCAGACTGAATGCTTTGGAAAAGGAAGAGGGTTAAGTATTGAAATGAAACTTTGCATTTCTATGTCTCTTCATCCACACCAGACCCGAGTGCTTTTTACATCCTGCACATCTTATTTTCTTCTTTTTCTCACTGGACGGGCAGCTGGTTCATTACTGGTGATTCCACTGGGGAAAAAAAGTCCATCCCAAAACACTCCTCTGTTGGTGTCACATGTGGATCGTGCATGTGTTGAGAGTTCATGCCCAGCCATGTCTCAAAGAGTTCCTGTGGCCTCCAAGAATGATTCCATACGTTTGGAAATGAACGGGAGAGACAAGTGCCCCCTGCATCTGTGGTACTGTCTCTCCCAGTTCACACTGGTTTCTTCTGGCCTGGATTGTTACTCACACACATGGAACTCAGAAATCCAGGGGGGAATGTTGCCTGGCTGGGGTGGATTGGAGTGGTGGGGCTGGATTAGGCTTCTCAGCAGGTGGCAGCACGAGATCGGGGATGTCACCGGAGCTGGCACCAGAGGTGAGACTGGAGCGAGGCAGCTGCTCTGTGATCCTTGCTGTTTGACCAAGGGAATCTGCCCTGTCCTCCAGGGAAGAAGAAGACAGGGATGTTGCAGCAGCAGTCAGGGCATCTGTGGCAGCCAAACGGCAGGAAGAGAAGAAGAGGGTGGAGGACAAAGAGGAAGGCAGCAGCAGCAGGGGGAAAAAGGAGGATTTGAGGGATCTGGACGTGCTCGGCTCCAAACGTGTGCCAAAGTCTTCAAACGATGTCACAGGTGAGTGTTGAACAGGTCCTGCCCTGCAGGGCATCTCAGTGTCTGGAAGGTTCCCTCAGAAAGTTCTGCCTTACCCATGTTTTACTCATTTAAAG
Organism: Pachycephala philippinensis; assembly: GCA_013397055.1. NCBI lineage: Eukaryota > Metazoa > Chordata > Aves > Passeriformes > Pachycephala > Pachycephala philippinensis. The sequence continues at coordinate 95,460 of VWZT01010402.1, read as the reverse complement.
TATCATGAATTTCCTGTATGCCACGACATAATGGGGAGCACAGTTAATTGAAGGAAATAGTGATGCATGGATTTAAACTGGAATGTCAGTTAATGACATCATCACCTGCTGAAAATAGGCCTTGGGAGTGCTGCTGTCATGGTCATTGATAGCCCCTGCTCTGGAATGAATGGGTTTGGGTTGAAAATATGTCTTTGCTCTTTCTGTCCCTGTTCCAAAAGAAGTAGCTGCTAACGAAGCGCTCAGCCAGGACGACTTTCCAGCAATCGGCTCTGCAGCAGGACCTCTCCAAGGGTGAGTCTGTGCAGGGCTGCAGCAGGGACAAAACACATTTAGAAGCTGATTGATGTGTTCTGCATTTCTGGGGAAAATAATTTTCCAGATCATTTGATCACTCCAAGGCTTCCCCTGCCCCATCCCCTCCTGCCTCGAGCTGTTTCTGTGCCGCTCACCAGCATGAGCAGCATCGGGTGTTGCTTCAGCTCCTGGCTTGTCCTTAGAATCGTGGAATAGAATCATGGAATATCCTCAGCTGGAGGGGACCCTAGAGGATCATCAAGTCAAACTCCTGTTGTGCCACCCCAAGTGGCAGTCTGAGGAAGAGTGGGGAGTTGTGGGTTTGTGCTGTCCCTTGGGGTTGTGCTGCCTCAGTAACTCCAACCCTCTCCCTTCCCCGCAGCTCTGCCCAGCCAGCACTGGTTAAGCTTAAAGAAGAAGATTTCCCAAGCTTGTCCTCCTCTTCAGCTCCCACCATCTCATCAGGGGTGTCTCTGACGTACACGGCGACTGCCAGGAAAACGGCCTTCCAGGAGGAGGATTTCCCAGCTCTGGTGTCCAAAGTGAAGCCCACCAATAAGACAGTAACTCACATCACATCTGCGTGGAACAATGGTTCCAGTAAAAACATGGTCAAAGCCATGAGCAGCCCCTGCGTCAACCAGCCAGCCAAAAAACCATCCTTGAACACCTCCAAAGGAAGTAAGAAGAGCAATAAACTCTGTGAGTCGGACGATGAGGACGGCGGTGGTGGCCTGACCACCCAGGAGATCCGGAACACCCCGACCATGTTCGACGTCTCATCCTTGCTGGCAGCTTCTACCTCACAAACTTTTACGAAAGTGGGCAAGAAAAAGAAGGTGGGGGTTGAGAAGCAGAGCCCGTTGTGTCCACGCCCATCCCAGGAGACGTCGTTCCCCAGGCCAGCGGCGGAAAAGCCCCCAGAAGCAGAGCAGCCATGCAAGGCATTCCCTGCTGTTCACGGCCCTGACAGAGCCACAGCTGTCATCAACGGGCACTCGGATAAACCATCAGCTGGCTGTGGTACACCCAAAGAGCCCCCCGGCCTTAAAAAGCCCCCAGTGACTAACAAATGCCCTTTACCTCAGGAAGACTTCCCAGCTCTTGGGAGCTCAGGATCAGCCAGGATGCCCCCGCCACCAGGTGAGCATGGAATGAATCACAGAGTCGTGGTATGGTTTGGGTGGGAGGGATCTTAAAGATCATCTCATTCCACTCCCTGCCAGGGGCAAGGGACACTTTCCACTAGAACAGGTTGCTCCAGCAACCTTGGGCACTTCCAGGGATGGGGAAGCACTGCTGGGCACAGCCAGCTTTGCTTGTAGAGAGCCCAGAGAACACACGGATGTGTTGTATGAACTCCTCCTGGCTCTTGTGTGAGGTTCTGCCACCAGGTGCCAGGTTGGGCTCTGGAGGTAGAGGCAGCCTGGGTGTCACAGGAGGGCTGGAATGTCCTCTGGGAATCACCTCTACGCCACAGCTGGAGGTGTTTGCTCTCTGGGGGTGGCTGATGGATGAAGAGCTGTTTTTTCCCCTCTCCCCAGGGCAGACACATCCATGTGTTGTGCTCCAAGATCTGCCTTGGAAGCCGCTGCAGGCAAAGGGAATCTGGCTGTGTCCTGTCCCTTCTGGCACTTGTCACTTCACTTCCTTGGCCACTTCCTCCTATGCTGGCAGAGGTTTCCTGCCGTTCTTTTAGCTATGACCTTGTGAAAGCAGAGAGACAGCAACAAACATGACTTGGAGTGGTTTTCGTGGAAGTGGGATCGCATCGGGAGGTGCTGGCACCGCTGTTTGTGCAGCTCCTGCTGGGAGAGGCCAGGCCAGGCCTGCTGCCTCCTCCAGTGATTTGTGTTCCCTTTAATAATGCAAAAGTGTTTTTCATTGTGACTTGGAGTGGGCTTTCAAAATTATTTTCCATTGAAAAAGTAAATGAATAATTAAAGCACTTTCTCTGTAGAGGAACATCAGCCACTCTCAAGTGCTTCTTGAAGATTTTTTTTAGGTTTTCTCCAATATAGTGATGTCTGCACTGCGAACTCTCCTTGGTGCTTCTTCAGAGTGTGTCAGGCACTGGTGTGGGTTTTAGCCAGGTGTCTGTGGGTCCTCTAATTCCTGCCCCTTCCCTGCTTCCCTCAGGCTTTAACTCTGTGGTGCTGTTGAAGAACCCTCCTCCACCTCCGGGCCTGTCGGTGCCTGTCAGCAAACCCCCCCCAGGCTTCGCTGTCATCCCATCCTCCACCATCTCTGAACCCGTCACTACAGCTCTGAAAGAGTGAGTCAAGGGCCTGCCAGGGGGTATGGGGCACCTCACTCGTGTCTCAGGGGCTTTAAACAGCACACAGGGGGTTACTCTAAGCTGGGCCAGCCCTGGGAGGATTCCCATTGGGAAGTCCCAGGGTGCTGTGGGTTGGATTCGGGAGAATTGCATAGAACAGCCCTGTGTAGTTACGAGCCTGCAGTGTTTTGGCTGCTCAGACCTTGGTTTATTCTACATTTGCTTGGAAATCTGCAGTTCCAACATATTCCTGTGCTTCCCATCGATTCTGTGGGAGTCCCAGGAGCAAGGTGCTGAGATGTGTTCTCCTTGGTGACCTTCACTGCTCTGATCTTTCCAGTAGCTGCTCTTTGGTTCCTCCTGGGATAGAAAGAGGAGTTTGTGGGGAAAAGGGGAGGGAAAACTTTGTGTCAGTTTAATACAGAACCTGCATTATCTGTTGGTTTATTCACGGTGAGTGCACCCAGCTCACAGAGCAGCTTGTCAGGACCATGTCAAACTTGGATTTTAAACATTCTGTTTGTGTAAAGCTGGAATCTGATACAGAAATCCCATCTTTTATTATCCTGACAAGACAGCTGTGTGCTGCTTATGTGTAGCTGGGTGAAGGAAGGATGTGCAGCTGTAAACCAGAACAGCCTTGTGACTTATGTCCCAGGGCATCTTCGTGTGACGCAAACCAATGTCAGGGTCACTTCTGGTCTTTTCCAACACAGGCCAAAATCCTGTCACGGATCATACTTGATACCTGAGAACTTCCAACAGAGGAACATCCAGCTCATACAATCCATTAAAGAATTTCTTCAGAGCGATGAGTCCAAGTTCAATAAATTTAAAACTCATTCTGGGCAGTTCAGGCAGGTGAGTGGGTTCCCAAAAGCTCCCTTTCTGGGAGGCCTGAATCCCAGTGGGATTTTTAATAGATAAATATTTTTTACCTCTTAATTATTGCCCTTCCCTGTCCCCTGCAGGGGCTGATCTCTGCAGCTCAGTATTACAAAAGCTGCCGGGAACTGCTGGGGGAAAACTTCAAGAAGATTTTCAAGGAGTTGTTGGTGTTGCTGCCGGACACGGCCAAGCAGCAGGAACTGCTCTCTGCTCACAACGACTTCCGGATCAAGGAGAAACAAAGCTCCAACAAACCCAAAAAGAACAAAAAGAACGTTTGGCAGACGGACTCCCCCGCCGACCTCGACTGCTACATCTGCCCCACGTGCAGGCAGGTGCTGACCCAGCAGGACGTGGTCACCCACAAAGCTTTGCATATTGAGGATGAGGAGTTCCCCTCGCTCCAGGCAATCAGCAGGATCATCAGTTAGCTCTCCCCAGGGCCACCACCCGGGTTCTGGATGTGCACTTTGGAATGAGGTTTGGCAGTAGCGTGGCTGGGGGCCGGTGCTGGTTGAGGCAGCGAGGAGCAGGTGATTTGGGAAGCCCTCCTGGGCAAAGGGATCACAGGAATGTGCCAGAGCTCGTCCCCACCCACTGTCTGAGCTCCCAAATCCAGGGTAGGGTTAGGCTGAGCTGCAGGGGGGCAGGCAGGGCAGGGCTCCTTCCTCCTGGAACATGCAATAGCTGGGAATCCTTTCTGATCTGCAGAACGACAGGGGACACAATAGGGGAATAAGCTTCTGGTTTGGGGGTTTCTTTCTGGTTTTGGGGTGGGGGAAGTTAATGGATCACTGAAATGAATGGAAGTGGCTTCCCTTATAACATTCTGATTTTTTTTGTGCTATTTCAGTGAAGATCACACTAGTCAGGGGTAAAAGGTGCAGGAAAGTGCTGCTCACTGGGGCATGTGACCAGGAGAGCTGCAAACACTGGGCTGCAGAGTTTTCCTTTCTGCAAACAGAGTCAATTCTGCTGCTTGAAGAATTGGGCTGATCTGTGCAAGATTTGAAGCTGCCTCTGACCTTTTCTGTAAAGTTCTTTCCAAGAAACTGATTTTGTAGCCCTGCATGTACAGTAACAGCATTAAGGCTTTACTCTCCGTAAAGCACACGGGAATTTTATTTAATGACTGCCATGTTTCTAATTTCTTGGATGTATTACTGGTGGGAGCTCCCAACAGCATCCTGGGACATTAAATGCTGCTGATCACTGACCATGTTTTCTGCAGTGCCTTTAAGTGCATTTATCTGTTTACAGTGGTCTGACACCTGCACCTCCCTCGGTGACACCGGGCTGACGTAGCTTTGCTCGTGTTCCTTGGCCTTCCCAGATTCCACCTCAAAGGAGGAAGAGATCCCCCCTCTTCCTCTGAAGTGACTCCTCCAGCAGCAGCTCTGAGGTGGTGGAGTGCCAGGAGTCCCCCATGGCTGTAGTTCAGTGTCTGATTCTCTCCCATCTCCAGGTTTAGTTATTTCTAACGTGTAGGAATAAAGCTGAAATTAATTTATGTAATTTTTAGTGATGAAACACAGCTTTTCTAGCAGCATCATTTCTATGAAATCAAGCTCAGAGTATTACCCAAGAGCTACTCCTGCCTACAGCCACTCTTCCTTGCCTTATACATGTTATTTTTGCTTGCTCTCAGGCTGCAAAGTGCTTTGGGTTTCTCTTCTTGAATACTTAAGACTGTTGTGACCACCTGCCCATGTTGGATTTGGCCCGGAAGGGGCTGGGGAGGGTGATTTGGCTGCATGGTTGTTCACACACTGTATGAGTCCCTGTTCCTGCCTCACTGGGCATCCTGGAGCTGCTCCTGGCCCCAGGCAGGGACACCTGAGGGGGCTGGGTGCTGCCAGCTGCCGCCACCATTTCCAGTCAGCAACTCTCCCCATCCCTTTGGTTTGTAAAGTTCAGGGAGTGAAATGTGTCTTCCCTGCAGGAGCATCTTCCGTCTTCCCTTGGGTTTCAGTTATTTCTCCATCAGCAGCTCTGAGTTCCGCGGGAGATGCTGCTGGGAGTTCCCTCGAGGTGCTGCATCTCTGGGGCCTGATGTTGCAGTTTCCTTGTTCCTTGTGCTCACCTGATTAAATAAAGTTATTACCATATTTTTTTTTCTATTCATTTTTAGCTCTTTATTGAAAATAAGTTGCAGTTGGTTACACGGACACTGAAAATACAGAATCACTGATTGTTCTCTCAAAAGATATTTTTATATATATAATATATACAAAATTGTAAACATTTTAACTTATTTCCATACACAGTCCACTTTATACTACACTGCACAGAGGTTAGTGACAACTGCAACTCCTGGAAGCGTCTGCTTGGACAGAGGTATCTGCAAAGAAACTGAACTTCCCAACCCTCAGGTGGGAGCTGTTGGAGATTAAAACTCTTAAACGGTTTTAATGTGTATTGCAACGAAATCCAGGCAGCTGAACTGGGGTTTCAAGTTGAGATAGTGAGGGCTGGTTCTGAGCCTCACTGGGGGGGAGAGGGGTTTGTGACACACAGAGGGTCAAAATGCAACTGAGAACGGGACCGGGGGGGGACCAGAGGGGAACCAGAGTCACCTGCTTGGGGACAGCACGGGCTGGGAGCAGTCTGTAAAATACGCAGCAGCTTTTACTGAGAGAAATACCCATTCCATGGAATAATGATGGGATCTCCTATGGAACAGACCACGGTTAGAAGGCAGCAGGCAGAGCCAGGAGCCAGCCCTGTGCCTTTGGGGGCTGGCACTGGGAGGGAAGGTACAAAACACCTCTGTAAGGGACTGATAGGTGAGAGAAAATAAATGCTATGGGCGTCACTTATTGTGGCATGAACTGATGGGAATCTCATCCCAATGTCCAGGCACAAGAACCAGTGAGATCCTGATGTTCTGTAAAGGGAAGGGTTTGCTCTCAGGGTCTGCTCCAGCCCCCTGACACAGAGCAGGTAATGGACGAGGGGGTGTTTTTTACCAAATACTACTAAACCAAAGCTTCCACCTTTGCTAGGAACAACTTGAAATGTTGGCAAAAATTCCAAATCTTTTAATATATTTAAATTGCACAATGCATGATGTGGTTACCTTAGTGCTGAGAAACACCTGTGTTGTGACAGAGCCTCCTGGAGCAAGAGGATGGGGCAGAATGCAGCTCCAGGAAAGGCAGATTGCTGGAATTCTGCTCTTTACACCCAAATTTAGTGCTAACACGGTGCAGAAGCTTTTGGGCTGGGCTGAGCACAGCGAGGTCCTGCCCTCTGTGAGCTCTGGGGAGAACAGAGGGTTATAAACAGCTTGTGAGGATGGCACAGCCCTGGCACACTCAGGACAATCCTGGCATGTTTTTGGGACAACTTTGCGACAGCTCTGGCATCCTCTTAGGGTGTGGCCTGGGTGGTTACAAGGGGGTGAGTGCTGCTGTACCACAGCTGGGAGAAAAAGAGGAGAAAGAAGATGAAAATTGATGTTACAAATACCTTGAAGCCCCAGCACACCATGGTTACTGCACCCATGGCTCTGGTTCTCCAGCCACGGCCCCCTTGGGGTGTGCTTGGTGCCAACCCCCCCTGCACACCCTGCTCTGCCTGACGGACACCCCGAGGTGCTGCCACAGCCACCGCAGGGCACCGGTGACACCCAGCAGCTGTGGGGACACTGAGGGGGCTCCCAAAGGATTCGGGGCAGGATTCCAGGCACGGGTGTCACACCCCCTCTGAGCAGGGTTAAACTCAGCAGGGTGAGGGCTCCATGGGGCCGAGGAGCTGCACCAACAAACCCCAAAATGGGAGGTGGGCGAAGGCTCTCGCCAAGGCCAGGGAGTTTGGGGTTGTCCCGTCCGGCCTGGTGACACGGCCTCAGAGCAGCCATCTCGGACATAAACCCATCGCAAGTCCCTGGAAAAATGCTCCAGCTGTGGGACTCCTGCCTGTCCGAGCTGCCTGTCCCAGTGCCACCCCAGCAGGGGTGCCACCCCTCCGCTGCCTGGGAGCGGCACTTTGGGTGCAGAGGATCGGGGCTCACCTCCCTCCAGGTGCCTGTTGAGTGATGAAGCTGGACATGTTATTCCCAGCTCCAGTTTAATCAAGGAGCATCTCCTGCACTGCCAGGAAGCCCCTCAGGCACCCAACCCTTCCTCCTCCTCCCTGCCCAGCAGAGCAGCTGGGTGCCTCCTGCAAGGAAAAGGTAACACTGACTTGGGGAAGCTGACCCAGCCCTCGGGAAGCACCAGGAGTTGTGCTGGAATGGTCCCCGTGTCCCTGCTGCTGCTCCAGAGGTCAGTCCCGGCACGGAGCGTGGTGGGATGTGCGTGTGGGGGCAAAGAAAGGCAATGCAGGCCTCGGGGGGACATTCAGAGCCTGTAATATTCAGCACGGGGGGCACATGGGGCAGGACACGTCCCGCAGGCAGACACAGCTTTAGCTCTTCACGGTTACACGGAAACTCTGGAACAGTTATATTATAGTTAGAAAAAATACACTGTACCCAACGAACATTATCTCACGTACAATCAATTTAAACATTTAAATTGATTATAATTTTGCTAAAATATTAACACAAGTACTGTTTGTGCTGCTAAAGTTTCAGTGTTCCCTCTAAGGAAAATATTGCTACAGTTCTACCGTACCCTGTATTAAAATCCTCGGGGTTTTTTCTTTCCCAGCAAGACTGACTCCACAAAACCACAAAGATTCTGGAATTCATTGAGGCTGATACCGCGCTGGGTTGGGGTGTCCGTGGTCAGGCACCTGTGAGGAGCTCGGCACAGCCAGGACCTAGAGCCAAGGCAAGGAACGCGCTTCGCCACCGGCAGTGACCCCTTGGGATGATTGGCTGCTTAATTAGTGCACTGATCTGCTGCTCGTTAATTAGTGCATTGATCTGCGACTCAGCAGCAGGAATGAGCTGTGGCAATGGCGACCAGGACCTGTGACAGGGGAGGGGACAGGTGGTGGCTATTGCTCCTCACGAGGTCGGAAGGCAGCGGCGGCTTTGCCGGCAGGAACTGGCAAGGCAGGATCCTGGAGAGCCGGGAGTCTCCAGGGATGGAGCTGCCACCAACGGGGCTGGGAATTCAGGCTCCAGCTCCTCTGCTCAGCCCTTAGTGACACAGCCTGGATCAGCTGCCACACGGGCAGGGAAAGCTGGCGGGTGGCTGACAAGGACCTACTGGGTTTTACACATTTTGTTCTGTTACAAGGCAGGAATTTTGCAGCTGAACCCCCAACCTGAGCTTCCTTCCCAGATGCTTTTCACTGACTCTCTTCCCACACCATTTCCAAGCACGGGGCCATGAGCCCACACAGGATGGACTTTAATGGCCTGTGAAACCTTTCCAGTTCCCTGCCTGAATCTCTCATTTCTGGAGACTGCGGGGTGACACACGTGTCCCCACCCAGGGTTCTGCTGCAGCTGACAGATGGTGGCTGCTCCCAGAATAAAAATACAAGTCCAATATTGCTCCTAATGGCCTTGGATGTTGAGTCTGAGCCCCTCACCTCGATCCTCACCTCTCCACAGTGAAGACGCATAAGCGCTCCCACCAGAAATTCCTTAGGAATTTACAAAGTTCCCAATCCCCCGTCAAGGAACGGAATCACAAAGTGCCATATTCCATAGCTGATCACAGGCTATTCCCAGTTAGCAACCAGCTCCTGCTGAACTGGTTTCCACTTTCAAATAGCAACTTTTAAAATCCTCAACCAGAACCCATCAAAGTGTAGAAGCCATCTGGATGCTGATCCCAACCCCGGCCTGCTGTGCCCCCCCTGAGCCTCTAAACCAAGTTTTGAAACACCTGTTTGGATATTTGTTTTGTACAGCGAATATATACAAAGAAAAGTAACACAGACACCACTGATTTCCCTGTGAATTTGGCACTTTCCATGGAACCTGCACTGGAAACTCTGCAGCGGGAGCAAATGGGGCCAGCTCTCCCACTGCCCACCCACCCTCGATGGATTCTGTGTTAGCTCTGGAAGAACGAGATAATAATTCCTCAGCTGCTGTTTCCTAAGAGGAAAAGGTGTCCTGGGCTTTCCCAGCAGAGCTCAGAGGGGGCATTTACTCCTCTTCCCCACATGTAGGTGATGTGGTATCAACCTTCCTTCCTCCTGGCTTAGAGGGAACACTGCTTTTAGAAACCCTGGGACAGGTAAGACAAGAACCAATACCACTGTACAGAATTCACTGCACAACGAGCTAATAAAGGGACCCGGCACTGACTCGCCACGGCAAGGAAATGGGACTGGATACATTTGGGAGCGGGCGGGGGTGGCACCGCCCCAGCCCCTCAGTACGCTGGCACTTGGTAACCTTTGGGGTTGGGCTCTAAGGTCTCGGTGAAGGGGGGGCTCTGGTAGGTCTCCGTGCTCTCCACGCCACTGCCGCCGGGGTAGCCGGGGTACGAGGCGCTGGGGTCGGTGCCGAACTGCTCGGTGGCGAACAGGGACATGTCCGTGCCCAGGCGGTACCGCTGCAGCGCCCGCAGCGCCAGCACCACCTGCAGGGAGCGAGGGACGGGCTCAGAGAGGGCAGGGCTGCAGCCCCACAGCACCCCGTGTCCCTTAGGGGGACCCACATAACCCCGCTACGACTCCCCAGTCTCCCCAGGACCCCGTGTCCCCCCAGCACCACACATCACACACCCCAGGACCTCGTGTCATCCCAGGACCCCCCAAACCTCCAGGACCTCACAGCCCACCAGGTCCTCATGTCTTCCCAGGACCTCACGTCCTCCCAGGATCCCACAATCCCCTTAGGACCTCACATTCCCCCAGGATCCCATGTCCCCCAGCACCCCCTCAGGACCCCACATTCCCCATGTCACTGCAAAGCACCGAGCCCATCGCAGCATCCCAGCAGACTGCCACCCCACTCCATGGTATTCAAGAGCTAATCCAGCCCCAAACCCCACCCAAACACTCCAGGAGCCATTTCTGTGGGACAGGGTGACCCCCAGAGCTCTGCCTGGGGTGGGGGGCCCTGGCTGTGCAGAGCTGGCACTGCTGGCCCCAATAAACCCATCTGCTGTGGGGAGGGAAAGCTGCCGAGTGCCAGGCCAGGAAAATAGGTCAGTTCTGCCGAGACTCCTTCACCCTTTTCCAGGTTGCTGGAATTGAGGTTGCAAACGGTGGGGAAATGTGGGCGGCAGAGCCGGGAGGGCCCCGAGCTCGCTCTCATTCCAGGAGGCTTAACAATTAACAATTCAATTAGTTTGTAAATGACGGGGCTGAGGAGGCTGAAAAATGCCTGGAGAAGCCAGGAATGAGTTCCCAACTATCCCAGCCATCCTCCGGGATGTAACAGGGGGTTGGTGTCCTCACTGCCCTCCCGGGGTGGGAGCAGATGCTGATGGGATGGAGAACATCCCACCCACCGCCCTTCCCTGTGGCAGTGGACGATGGGGAAGAGCTGGGATTAAAAGAGATTTATTTGGATAATCATAAAGCAGGGAGCAGTTAAACTGGGGAGGAACTGGAGCAAGGCTTGCTGCTGGAAAGCCTCGGACCGGCTTTTGCCCCAATTCTTTTAAAGCAATATGGAATTAGTGCATATCCTGGGGCTCTGTGCCCGGGAAAAGCTGCAGGAGGGATGGAGGTAACACGGAGCCATCCCTGCTTCTCCACACACAGCCCCTGGAGGGGGAGCCCCCCGGGTGGCATAGCCCGCCCCGAGTTCATGTGGGGTCCGGGTGGGCCCCAGGGTTTCACACAGCCCTGGCTGAAGTCCCTCTGCCCGTGTGGAGCCAAAAATGGGACCAAATGGGGTTTCTACAAGCCCTTTCTCCGGGTGGACAGCAGAGGGGCCAGTCTGGCTTGTCCCAGGAGGGAGCTAATGAGCCTGAGAGCTCCCAAAATCCCCCAGCCATCCCACAAACCAGCTCCATGCTCCTGGGGACTCTCTGCCTCCAATGAGCCGCCCTGGGGCTCTATCGAGGTCCTGAAATCAGGGCAGCTTGTGGCTGGTGACACGTTTTCAACGGGAACAAAACTTCCCATCCCCGGGAGAAAGGGAAGCCTGGAATTCCCCAGCGAGAGGGGACTGAGCTGACGCTTCCCGGGTAAGAAACCACCAGTTCCACGTGTGGAGGGCCCTCAGGCTTCCCCAGCACAGCCCCTCCCTGCCCACCAGGATTCACTTCCCCAAATCCCAGACTCCCCCTCCAGCTCAGCACTGACCCCGGGCAGGTTTCATTTCTGCTCTCCCCCCTCAGCTCCGGGGCTGCGCTCACCCAGATGATGATGGAGAAGAAGGAGAAGGTGATGGCTGCCCGCGCGGCATCGGCGCCCTGCGAGAAGCCCCTGGTCAGCGTTGTCCTCTGCCACTGGTTTGCCAGGAAGCAGAAGGCTACAAACCACAGGAAGGCCAGGAAACCTGCAGGAGGACAGAGCTGGTCAGTGCTGCCCCTGCCCAGCACCTCCCTTGCTGCAGGACCCCCTTTGCTGCTGCACAAACCACTGAGGTTTCCAACAGGAATGGGAATTTTGGGAGCTGCGGCCTAAAAGGAGCTTTTTAAAAGAGGCTGATACAAAACCAGAGATCGAAGGAAACTTACGGGGTCATCTCAGTGTGTTGCCTGCCTGAAGTTTAGCTCAGCTACACCTCAACTTGATCTCAAAGACCCCCAGGAACAGCACATCTCCCATGGACATGTTGGAGAATGACTTTTCACAAGGGCATTGAATAACAGGACAAGGGGGAACGGCCTTAAGATGAAGGAGGGTGGATTTACATTGGATATTGGGAAGAAATTCTTCCCTGTGAGGGTGGGGAGGCCCTGCCACAGGTTGCCCAGAGAAGTTGTGGCTGCTCCTGGATCCCTGGAAGTGTCCAAGGCCAGGCTGGACAGGGCTTGGAGCACCCTGGGATAGTGGAAGGTGTCCCTGCCCATGGCAGGGAGTGGCACTAGATGGACTTTAATGCCCCTTCTAACCCAAACCATTCTGTAATTCCGTGATTCTGTGTCACGTGAGAGTTCTGCTCATCCCTGCAGAGAATCCCTCTGGGCCCGTGGAACTGAGCACAAACACTCTGGTGATTATTCCTGCCTGGAAGCAAAGCTGGCTGAGCAAGATACGGCTGCAGCTGCCCTAATTCCATCCCCAGCCACCAGCAGCACTGCCCGGTGCCAAGGAGCTCAGGGAACAGTCAAGGAAAAGCCAGGAGCACACTGGGTCAGCAGCAGGGATGTTTTCCAGCACTGGGAAGGGGAGCTGCACAACCTGGACCCTCCCATGGTGCTGTTTTAAGGGTCTCCATCATCCCTGATGTCTCAGATTCCAGGTGTCAGTGCACACGTGGATGTTGGGAATGCTGAGCTGCCCAGCAGCTTCCCAAGGATCACCAGCCAGGCTGACAGTCCCTGTCTGACTGCAGGGAGAGAAGAACCTTCCTTTATTCCCATTTATTCCCCTTTATTCCCATTTATCTTGCCAGTTGTCCCTAAATACAGTAAAAAATGCACATGAGCATCCCCACCCAGTGCAGGAGGTACAGGGCTCGAGCCCTTTAATTCCGAATTTGCTCCTCATTGCAGTTTAAGACACATTCCTTGTCTCCTCCTGCACGGCTGGGCCTGGGAATTCCCAACCCTCGAGCGTGGCCCTGAGGCTGCCCTCACAGGAGGGATCAGTCAGGCTTTCCTTTTCCAAATTACAGACACATCACCAAATATGGCCAATCCTGCCACCAAACCCACCCAAATCTCTGCACAAGCATTTTCACTTCCCTTTAGGATGATGACTTGTTTCCAGCATTAAATGAGACCTCTGGGGTTTATTCCTTAAAGGTCACCCTTTAAGGACAGGGATCTTTTCTGTTCCCCTGCTGCTACAAGGGGGCTTCACCAGCAGCTGTTCCCCGTCATGGGAACCAGATCCAAGACCTACATTTGGACCTCAGCCACTGCTCAGAGTCCCACTGGGGGTGGTTTGGAAGTGGAAATCCCCAAAGAGGTGAAACAAGAACAGCTCCCACAGGTTAATTCACGCTATGGGAGCAGCAGGATGCTTGGAGACAAGCTCTGGGGCACAGGGCTGGCACAAGGGACATGGGGCTGGCACTGGTGATGCTCGGGGACAAGCTCTGGGGCACAGGGCTGGCACAAGGGACCTGGGGCAGGCACTGATTAGGCGCGGCGACAAGCTCTGGGGCACCGGGCTGGCACAAGGGACATGGGGATGGCACTGGTTTGTGGAGGGTGAAGCTGTTCCTGTGTGTAACACTCAACCCCAGTGCAGCTTGTTCTCCCTGGCAGGACACTGGCACTGAGCCCCCGCTGCCACTCTGTCCCCAGTGCCGCCCCAGCCCCGGTGTCACCCACGGGATGTCAGGAGTTAAAATGACATCATGCACAGCCCGGACCCAGCACGGCTGCGCTGGGTACTGCAGCTGCCAAATCCCTCTGCACCACTGAGCTCTGTGAGGCACTGACCTTCCTCATCCCGAAACCATCAGCATCTCCAGCCAGGAACGGCTGGGGTCGCCTCTGCTGCCACCCATGTGCACTTCCAGGAGGTTTTGTGATGCAAAGAGAAGTGTTTCCCCGCCAGGCCAGCTCTGCCCGGATCTCTGGGCAGCAGAGGAGGATTCCCTCCAGTGCCACGGGCAAGGCAGGTATCACTGCCGATGGAGGGGATGGGGCAGGTGTGGAGAGCACCTCCAGAAACACGAGCCAGGTGTGGTTTGATGTTTGGAGAATTGACACGGATTCTAAAAGCCCTCAGAGAGGGCTGAGCTGGCAGTGACGTGGTGAGGCTGCATGTGCCAGCCCCGGCTCCAGCTGGATCAGGCACGGCAGCAGCTCCACTCCCTCCAGCACTCCGGGGAAAAGGAGAGCGCCAGGAAGCGCCGCAGGAGCCAGGAGATAATGATCGTTTAAGGATCTGCAGACAACAGAGGGCAAACACCAGGGAAGATGTGTTACCACCCTAATCACAGCCTGGTCTCCAGCAAACGCCTGTCTATGGGAACAGGTGGAACAGCAGCTGGAAGAGAAGGTTGTAAATGCTGTTTTCAGTGTGGTGGCCCTGCCTGAACCCCCACCTGTGCCCCAGTGTTACCACACAGTTACAGTCCAGAGAAATTTTAGGAAGAAATTCTTCCCTGTGAGGGTGGGGAGGCCCTGGCACAGGGTGCCCAGAGAAGCTGTGGCTGCCCCATCCCTGGAAGAGTTTAACAGAGCTTGGAGCATCCTGGTCTAGTGGAAGGTGGAACTGAATGGGCTTTAATGTCCCTTCCAACCCAAACCATTCCAGGATCCAATGATTCTCTCATTTCTCCTCTCAGTGGATCCATCACAGGGACAAAGGAGAAAGGAGGCAGAGTTTGAGAGCAGTGCCAGCTCCCACGTGCCTGGCAGGGAGCAGAGGGCTGTCAGGATGTGAGGCAGGGAGCAGGATCACAGCCTGGCTCCGTGACACGCAGCAGCAGCCAGAAGATGGATGTGATGTCCCCCTTCCGCTTGAATCCAAGGATTTCAGGCACTGAGCCCCATGGAAGGGGCAGTAAATTTTATCTAACAAGGGCTGGATGGTGCTCCAGGACCATGGAAATGAGCTTTGCAGTGAGGAGAGAACAGCCTGAACAACAGGCAAGGCAGGGAGGTGATGATGGATGTTTTCATTTGGGACAGAGAGCCATCAGCGACGCTTGCGATGGATAAATCACCTTCAGACTTTGCTAACAGAGCCTGGGAATGCAGAACAGCAGCTGCAAACGGAGCTGGGTAGCTCCCACAGCCGAGCAGAGGATGTTCCCTCCCAGCCTGGAGCATCCTGCCTGCTCCTGCCTGCTCAGATGAGCCTCAGGGCTCAAGAGGGCACAGCAGCTCCGTGGGCAGCCCCAGCCCCAGCCCCAGCCCCAACCACAGCCCCAGCCCCAGCCCCAGCTGCACAGAAGCTGCTTCTGCTCTGCTCCAAATTCGTGCACAAAGTGAAACCAGACCCGGGGCAGCTGATGAAAGCACCTTTGCTTTTATCGAGCCAGAACAGGAGATGTGGGAGGGTAAAACCCCCTGTGTGGGCTCTGAGATGTGACCACCAAGCCTCAGCTCTGTGGGTGGCCTCAGCAAACCCGGCTCAGTGAACAGCTCCAGCTGCAGAGTGACACAAACGAGTGGGACACTCCACTGTCCCCAGACACCACATCTGGCTTCCCCAGTCCCCACTGAGCCCATGGCTGGATGGGACAACTCCCCTGCCACCCCTGTTGTCCCCAGCCAAGGCACATGAGACGTGTCAGGCCATGGGAGGAGCGGGGAAGACTCGGGAGTGAGGGGCAGGGCACAGCAATGCGCCCAGGGAGCCAGACCCACACAGAGCAGAGCAGAGCAGAGCAGAGCAGAGCAGAGCAGAGGTACCTGAAAAGCCGAGGTCCAGCAGCACGGCCCGTTTGCGGTCCTTGACGCTGCTGATCTGCTGGAAGTACAGGTCCACCACGAAGAAGAAGATGCAGCCGAAGAAGGCGATGACGCCCACGGCAATGCCGTAGCTGCAGGCACTCTCATTCTCGTTGAAGATGCAGAGCAGCTCGGGGTGCTGGCTGTCCTTGTTCACGTAGCACTCGTTCACGATGGAGCCGAACACCACGATGGAGAAGATCTGCGGGAGGAAGGAGAGAACACAACTTGCTGCTGTTTGCGTTTAACTCTGTTTTCCAACAGCAGCGTCACTGGATTCAATCCCGTCCTCGACTCCATGGCAACGTGGCATTTGTGAGACACATCCCGGCTCTCGTCTGGTTGGTGGCTCCAACTGGTACCTGGGTGTTCCTCCTCTGTGAGGTGGAACCTCCTCCTGCCTTCCAGTGCCTTGCTGTGCAGAGTATTTTAAGGATCTTGTTCTCCAGACAGGCTAGGGAGGGAAACAATAAGCGGACGGGGCAGGTCCCTGCAGAGTCTTTGTGCTCGTGCTGCTCTCTGCTGTCAGGCTGTGACCCACAAACCCCCTCGTGTCCCTGTGGGGTGGGGAGGAAGGAAGGGACTGGGGATAACTGAGCGGCTGAGCCAGGGAAGGGCTGGATTGCTGCTGGAGGGGACACGGGACACGCGTGGGGACATGGGAACAGCTCACCTGGGCACAGGGGCACAGGCTGCCCTGGCAGCAACAGTGTGACTTTTCAGCTGGCTTAGCAGAGCCTGAAGGATGCAGCTCCTGAATCCATTATCCCGTGACCTGGCTGGGGCCCAGGAGGGACAGCAGGACAGGGGCTGCTGGGGCTGCCCAGGTCCCCGCGCTGGCACCGGAGGGTGTCACATCCCTGCAGGCAGCGACGGAGCCGGATGGCAGCGGCTGCCTCAGTTAACACCGCTCACCCTGGGCATGCCCGAGGAATTCCCTTATCTCCCGGCACCAGAGGCAGCAGGGGAAGCTGTGGGACTGGCTGCAGCACAATCCGCTCTGGATCCTGCTCCGGTAGAGTCCAGGAAGGGGCTGTGAGCAGGGAGGGGAGCAGGGAGTGCAGGCACATCTCCCTCACACTGGGAGCCTCTGATCTCATCCCTGGCTGCCGGCTGCCGCATCCCTGCACGCATCCCTGCTGGCTCCAGGGACACAGCTGGAGGCCAGGGATGCAGCAGCAGAGATAAGAGGCTTCTCCAGCTCTCCCGGGAGCAGCTGGGGACGGGAACAGGGCACGACTGGCTCCTGCTGCACCTGCAGGAACAGCACGGCACGGCGGGCACGAGACAGGGACAGGTGACACGGAGGCAGCGGCTCGGGAGCCGCAGGATGAAGCACAGCTGGTGGCTCTCACAGTCACCTGTGTCACTTGTGTCACCTCCTGCAGCTCCCGGGGAAGCTGTGTCACAGAGCAGGGCAAACGAAGCAGAACCCACGGAGGGCAAACCACCCCCAAGGTTCCACCACTCTTTAACATAACACTGGGACAGACCTTCTCCTCTTCCTCCTCTTGGAATTTAATCGTGGCCCAGGGTCCTGTCCCACATCCATCCCTGGCTCAGGTCAGCCCTGAGCACCAGCCACGAGCTCAGTGGCCACCCAAGTCACCCTGAGGCACCTGCACCCTGCTCCTCGCTGGTGCTGCACTTGGGATGGCACAGCATCACCATCCTCATCTCCATCACCATCATCATCATCATCCCCATCACCACCCTGCTCACAACAAGAGGGGCTGCGTGTAAGGAAGAAACAACAACAAACAGCACTAATAGTTTTCCCAGAGCTTTGGCAGCAGCTGTAACATCAGCAGTTGTAAAAATCTCTTCATAAATAATGCAAAATTGTTATTTACCATCAGAAATAGCAGCAGCATTTATAAAACAGGCCCTGGAAGAAATAATGTGATTCTGGAAAACATGAATAATTGAGAACCTCTGATTCCACGCGATTACTTCTCTGGCAGGCCAGCAAACTTGTACTCAGCTTCTCTGAGAAGTTCCACCCAGTTCTCCCAGGATTAACAACCTTCTCCATGCCTTTGGGAGCCTGCTGGGAGCCCCAAGCGTTAGTGGGTGAGGGAGAGCTCCCATAAATACAATTAAGGACGTCACAGCACAGGTGTGTGGTGCCTGCACCAGCTTTGCACACCTGGGGCTGTCGATGTCGATGCTTTTTTTTAAAAAGGATTTTTAATCAATTAACACCATGAGACCGTCACAACCACGTTTCAATGTACAAACCATGGGACACGCAGCTTTTCCTTGGGAGGGCAAAGTAGCAAGGAATTCCATGTGCACACATTTGATAGATGAGCTCAAAACATCAGCACTGGCTGGAATATTCCTGTCAAAACATGCCTTTCCATGGGTTTTCTCTCCCTCATCCAGGATTGTAATGTTATGGTTTTTCTTAAAAAAACACTGGTGCTGGTGAAGTGTTTTAATGAGACTAGATTTGGTGCTGTCTTTCTAAGTATAGATGAAAAAGTGCTTTTATTTTAGGAAAACGTGGGTAGATGAAATAAATGTGGGCAGGGAAATAAACCCCTCCGTGTTTTTTAAAGTTCATGCAAAACAAGTGCATTTTCCCAATCACCTCCACAAACCACAGCGGCTCAAACCCCCGACCAGCTCATCAGAGAGTTGAAAGAGAAAACACAAGGTCAGATTTTCCACTGTGAGCGAGATTTTACGGGCCTGAGCAGTATCTCAGAGGATTTGCAAAGCAGCCTTCACAGGACACTCCATTTTCCAGCTGAACAACCCAACGCAACCAGCAACAGATTCTGCTCTTCCCGGATGAACCGGGGCAAGACACAGGAAGAAAACCGGATTCTCCCCGGTGCAACCCCACTGGGAAGTTGCACCCCCCATCCTTGCATCCTGCCAAAGCTTCCACAGGGATGTGCTGGCAGCTCGGGGGCTCCTGCTGTGGGGGTTCCAGAGTGCTGGGAGCCCGAAGCTCCAGCAGCTCCAGCAGCACAGACCATTAGTGCTGCTCTGCCTTCGGCTGCGGGGGGAATGGGAAGGAGGAAAGCTCTCCTCTGCCATCCTTTCCATTTAGAGCTGCACTTCAGCCACACAAAGGAGCCTCAGTCACACCCTGGAGGGAGCAGGACGTGGGGCAGGAGCCCTCAGATCCACGGGGACACGAATGAGTTGCTCACGCAAGGGGAGCTGGGGTTCCGCCAAACCAGGGACAAACTGGGACCTCTCTTGTCAATGAAAGCCAGCAGCCCAGTTCCCCCAGTTTAAAGTTTGCTTCCAAGCAAGAGGAGACACCTCTCCAGGCCAGGCAGCATTTCTGTGACACAGGACAATGGGACAAGACAATGGGACAGGTCTTCTCTGCTCAGAGGGTGGGGAGGCCCTGGCACAGAGAAGATGTGTCTGCCCCATCCCTGGAAGTGTCCAAGGCCAGGTTGGACAGGGCTTGGAGCAGCCTGGGATGGTGGAAAGTGTCCCTGCCCATGGAAGGGGGTGGGAATGGATGGGCTTTAAGGTTCCTTCCAACCCAAACCATTCCAGGATTCTGTATTTCTGCCAGACCCATCAGGCCCATGCGGGAGCCCAGGGCACTGGGACACTGGTGTGTCCACAATGGAGACACCTTTCAGGTGTGGATAAAGCTGGGAGCTGTGTCTGCCCTCTCTCCACCACATTTTTGCCACCTGGAGGATGCTGGCTGGCCAGGCTGCCTGCCTTGCTTCTGGAATTATGCTCTGCAGATCCTCGATCCCTCCTGGAGCTCCAGCAGGCTGGACCCCAGCATACACACATTTTTCCTCCCCGTTGCTGTCCGCTTTCTGCAGCCCATCACCTAAAATGTGCTTCAGGAGACCTCACAGCCTGAGCAGAGCCAGGCAAGGAAAACAAAAAGCAAATAACACTGGAGAGCACGAGCTGAGAGCTTTGGTGTGAGCTGTCAGCCATTTTAAGGTGAGATGTTTCCACTGCTGAGGCGCTGTACTCGGATTTGGGACCTATAAAAAACACCACCAGAAGGTGTGGGGTTGTAGGAGACTGCAGAACCTGGCTTTGGTTACACATGCAAGCAACCATTAATGTCAGCATCGAGGAAATGGAACGCACGAGGAAAAATAATCCAGAGCTCATTTCCTCTGCTGTGGCTCCTGATCAACAGCGCTGGGCACGAACCACACGAGCAGAGAGCCAGTGCCAGGCTCTGGGTGATCCCTCACTCCCTCCAGGGAGCCAAACGCCTTGTGCTCAGCTCCCTCCCCTCCTGGAGCCCAGCAAGTGAAGGATGCACCATCAATCGAGAAGGGAAAACAATTAAGGTCAAATTAGCACAGGCCAAACCCTGCTTAGCACCGAGTGTTTCCCTAAGCCCCACTAAGCCCCTGTGCTGTGTCGGGCACGGGCCTGGCGCAGATTCCCCGCTCAGGGACGAGTGGGACCCTTGGCACAGGGCCAGGCTCCCTCCACGCCCACCCAGCTCAGATCCTGGGGAATCAGGTCCTGGGTCCCTCTCCAGTTTATCTTTATAGTTGTCAGTCACAGGGAAGTTTCCAGCACTGATCTGCACAATTTATTGGAGGGTGTGAAGACTAAAGCTCAGCTTTAAGCACTGCCAGATCTCCCACAGGACTATGGAGACGAGCATGAAGGGAAGAGCTGGCGTGGTTTCTGGCACACAGAGAGGTGGTCTGATGCTGGCTGTAATAGGTTTAGGGCCATGTCCACCAGGCTAATCAGCTTGGCAGGATGTATATTGATGACCACATGACTGATTTTTCCTGAATTACTTTTTCTGATGTGGTAAGAGGTGCTGGCTGAGACACAGCATCCATTCAAGGTTCCTAATCTCGTCCTGCAATCTGAGCACATGGCACACCAGCAGTGCTTGAAACCAGAGATGACAGGAGCATGACAATTTAGAACCATTTTAAGCTCAGATGCAGCGAAGCTTCCCTGTAATTCCATTACCAAAACGTTAAATTTAAGTTCTGCCTTTAATCCATAGCCTACAGAAAGAGAAAATTAAGACAGAAATCTGATGACCCTTCTGAAAAGTGGTCAGGACCAAAGTCTGAAGCAGCTTAGATCATGCTAATGACTCTGAGCATTGCTGTGGGCTCCTGAACTGCCAGAGCAGCCTCGGAGCTCTTCCCTAAGTGCCCTGAGTGCTCGGGGATCAGTGAACCCCCTAAAGAGCCATCCGGCGCTTATTCCTTGCACTTCCCCTGCTGAGCTCCAGGAAGGCGGAGGGANGGGATGGGATGGGATGGGATGGGATGGGATGGGATGGGATGGGATGGGATGGGTGAGTGGCAGGGGATGAGAATGCACTGACGGGACCCGGCACTGCACTTTTACTGCTGCTCTGCATGAAATCACAGGAATTGCTGAAAAAGTTTACCAGAATATTTCCCAAAACTGCTTTTAAAAGCCAAACCTAAGCCTGTGTTAAATGAACAGTTGCCCTGCAAAGCTGAGTGGCCACTTGAAAGTCTGGCTGGCACGGGCAGTCACAGAGAAAGGAACTCATGATTCTGCAGGCATCTGTCATGAATATCGACTCTGTTTGGCTGTGTAAAAAATGTCTCAAAAGGAAACCACAAGAGCGATCACATCTTCATCTGACAAACTGCATCAGACAGAGGGGGAAGAGATGAATGAGGAACTGTTAAATGGTTATTTCCAGCTTTTGATTTTACAGCTCAAGCCAAGAGCAGTTTTTTCCCCCCTCAGATACTCAGAATTACTCTGTCAAGGGGACGTTGTGGTGGGAGGCAGAACCAGGAATCCCCTTTGGCTACCGCTGACATTTGGGGATTTCTGTGTTGGTCACCATTCACCTGCCAGCCCCTTACTGCCAGCACAAGGTCCCCAAGGCAGCCACTGGAGTCACAAAAGGGAACTGAACCTTCCTTTGGTGGTGGCTCCCTGGGAAGCCCCAGCAGTGGCGATCAGCCAGATTAGCACGAGTCACTCACCTCAGGCACCTGGGGCTGGCCCCAAATCCCTGTGGGACTTCTCCATCACCCCCACCTAAACCAGCCGATCCCAGGCAGCTCCCTCCTTTTCCCAAGGGAACCTGACACCACACACAGCAAGGGTCATGTCTCCAGTGTGGGATGCAGCTGCTCAGGTTAACCACGGTTACAAAGATGGGCCACAGAGGCACAGGAAGGAAAACCACGTGAAGAAAGCCCACCCCAAGGCCTGATCTCAGCCACACCCCACGCCTCAGCCCAGGGCTTGCTGAATAACCACCCATGGCTGTTTTCATCTCCCCTGGGAGATCTTCCTTTCTGTGCAGGGAAGCCTGGGAAGGTTCTGTTTGCTTTGGGAATCAGGGAGTGGCATGGTGGGCATCAGTCCGAGCTCCTGCCCGGCCACCAGCACGGACATCACCACGTGCCACAGCACTGCCTCTCTCACCCAGGACAGCAGCAGGAAAGGCAGCAGAGACCTCAGCAAAGCCTTTGGCTGCCTCCTCCATCCAAGCTCTCCATCCTGGCACGGGTTTGGTCCGGCAAGACCAGCAAAGCAAGAGCTCAGGAGGAACCCAGGCACAAGGGCCAGCAGTGGGGAGGGAGTGCACTCACACCCCGCTCTGACTGCAGTCCCAGCTCACACTGCAAAGCAGCCATCAATGCTGAACTGGTTTAAGACACGGGTAACTGGACTGCAACAGCCAAGCCAGGGCTCTGAACCCCCAGGCTGGAGCAGTGATGAACCCTGACAGATCTACCAGCGAATGTGCGACCTGGGAAGAGGGTTCCAAAGGGAGCTCCCACACGAGCGTCCTCAGCCCAACCGCCAGCTCACTGAAAAGAGCAAAAAACTCCCTTTTTGCTCAGTGGGCTTTGGAACCAACTCTAAATGCTGCAAACATTTATGGGATAGCACCACGCTCATGCCACGTTTGGCCACCCTGGTGGCCCCTGCACTTGTTTGGAGTTAAGTTGATGCATTTCTGTAGTTGTAAGCACTCGTTTGTCACTGATTCCCTGTGAACACAGAGCCAGGAAATGAGGGACTTTGCCACTGAATAAACCAGTGAATACGTACAGGAATATTTGCTAAACTGGGACTTTCATTTTGTATCTATATTCCATATTCTGGTCCTGCTTCCCAGCAGTGTCCAATCCCCTTCAGTCAACAAGGATGGGGAGCCCTCTGGGTGCAGGGTGACACACCACCAACAGTGGGTCAGATTTAACTAAATGTACCCAAACCCAACACCACTGTTTGCCATTGCCACTCAAGAAGGATCCAGATCCTGTTTTTTCTAGGAAACAACTGCTGCCCCGTGCCTGAACCCTGCCCAAAATGCCCCATCCACACCAAGCTGGGTGCCCCAGATCCATCCCTGGCCCCAGTTCTTCCCCAGCAATGGAGTTGTGAGCCTTCTCCAAGTCCTGGGAAGGACACCAGTTCCCATCCAGCCACACACTGCAGCATGTGGTTTAACTTTGAGCATGTGATTGCAGCTGGAATTGCTTATGTGCTGCATGTTGTGCTGCTCGGGGCCTCGGCCAGGGCACCCCAGCCCAGAGCCCCACGGGCACACCGGCTGTGCCAGCTGGAAGGAGGGCGGCTGCGGGGCTGCACCTCTTCATCACACCTTTCCTCTGCTCCCTGCCTCACTGAGCACAGCCAGGGGTGACACAGAGCCAGCACAGGTGTGACACGGGCGAGGACAAGCCCCAGGCCCAGCTCGGCTCATCCACAGCCTCCAGCCAAGCACTGGAGCCAGGTTAGAGCCAGGCAGATCCTTCCCACTGGGGGTTTTTGGGAAGGACCTGGCATTCCTGACCTCCCAAGACCCTGCACACCTGCAGATCTCAGCAGAAAGCCAGGCTGGGGCAGGCAAATTAGGGGCTGCCCTTAGCCCTGGGCATGCGGGCACCACGGCTCCAGGAGCACCCTGGCACAGCTCCCTGTGCTGCCTGGTCACGGACCACCAAAGCCTCCCTGAGCAGCTGCACAGCCCATTCCACCTCCGGCTCCCTGCTCCACGGTGGGAATTCACAGATGGGAAACGTCCAACAAACATGACATCCTTTCAGCAGCACGGGGGAGCTGGGCAGGGCTGCCTCCCGGATTTCTGTCACACACACGCATGCACGGAGCGTGGAAGGCAGGAAAATGTCCTCTGCCTCCAGCTTCGAACCCCATCCTGCAGCACCGAACAGGAGAGGGGCAGAGCGCATCCCCACGCCGCTCTCTGCCCCATTCCCGAGGAAACTAGACCCTCTGCT
>VWZT01010402.1:34531-64350 GCA_013397055.1 Pachycephala philippinensis | reverse complement strand
AAAAAAGGAAAAATAGTGAAGTACAGCTCAAATGCAAACCAGTCCATGAAAACAGCGAGGAATTTGGGAAGCTGCAAGGTTAGTCAGGTACCTGTCACACAGCAGCAGCTCTTGAGCAAGGTCCCACAAGCTCCTTGGGCAGCACCTGCTCCTGACTCTGCTCTTCCTCAAAAGGGCTCCTCGTATGGAGAGGAAGCAGCTTCCCCATTCCAGGAAATGGGCTTACAAACACTGCCCTTCAGTGATGCCACCCTGCTCCAAATCAGCGAGAGCTGAGCTACTCCCAATTCCAACGCCGCCCCTCATGCTGTCAGCAAATCAAAAAATCACTGGAATCCCACAAAAATTCCCACTGTTCCCCATATAAAAGCAAACTCCAACCTGACAGGACCTGCTGCACAAATTCCTGCATTTTGTAGGGCCAACAGAGAATTGCATCAATTCAACAGCACAACAGGAAAGGACCAGGAGCAGCCCCACCTTGTCTGATCAATCCACACAGAATCACACAACCTTACCTTAGTTTTATATATACAACAGTAGTATCTTGGCATGCAGAGTTTAGACCCAGCAGCACAGCATGATCCCTTTTCCTAAGACCCCATGAAGTTCAAACCAGGAATGAACTCAGTTGCTTTATTATTTTTACATCAACAGGAAATATAATTTGAATACAGAGATTTTTAAAACTAGATTTAATCTAGTGCATTTAGTAGAGAATTCACAATTTTCTGTACATGAGTACGAGTACCTCCAATGGAAATTCCATACCCAAGACTAAAACTTGTGGCACAAACGAGCAGCAGAACAAATCCCCCCACTCCTCATGTGGTCAAGTCCACAGAGATGAGGATATGCCTGAGAAACAACTACATCAGAGCTCTTCTGCCAAGCCAAAAACATGAGAGAACAGAGTGCAAGCACACGTTTTATCCAATGGCCACTTGGCAAAGATAGAAACTGCCGTAAAAACATCCTGGCAGCCACAGCTCGTGGCCTCATTTTTAGGCAGCATTTGCTAAAGACACTGTCTTCAGCTTGAAGGCTCTTCCCTACCCCTGCCAGGACAGAAGACACTTTTCCTCCTGCACTCCACCACCTCCCTGAACCACACAGAGTGACCAGAATGTGTTGGATCCATCCTCACTTCCCTCTCTGCACTCAGGGAGTGGACAGGTGTGGTGGGAGGTTCCTGTGTCCCTGCTGGTCCCTGAGCCCTCACCAGCACATCCCGAGACTGGCACGGGGCAGTGCAACTCCCCAGCCTGGTCCCCTGGCAGTATGAAGGTGACAAGGGATGAGACAGATGTTTCACCAACCTGCTCATTTACACTGAAGCAAATGATGGAGAAATCTCATCATCTGCTCCGTGGGCGAGGAAATTGTCACAGAGAACAGTCGAGGGCAGATTGGAATGGAAGAACACAAAATTCTTCCTTTAGCACAACCAAATCCAGAGGGAAATGCCTGCCCACACCCCCAGCTGCTAAAAGTGTCCTGACAAAACTGAGTCATTCGGGTCCTACCTGCAAAAAGGGAGGGCTGCAGCCCTATTGTTGGTCCTCTCCCCTCTAGTGGATCCCAATGGGCTTTGTTTTGGGGACTGAGTTTATTACCAAAAGACAAAAGCCAAGAGCTGGGATTTATTTGTTCTAAGAACTTTATGGTGATAGGGAAATTTTCTGAGCACTTTTAATAGTCTGAATGACACCTTTGATCACACTTTTCATGCAGTACCTTATCATCAGTTCATTTGGAGTTGTGTTTAGAAACGTTACTACATAAAAAGTTCAGAAATCATTAGTCCACAACAGTCTCATACTCATTTAACAGACCCGACTTGAAACGACTTGACTGTGCCACAAAATATTAAAATGTGTTTCCAAAGGTGTTACTGGTTCTCTAACCACTAAGGAGCCCCACACAGCAGTGTGAGGACCAAAGTCTCAGATAAGAGGCGCCACTGCTCTAATTACAGCAGCACCATTAACATTTCCAGTCCAAACTTGCAAAAAAACCCAAGGGTAAATCACAGATGTGCTGTGGGGCATGAGATAAGGAAGCTCAATAGAACGTGCAAGAAAACCTCAGCAGGAAACACGGAAGGAAAAAAAACCTGCTGTTGTCAGGGTTTGTGCAAACTTCTCGCAGCTAGGAGCACAGGAAGGGATGAGATCACGACCTACGTGAAGAACCTGAAATAGTTTTGACTCTGTTTTGTAACTGTCTCCTTTTATAAAGAGATGTGTTAGATGCATTGTGGTGTAAATGTACTTACAGTGCTACTTCCCTGGAACCTCAGTTCACACCTAGGTATCCATACAGGGATGCAGCTGAGCCAGGAAAACTCAGAGCCTGGATTCTACCCAGTTCCTACAGAGGGAACCCACCCAAGAGGCTCCTCTGGGTCCCTGTGCAATAAATATTGTACAAAGCTCACACCAAAGCCCTCAGCAGGACTCAATCACTGCAGGGGGTTGTAAAGTCATTTTCTAGAGGTATTTTTAGCTGGGAGCAACACTAGAGTATCAACCAGGCCAGCAAGTATCAATCAGGAATTTCATCTCAGAAATACTATATGCTAAACAAAGCTGAATATGCTTCATTACAAAAGCACTCCAGCTCTTTTTATGACAAAGATTCACACCAGAGACAAATATATTATTTGCTTTAAGAATAAGTAGTTCCTTAGAACTTACCACCAAATCACTTCTGGATCCAAAGAAAATTACCAATCCATTTAAAATACTAGAATTTCATGCTGTTGATGCTTTGTTCCATTCCTCAGATGAGGAGTTTGTTTTGCCCTGCTTTAGTTTCCCTTTCTGCAATGTCCTCTGACATGATAAGTTGAAACACAAAACCAAACTGTGCTCCATGATTTTAGTGTTTGAATTAAATGTACCTGCCCTCAGGATTTCTATCAAAGGAATTGGATGCAAAAGTAACAACAAACTTTGGAGATCCTGGAACGAGAAATCCAGGGGTACAGACTTGGCACAAAACCCAGCATGAGTTTTCTCCATCAGAACAACAGAAATGAAAATTACAATTAATCAGAATCAGATGCATTTTCTAAAACATCAGGGCAATGCCAGCAGAGACCACCACTGTGTTCAGGGAAAATGAATTCCAGACACAAAAATAAGCAAATGCCCCCAAAATCAAGAAATGTCATAATGAGATGAGTTTGTCAGTGACTCAATCTCAGAGGTTTCTGGCAATTCCTATGTCAAATGGAAGGCCTCAACCCCCCAGGTAATACATTACTGGTACCACTTATCAAAATATTATTGGGATAGGATTTTCAAATCTCCTTTTGGCATTGGTTCAGCTCTGAATCAGTCCCACACAAACAGAGTTATTGACTCCCACTGTCCCTGTAGCGACTCCACACGGATTGAACTGCTCTGCTGGATTCCCAGAGCAATCCCTCCAGGTTAATCACAGCTCCCATCCTTCCAGCCATCCCTCCAGCGCTCATCCACACGGGAGCAGTCGAATTCTGACTTCCCCAGCTTCCTGTTCACTTGGTTGTGGAGAAGACACAGCCACTGGGAGAAGTTACTCCTGGTGCTCGTATCGGGTTGGTTTGTCCGTAATCTGCACACAGGAAAGGGGAAACAAATGTTATTTCTCTATAGCTACCAAATTCAATACCCAAAGCAGGCACAGAGTCTCAGAGAGAGCACAGGGAGATCAGTAATCATCACCAATTCTCTATATTGGCTGCAGGTTGGTTTCATTCACTACCTGGTCTTGGCAACTGGAAAAGACACAGAAGTCAAAGCTTATCTATGATAAAAAGCAAAAAAGTACTGGAGTTCATCAAAACACTGAATTAAAATTATAAAAAAAGAATAAATTAAAAAATTGAGGAGGTATTTTTCCCAGTGATGCCCACTGAGTTAATAATTAGGTTTCAAACTTCTTTTGCCTGTTCAAGTGGAAAATTATTTGAAACGTCTGAGAAAGGTGCTGAGAGCAGCAGAAAACTTTATCACAGAATCCCAGAGTGGTTTGGGTTGGAATGGACTTTAAAGATCATCTTATTTCAATCCCCTGCCATGGGCAGGGACACCTTCTATTAGATCATCCACCACAGCCCGTTTCAGTCTTTGCCTCTACTACTGAGATTGCCAATACAGGGCATTTTTAAGGGCAGAATATCACTCGTCTCCTGAAAACCAAATTATTCCAAGTCCCAGTCTAATTCCACAACTGTTCACAAGCCCAGTTTGAACCAGAAAGCTCTGAAATTGCCTCAGGTAGGCTTTGGAGGCAGCGTAAGGACAGGTGTTTGTTTTTCAAGTAAGCGTATCTGTGATTGATGCAATAATGGAAGAAACCAGCTCAGGTAGCTACAAACCCCCAGTGCAGGAAGAGCTTCTGATATGCAAACTAGCTGCTGCAGCCTAGCACTTCTGGCAAGCCCCTCCAGCACAAAAACCTGCTGAGGCCACTCACCTTTCCCTCAGATCTTCAAAAAACCCACTGAGGAAACTCACCTTTGCCCCAGATCCTCAAAAAACCCGCTGAGGCCACTCACCTCTCCCTCAGGTCCTCCGCGCAGTGCTCGCAGGGGTAGAACTTGGAGAAAAGGTTGATGAAGTCCCTCATCTCCTTCTGCTGTGCCCCGGAGGGCCGGTCCGGGTAGTAGGCGGCCATGGTGTGCAGGAAGGCCCAGGTGCTGCGGCCCAGCTGCTCGCTGTCCAGGGGACAGTCCGGAGGGGGTTCCTTCTCCTCCGCAACCGCCACGTCCTGCAGCGGGACAGAGGGGTGTGAGGGGACACCGGGGGCTGGTGGGGAAACTGCCCTTTTGCGCTGGGTGGGAAAGTGAGATGGGGAGAACAAGTCCTTCACCATCCTTTCTGAGGACACGGCAGAGCCCCCCTCACACCCTCTGAGGGGATATTGCAGAGCCGCCCTCACACATTCAATCGGAACATGGCAAAGCCCCTCTCACACCCTCTGTGGGGGAAAGACAGAGACTATTTCACACCCTCAGGGGACATGGCAGAGCCCCCCTCACATGCTCAGCGGGGGCAATGGCAGAGCCTCCTCACCCCCGGGGAGAAGATGAAGACGCCCTTCCCATTCGCACTGGAGGGAACCCTGTCCCCGGCTCCTTCACACCCTGAAGGGAACACGCAGCCTCATCCCACTTGAGGGGGCTGGATGGAGGACTAAGGGTGCTCTGCAGGGGCTGGGGGTCGCCAGGGGTTCCAGAGAAGGCTCCCGCCGCCCCTCCCGCGGGAAAGCCGCGCCTCACCGCGCCGCCCGGGGCCGTCTGCTTCCTCTGCTCGCGGAGCCAGCTCTTGAAATCCGTGCAGGCTCGGCACGGCTTCTTGGGCGGCTCCCCCGCCGCGCCGTGCGGGACAGCGAAGGGGAAAGGGAAAGAGCCGCTGTCGGTACCCGGGAAGGGCGCGGAACCCCGGCCCGGGCGGCCCTCGCTGGGCGCAGCCATGTTGGCGCCGCGGTGCAGGACGGGGCGGGGTGGCGCCATTCCCGCTCGGGAGCTGTGAGGGGGCTGGGACCCCGCACACACCAGTGCTATTTCTGGTGTATTTTTACCAAAAGACAGCAGCAAACTCTGTGTTTAAATATTGTGTGTGAGCAGAACAGGGAAGGGTTGCTTCACACGAAACTCCCACCTGTGCTCCCTCGCTTTTCACTTCACATTGCCCCTCGGGTGTGATGGGGCTGTGCTCACCCTCAGGGTGGGCACAGGGATCCCCTCACCGGGAGGCTGAAGGGGGTCTCCGTCTGCTTCCCCGCTGTGTGAGGGGGCTTTGCCGTGTCTCCCTGAGGGTGTGAGGGGGCTCTGCCATGTTTCCCGTGAGGGTGTGAGGACACTCTGCCATGTCCCCCTGAGGGTGTGGGGATGCTCTGCCATGTCCCCTCAGAGGGTATCATAGCAGTTCCTCTCATAAGACCCTCCCAAATGAGCACAAAAATACGTATAAATATAGGTACATATGGGGTCTGGAGCATCTCTGTGATGAGGAGAGACTCTGGGAGCTGGGCCTGGTCAGTCTGGAGAAGGGAAGGCTGAGGGCCCTCCCATCAATCCATACAAATCTCCCCCAGGGCTGTCAGAGGATGGTGCCAGACTCTGTTCAGTGACAGGAAGAGGAGCAATGGCCATAAACTAAAACACAACAACTTCCACCTCGACATGAGGAAGAACCTCTTTCCATGATGGTGGCAGAACACTGGAACAGCTGCCCAGGGAGGGTGTGGAGTCTCCCTCTCTGGAGACGTCCCAAACCCACATGGACACGTTTCTGTGTCACCTGCTCCAGGCGACCCTGCCTGGGCAGGGGCTGGACTGGATGATCTCTTCCAAACTCAACTATTCTGTGATTCTGCAATGTGTAGATACTGTGTGTGGCAGAGCCCGTGGTACACAGCAGCTCTCCTTCGTGCCAGCGGTGCCGACAGGCACCTCAGTGTTATTTCCAGCACAGTCATACAATCAACAGGGCGATTTTATGGACAAACAAATGGATAACTCCATTCAACTCATGCTCCTCTATTGCAACACACCCATATGAAGTTCTGCATGTTTTTAACACCTGTCACATGCTTGTAAATCCATATTGAGGGAGGATTTTCCTCTTTCTGAGAACGTTGGCACATGTCACAGCAGGGCAGGTGCTACCTGGAAGTGGCTGGGTTCCTCAGGGTGATGGAGAGCCAGACCTGGCCCCAGGGCCTTGGTCTTGAGTGGACGTTTGGCATTTATCCTTTTATTCCCAGAGAGCCACAGGCTTGTGAGCACATGAGGGTGGTGACCCAGCTCCTGAGCAACGGTCCAGCCTGGCATCAGAGTTTGGAGCTTGCTCTTTCACCCCTTGGAAACGTCAATTAGCTGCAGCCTTAAAAAATTCTTAATGGAGGCCAGAGGGTGAAAATTTGGAGAGCAGCACAGACTTGCTCTCGTCCTCCTTTTTGGCTTGATTCTATCATGCTCTTAAAGGTTTGAGAGCCACAAGGTAAGTCTCGTACCATGAACAATGTGAATATTGTATCCACTTCAACTTTTCTCCTGTTCGTCACCTGCAGGTCAAGTGAAAAATATGATTATTTTGTTTAATGCAAACAAATACATATCTGGGATGGAGGTGGACCAAAATGTCATCTTATATATAAATATATATATATGTGTGATTTATTTAACACATTGTGGTGTAAAATGTGTATTAGAAAAAGCATCATTTTAGAGAAAACCCTTAAAAACTTGCCCTCAAAAATATTTCAACACTTGACGTGTTTCATGTGGAAACGGCTGAGCTGTTTCCTGCTCTGTGGAGCACTGAGCTGATGGTCTGGATCCCCATCTTGGGGTCTCTATTTACCAGTGCTCCTTTATTTTTATTTATTTCCAATTTCATGGGGATATTTCTTTGCCAATCTTCGTGAGGGAGGGAGAAGACGTGAATAACTGGTAAAAACTGCAGGAATGGCTTTGTCTAAAGTTGTTGACAACTATAAAGATAAATTTCATACACAAAGGAAAAATCAAGTAGGGACAGCGACATTTTTATGCCTGTTTTCTTTGCTCACCAATAAATGTTTTAACTGATGCTCATGACCTCATTAATTTTTGTAAAGTCAGGAGAAGTGAGAACGAGATACTGAGAATGAGATACCGAGGGAATTTCCTCCAGAGCTTTATTGTTTGGTCTTCAAGCAATTAAATAGTTGCAGAGATGTTTTCAAGTCACAGCAATCTCCTGGCTTGGTCGTTAGCAGACTTTGCTTCCTTGATAGTGACTTAATTTATGGAGTCCATTAAAATATCAGCATTTTTATTGAAAAGGAAAAAGCTCATAGCCTGGAAGGAGGCTGTTGGTTACAGAGATTTGTGCTCCACGTTGCTCCCCTCGCCCCTTTCCTGCTGGGCTGTAGGAGCAGAGCTGGCTCTTTAGGAAAAGGTTCTCCCAATTTTCTCCACTTGCCCTCAGGTCCAGCATCAGCTTGGATTTCAAAGTTAAAAAAATAGAGAAATGCTTGAATTCAAGTCAGAGCAAGGAAACTCATTGTCTCGAAATGAGTCCAAGCGTGGAGCCAAATTAGTTCCATCCAAAGGAAGGAATGTGGTGCAGAGCTGAGGAGGGTTGAGGGAACACTCCCTCCTGCTCCCTCTTGGACAGCCCTAATGCACCCAACCTTCTGCTCCCAGCACTGATTTAGGAGCTGGAGTGTGCTAGAGCCTGTTCCCAAACAAACTCCTCACACAGATTAGATTTGAGGGAGGAATTCTTCCCTTTGAGGGTGGGGAGGCCCTGTCCCAGGTTGCCCAGAGAAGCTGTGGCTGCCCCTGGATTCCTGAGAGTGTCCAAGGCCAGGTTGGACGGGGCTTTGAGCAACCTGGGATAGTGGAAGGTGTCCCTGCCATGGGCTCCTGGGCACAGGTGCTGCCAGCAAAGCACCTATTTTTCAGTTACTGGTGTCTGTGAGACTGGGCCTGCTGAAGTCACTGAAGTCACTGAAGTCACTGATGTCACTGAGTATGTTCCTCTTCCTCAGAGCCATGCTTGGAACGGGGCAGCGATCACCAGGAAGCAGCAGTAAAACCCATGCTGGACAGAATGAAAGGCTGTTGTTTGCCTTTCTCAGAGCTGTTTGGTCTTCTGCTCTTATCTTTGCGCCCGCTAAACAAGAACTGGGAACAGGCAGCTGACAGTGAGGCTTGGGGAAGGAAGAAGAAATGGGGCAGGACACCCTCCGTGGCCCTTTGAGCCCTGCAAAATCCATGGCACAGGAATCCTCACAGTGGGCTTGGGCAAGGACAAAGGTCTCATCCTAAATACAGCCCCTGAGCAAAGCAGGGTGACCTCAAGGAGGGTGGCTCTGAGGAGAGGAGACACAAGGAGATACACAAGGAGAAATGATCCTGAGGAGGGATATTCCCAAGGAGGCTTCATACAACCCTTTCCAAGCAGTGTGACCCCAGGTTCCTGCAGGTTGGTCATTTATGGATCGGGACAAGGAATAATATTCTCAGAGCCTTCTTCATTTGGGAATCTGAACACCACTGAATATTCAGTAATTTATTTTAAGTTTTAAATAAGGCAACTGGAATAGGTTGCCCAGAGAGGTCCTGGCTGCCCCATCCCTGGAAGTGCTCAAGGCCAGGCTGGACAGGGCTTGGAGCACCCCAGGATAGTGGAATGTGTCCCTGCCCATGGCAGGGGTTTGGACTGGATGGACTTTAGAGTCCTTCCAACTCAAACCATTCCATGATTCAATGATTTTTTTGGGGAAAAAATTTATCGTGTAAGGATCTCAGGATCCTTACCAAGTGTTTTACCAAGTGTTTTTGTGATGGTTTTGTAGGTAGTTCCAGCTGAATGTAACTGTTTCCCTCTGCAGGGGAATACAGCAGGAAGCTGTCTTGTATTTACACGTAAGAATATGAGCCTAAAGTCTGACCAGTGACAAGCCAGCACCAGGAATTAGTCATAGATTTGTTTGAGAAATTACAGCCAACTAGGAAATAGCAACAACAACAAAAAGACGTCTATTTCTAGGTAAGTGAATCATATTGATCCTCTCTGCTTGCGTACAAGAACTACATCACCTGCAAAATTTCCCAAAAGTATAAATTTATCCCCTAGATATCAGGAAGGAGCCTTCAGCCTCCCTGCCAGGGAATGGGTGAGATACTGATCTCAGTCAGATCCACCCAGAACTGCTGAAATGTGTTCAGAACAGTCTGAAGTGTAAGACTGAGCACAAGGCACTGCCTTGCTCAAATCTGGGCATCTACACTAGACACTGAGTTTGTTCTTTTAAAGTTTGTGCCATTTTTATGTGTGGATCCTCTTGCTGATTAAAATGAGAATCCATGAGTAATGGTGTATATATTGGCAATGGCAGGGACAGGGAGAAAACCAAATTATTTCTGCAGGTGGGTTCAGATGGTCCTGTTTGTGTCATGCTCCAATCTGTCTCCTCCTTCCCAGACCCACTCCGAGCATCCCTGGAATCAGTTAATCCATTCTGAGGATAAACACAGCAAAACTGGGGGTTCCTTTTGTGTTCTTGAAAAATGAAGCACAAAGTCTTCAGTGAGCAGCTCCTGTTCCTCTTGGCTTTGCAAAAGGAGAGCGGCCCCTAATTTGGGGTGATTCCTTTTTGCCACAAGGAGGTCAAAGGAAGTCAAGAGGAATTCTCCTTCAGTGGAAGAGGTTTTCTTCAGGTAACAGTTCCTATGTTTTGACTCATTAAGAATTAAACATTAATGAAAGAACAACTCCTTCCACATTAAACAGTTGCTATGTTTTGACTCATTAAGAATTAAACATTAATGAAAGAACAACTCCTTCCACATTACTCTTCTCTCACCAGGCTTTTGAGTGAAGATTGAATCAGGTTTTCCCTGGTTTCTGAAGGGGACAAGGAACATAAGTTGCAGTCTTTCCTCGGAAATACAGGTGAACTTTTACCCAGAGTTCCTGGTGCTGGTGGAATCCCCAGGAGAGATAAGGCACTGTGCATACTCTGCTCCCCGATGGCCATGGGGAATGAGGAAAGAGTGGGATGAGCATCTCTGACTAATCTGGAAGGAACACAACGGTCTTGTCTCTGATCAATTTACTATATTTAGCATGAAGCAAGAACAGATTTTGCCCAAGTGAAAACAGTATTTCTCCATGTTCGCTGGTGCTTGCTGCGCTTGCTGTTGGCTGTATTGTTGTTGCTGAAATTTTCCCGTGCCGGATTTGGGAATGTGTAGGGCAGGCTGTGCACTGCAGAGTCTCAAATCCCCTTGGAAACTCAACCCTGCTTTTCTTCTCCCTTCACATCCCGTTCCTGGGTCCCAGCAGGTCCACACAGCGCTGGCCTCGTACCATGCACTCATCAAACACCACTTTTTCCTGAGAGAATGATTCAGGGAACCTCCTCCTGCAGCAGCTTATGTTACATTCTCACTCTTTCTGGAAGATTCCCTCTTGAATCACACTTTTGTCCTCTGCATAACCTTAAGAAAACATGTCACTTCTATAAAAGAACTACGAAATGATTGCAACAAGTGCTTGGTAAAGAGGAGCCCATCCGCTGTGCATGCCCCAGGCAGTGAGCAAACCTCCTGTGACAGGCAGAGCTCTCCCTGGGCTGGGTGGGGCCATCCCAAAGGCTTTGCAAAGAAAATGACCCATCGGGAGTGAGGTTTGAGGGAGTTTGATGCGATGCTGTGATTTTGGATCCTGAAATAAAGCTGCCTGTGAGGAGTGAGTGACCCCCTGCACCGAAGGGGGATGCGCACCGTCCGAAGCTCCCGTGGTGGAGTGGGAAAGGACTGAGCTGCTGCCTGGGCTCAAAGGGTTGCTGAATTGGGTCTGCCACAGAAAAATGCTTCAGTGCCTGCAGCAGCTGCTGAAATTAGGATGAAATGAAATACTTTCTTCTGGAGTAGTTACTGCAAAATCTCTCATCCCAGCCTGTGTGAAAGTTCAACTGCTTCCTTTGTTCATGAGGTGAAGGAGACTTTTGTCAACTCCAGTGTCTGGGTTTTCATTCCTCTTTTTAAATAAAGGTCTGTTTCTCTATTTATTAAAAGTCTAAAACCTCTTTGTACTTTTAAAGTCGGCTTTTAGCATCTGGGCTTTTCATTAAAGGTGCTGATAGGTCCTGTGTCATCGCAGGTGACCTTCAAGAACAGTAAAGGGCAGGTTTTGATCCTGAAGGTGAGCGAAAGATGAAGGTTTTCCACCAGCTCTGTTCCAGGCCCCCCTTGGCTGTGCCCACAGCTCCTTTCTGTATCTCCTTCTCACAGCGGCAGTGTCCTGAGGGTGGTTTGAGGACTTTTCCTCTCTTTGCCTTTCCTGTGCTGGGCATAGAAGGAGAAATCCCTGAATGCAGAGTCCCATGCATTATCAGCCATGAGGGGCACAGGTCACTCACCAGCCCAGAAACGACCTCTGTGTGTGGGAAGGGATGTTCATAACACAGCTCCTCCTCTCCAAGCATTTGGGACAAGGCTGTTTCTTGTTACACTTGGAAAATGGCTCAGGATGAGCGGGAGAGGAGCTGCCTTTGTCCGCCCCCGAGCATTTGTGCACTCAGATTCAGAAAAGAAAAGCAGAGCATCAGTGTTTATTTGTCATGGATAGGAAGCTGATCTTGGAATGGAAATACTCAGTGGGACTGCCCTGGTGACTGTGGTCCTGCAGTCAGTCTCTGGATGACCTCTTTTGTCTGCCCAGCTGTGGGCAATCTGGAGCAGGCAGTCTGGTGTGACTCCCTGTGACAGTGCCTTAGTCACCTGCCATGACACAAACATGTTTCTGTCCCCGGAGCAGCTGTTTATGGCCAGACTGATACTCCTTGAGTAGCAGAGCTCCACCTTGGTGGGGTGCAGGAGGCTCTCTTGGAGCAAACTGCAAAATTATGGGAGTTATTATGGAAAAATCCCATGTTTCCTGCATCTTGGCAAAGCTGGGAAGTGCACTCCTACATATTGCCTGTTAATTTATGATCTCTTTGGTACCTTGTAAAACAACTAAAGGAAATTTAACTGCTGCCCTCAAAGCTGTGTAAATAAACAGTGATGATGAGACAGCAGTGTCCAGCAATTCTTGCTGAGTCTCACTTTTTCTGGGCAGACCCCTCCTCCCCTGCCATTAATAATTACCCATGAGGAAGCACTGATTTATGGCAGGATGACATGGAAGCTGTAGAAGACACAAAGTAAACTTGATAATGTCAGAAAAACAACATTTGTCTTGTTTTTTTATGAGTTCAAATGCATCCAGCAGAGAAGTGGAATTAATGGCCTCTTCTGGTCAGTTGTCCATCCTTCCCAACAGGAATGGCCCTGGCGTGGCCGGGTGTTGTGGAGAGGTTTGAGGAACATTGTGCCCATCCAAGGGCCATCTGGCCTGGCCATCCTTTCGGTTTCGCAGGTGGTGTCACTGCAGACAGGACGTGGCTCATGAGGTCATTCTGGAGTAGACAGTTTCGTTACATCACGCTTGACACCACCAGGGCACTGGTACTGCTGTGACAGCTGCAGAGCTGGAACTGAGCCCTCCAGGTGACTCCAGAGGTGTTGGTGTCTCAGAGTAGTGCCAGGCGTTTCCTCTCCCTCCCTGCACCTCAGTTCTGTGTCACAGTGACCTTTGCTTCCATCAAACATTTTCTCTATAACAAATTATTGAGTTTTGAGCAGTTTTGCTCGTATTTGGTTTTGTACAACACCCCTGTCACCAGCAATCTCCCAATCAGTCCTGATCTCCCAATGAGTCCAGTCTTTTCCAGATCAGCTCTCCAAACTGCGTGGCTGGTTCTTCTGCCTCAGGTGGCTTGCAACCCGCCGTGTAGCTTCACCTTCCTGTTGTAACATTCCATTAGATGTTTTCCCTTTCTCCTTGAATTCCCTGAGAATGGTGAAATACAGCAAAGCCTTTGACCAAGGCTGTTTCCTACTCTTCTGGTTTTTATGGCATCTGCAGATCAAGGTGCTCTCTGAGCCTCCCCAGCCATTTCCTCCTCCTGCAGCTCCTCCAAGGCCTTCCTTGTCTTTGGCTTTTCCCAGTCAGGATAAACATGTTTAAACCTTTAGACTCTTGGAAATATGTTGTGGTTTGTGTTTGCTCTGAGACAGGAAACCAAGCCAAGGTGCTTCATTGGGAGTCTTGGTCCCAGATATTTCCAAGAGCCACTTAACCGAGCCATGTGAGGGTGAACTTGGCCCACCTTGGCTGCCAAGGAGAATCCAAGGAGTGCTGGGTTGAGGACATGAAGTCAGCAAAGGATTTTGGCACCTTGGAGACTGGGGCCTTCTAAATAAATTTGCTGGATGAAGTGATTTCCTCTCACTCCATAAAATCCTCACTCTTTGATCTGGAGAGATTCACCAGCACATCCTCCAGGCACACGTGGAGCCTTTGTAACAGAGGGTTGGGGGGTCTGATTCCAGGGTTGTGGAGGGCAGGGAGCTGCTTCACATCCCTTTTCCACAGGGCAGCTCCCGTGCAGTTTCCTGAACCAGGAAATGCCCTGGAGATGCTGTTGGAGAGATTTTCTCTCCAAAATCCCCATTGAACCAAAGTGCTCCTTAGATAACGTTCCCTTTTTAATGTAGGACAGATATCCAGCAGCAATAAATCAAACTGCAATAAACCCGCTTCCTTTGTCCCCAGAAACTGCCATTGAAACTGCTGGGTGGGAGCAGCCTCCTGTGTTCACGGAACACAAACCAAGACCCTCCTCACTGTGTTTTCTGGCCATCCAGAAGGAATCTGGCTTGGAATCCCTATTCCAGTTCTGGGGGGTTTTTTTGGTAAATGAAAAATCACCTGCAGCCGTTGCTGAGGGCTTGAGATACCAGGTGTACCTGGGAAATGAAAGGGAGACACGGCAGAGCCTCTTAGTTTGAGTTCCAGTAATGATAATGATAAAGATAATTATAGTGATAATGGTTCAATTGAGGCTTTATCAAAGAAGAGGCGGTTTGATCACACAGTGCCCATCAGCCCTGAGGTTCAGGGAGAGGACAGGCTGTCCAAAGCTGGAATTACTTCTCCTGCTGTTCCTCTGGGCAGTGGAGCTCCTCCTTGGGAAGAGCTGGTGGCTGCCCTGGGAGGGTATGGACACCTGGCTGGATGCAGGGCAGAGCACAGGGCACTCAGAGCTGAATCTCCATCACGTATTTACACCTGAGGAGCTTTCAGACTTTTAGTTACATCCTGGGGATGTGTCTGTTCATAATGTCGGCATCTCCATGGAGATTTTGATAAAACTATGAGAAATCTATTTAAAGTAACTCAGCAGGTGCAACAAAGCAGGGAAAAAAAGTATTTGCAACAAATATTACTCACGTTAAGTGGTGCCTGATCTGTGTTTTACAACAACTCATGTTCTACATCAGTTTTTGGAACTGGAGTGAGCTCAGCCGTCCGTGCAATACAGCCATAAAAACCTCACGTGCGTCCCGGAAATATCTCGGGGTAGGTGCTGCTGCCCCTGTGACCTCCTCTAACCCAGAGCTGGCAAACAGTCCCAGCTCCCTTCCCGGCACTGCTTAGTAAGGATGTGATAAAAGCAGGTGTTTCTCCTCTCCCGCTCCTTGAACTATGTCCTGCCTGCACCCGGCAGCATTTGCATGTTAAAAGCAGGTGAAAAGGTAAAAGGCACGCGGTAGTTTGCCAAATTACGGAATTTCTGCCCGGTGGCTGGGCGGAGGAGGAAGCTCGTGCTCCAGGCTATTTAAACTCGGCAGTCGGGGCTAGAGCCGTATCTCTGCTCCCTCCAGCTCTCATCCTTCCCTCTTACATCCCTCCAGCTCCCTGAGAAGGAGGAGGAGCAGCCGTGGGGAAGATGAGCTGCAACAGGTACTCCGTGGATGTGAAGGCTGTTGGCTTCATGCAGAGCAGAAAAGAGACGGTACTTTAATTTTTACTCTTTTTTTGGCTTTGTCTTCCTCCTTAAATACGATGTACAAATGGGAAACTAGAGGGGTTACTCTTCTGGGAGTATGATTGCTCATTCCCCAC
This sequence comes from Pachycephala philippinensis, assembly GCA_013397055.1. Classification (NCBI taxonomy): domain Eukaryota; kingdom Metazoa; phylum Chordata; class Aves; order Passeriformes; genus Pachycephala; species Pachycephala philippinensis. Next base: position 48,841 of record VWZT01010402.1, on the reverse strand, counting down.
AGTGTTGGGATTGGAGCCTGGGGGTCTAGGACAAGGGGACTTGTTTTTTTAGTGGGCTTCATGTCTTGGATTTTGCTCTCTTTCTGTCACAGCACCATAAAATTCTCCTGGTTTTAGCAATGATTTTCCGTTTGGGGCTATGAATTAAGGAAATATTTTTGTAGGCTTAATGTTTAATTTAGTTTTTATTGTGACACTCTCAGCCTGAAGCCACAACAAACCACAGCAAATGCTAATTGCCTGGAAGCATCTGAAATTGAACATTGTGATTAATTTGCTTTTCTTTTCCCTTTTCTTTTCCCAGAACTACATGATGTTTGTGTCTTGGTCAGATCAGAACAACATTATCATCTACAGGACATTTGAAGAGTTTAAGAAATTCCACGTAAGTGACTTTCCAATTCCTGAAATTTCAAGGTTCCTCTCCTGGGGAGGGGAAGGAGCCCAGCTGAGAGTCAGCTGTGAGGAATCACTGTTCTCTCCTTCTCCTTGCTTTTAGAAAGAGCTGAAGAGAAAATTCCCCACTGAGAGTGGGTCACTCAGGAGTTTACCCAGGTTTAAAGGTAAGGACAAATCTCTGATGGACTAACAAACACAAGAGTGATCAGGGACAGTCATAACCCATGACAGAGACTGGTCTCTGAGTCTGACCTTGCTCTGGAACAGATTGGGGGCTCATTCCTGCTCCTGCCATGGCACCACTGGATCACATCAACATGTTTGGGTCTAGTACAGACTTAAAATAACCCAGAAAGGCTTTTTTAATAGATAATTGCACTTGGTAAAATAACGTTACACTTCAAATATTGGCCTAGAGCTGCTTGAAACTTTACACGTGAAAAGAAGATAAACTTTAGATGTTAAAAAACTGTATCAGGAGCTGTTTAAAATGACAGGAAGGCAGGGACAGTGACTTTGTACAGTTTGGGCTTGGGTAGGAAGGGTGGTAGGTGAGGGCACCCCGGTGTTCAGGGGAAAGATGCTGCTCCCAAGGATCCAGATCCATTGCTGTCCTATTCCAACTGTGCCCTTGTTATTTTGAAGGTATAACTATGCAGCTGAGGAAGGGTGGGAAGCTGAACAAGTGCCTGGAGATCCTGAAACTGCTGGAAACGTATTCCCAGGAGCTGCTGAAAACAAATGTGAAAATCTCCCGGAGTGAAGAGGTGAATCAGTTTTTCAAGGCACAGACTCAAGACCTCGATCCCTCCTTCCCTGAAAACAGGTATGAAATCTGAGTTGTATTTTTTTGTTTGTTCATGAGACAGAAATGTTATGGGATGTGGGTAGAAGGGAAGCACCAGTTACACTCCAGGGCAGTTCAGCTGGGTGCTTCAATCCCAGTTAATTTTGTTTCTGATGCCTGAAGCTTTTCTCAACCTACTGCAGAAATTATTTTTCCAAAAATCAATTCTAAACTCAACTTTTCACGTAAGTTTTTGACATGGAACTTTACTTTTCAGTGTCGTGATCATGCCATCAGTATTCAGAAAGGAGAAGAACCCCCAGCCCCTCTCCATCACCCTCCCTCAGGCGTCGCAGAGCTACCGCTGCATCGAGGCCTTTGAAACCAAGGACACAAAGAGCAAACCTTTCACAGTGGCTCAGAAGGAGATTGTGGAAGTGTTAATCAAGGACATGACTGGTAGGTTTGAGAAGATTCAGTGTCAGGGGTGGATGGGCAGATGGATTCATATCTTGGCAAATGCTGAGGTAGTGTCAGGGTTGCAGGTGTTTGCACTTGTGTGTTTACCTGGGGGGACGGTGAATGTCCCTCCTGTCTCTTGCATCCACTACCCTGGGATTATGGTCACGTCTTGACTTGCAGGCTGTTAAAATCTGGGTATTTTTGCTCTTTGTAGGCTGGTGGCTGGTGGAAAACGTAGATAAGCAGATAGCCTGGTTCCCAGCCTCGTACCTGGAAGAGCTTGATGCCTGTGAGGACATCCAGAATGCCTTTAGCTCAAACGAGGAGGGTAAGTCTGTTCCTCCTTCAAAACATGAGTTCTGCAAAACCCCACCACTTTACCCACTGCCTGGAGTCCCTGCTTGGACCTCTGACTCTTGCGGTCAGCTCTGCCATGACCTGTGGATTATGGAATCATGGAATGGTTTGGTTTGGAAAGGACTTTAAAGCCCATCCCATTCCACCCCTGCCATGGGCAGGGACACCTTCCACTATCCCAGGTTGCTCCAAGCCCCGTCCAACCTGGCCTTGGACACTCCCAGGGGGGGGGCAGCCACAGCCTCTCTGGGCACCCTGTGCCAGGGCCTCCCCACCCTTCTTCCTTAGATCCAGCCTAAATGGATCAGACCGGGGTCCCTGAGCAAACCAGTCACTCTCAGGGAGAGTTGCCCTGCAGCTGGGCTGGTGTCTCACTGGGATTGGCGCATTTTCTCCACAAGGCAAATCCAACCTCTCCCTCTCTCCACAGGCAGCCTGTACTTTGTGGTGCAAGCCTACGAGGCTCAGAAGGCAGATGAGCTCTCGCTGAACCAGGGGGTGGTCGTGGAGGTGGTCAGGAGATCCCACAACGGCTGGTGGCTGATCCGGTGAGGAGGCTTTCCCAAAGTCCTGGCTCCCTGAGGGAGCTGCTTGCTGTTCCTCCCCCTGTGGGATGTACAGGAGCCCCCTGAGCTGAATGTCTTTGGCCAGGGGTAGTTTCCCTGTCCTCACACCCTGTGTACAGCACGGACCTGCTTCGCCAAGTGCTCTGCTCCCGAGGTGCTGGAAGGGTTTTCTTACTGTTCTTTCCATCCCTGCCCTCAGGTACAATGGCTGCACTGGCTACATGCCCTCCCTGTGCCTCCGGCCCTACAAGAACCCTCACCACAAGCTCCAGACCATCATGAGCTGCGGCCTCAACACCTCCAGCCCGAACCTCTCCTCCCCCCAGCTCCGAGGGGAGGCTGTGGCTCAGCCCAGGCTGCAGCCTGGCCCATCCCGTGAAGAGGACAGCAGCTCTCAGAGAAGCAGATCCCGGTCTCTGCCCAGGGCCAGCTCCGTCCCGGAGCTGGATTTGGACAGCTCCTCCGTGAGCTCGGGAAGCAGCAGTGAGGGGGACGCCCGGCTGCCCTGGCAACCCGACTTGTCCCGGTCCCTGCCCGAGGTGGAGCAGGCCAGGAGCCCTCCTGCCCCGAGCCACGGCCTGGCCACGCACAGCAGCAAATCCCCACACCTCAGTGCCAGGGACGGGAAGGATTCCGGCTTTATGGAGTCCTCTGCAGCCGAGCTCAGCTCTTCCCTCGCTGGCCCTGAGCTGGCCGCGGGTGTCCCCAAGGTGCCAGCGCGTCCCTCACCCCACGAGATCCTGCAGAGGTGCACCACCATCACCAAACGCGCGGTGCAGCAATCGGCTCCCCGGGCGGCCCACCAGGCCCCACTCCCCATCCCCAGCCGGCATTAGTGTCCCTGCAGAAGGGACACGGGGACAGCCCTGACTCGCTGGAGTCCGCTGGGAGCAGCTCCGGAGTGTCAGGGCTTGGGACTGTCCCTTGCCAAGGAACACACACACATCCCTCACCTCCCTGGGCAACACCACTCCTGCTGCCGCTTGCACAGGGAGCAGGGAGTTACTGGGAGAGGACCGAGTGGTGTCACTCGGTGTGGATCCAGCAGCTCCAGAGCTGAAGGTGACTTGGAAGGCAGCGAGTTCTCCCTGAGGCAGTACGTGTTCACCCTGCCCTGCAGTACGTGAGCATTTCACAGTCGTGGCTGTGTTATTGAGGTGTGGGGAATGAGCTGGCACAGCCATGGGCACGGTGGAGGGCAAAGGAGTGGCACTGAAGTGGCTTAGTCACCCCTGGCACCCTGAGCTAGTTACGGGATTGGGGAGGGATGGGATGATGCACCTGTGTGACGTCAGTTACCTGAACCCCCTATTTTATAGATTTTTTTAACTTTTTGACTTTTGCTGTCAGTTTGGGGTTTTTTATAGGTTAGTGGGGAGGCCATGAAATACAGGGATGGGCTGGATCTGCTGAATCATTGTGAGAATAACAAACCATCCCTGTTCCTCCAGCCATGTCTGTGTAGGCACAGGAACACATCCAGGGGAGTCACAGCTTGTGTCCCACCTGGGGATGGGGACAGAGGTCACTTTTATGGACAAAACATTCCTCTTTCCAGGGGCTGGGTAATTACTGAAACTCACAACGATTCTAATCCTCAACTCATTTGCTAGAATTGAGTTAGAAAAAGAGTTAGAGGAAAATTAAGACTTTGCTCTCCACTGATGGCTTTAATTGTACTTATTCTCCCAGGTATCTGTTAATATTTTTATAAAGAACTTGTGGTGTTTGTGTTGTTTGTATTTTATACATTTTTGTCTATGAAATAAAATACATGTAAATAGCTCTGAAGCTTTCTTGTGTTTCATGCTTTAAAAATTTGCTATTTGGGGAATTTAAATTGTGCTTCTCTGCCTTCCAGGTGCTCAGTTTGGGGTGGGCACAGGTGAGACCCCTGCCGTGGTCAAATGCTTTACCCAAGCAGGATCCCAGCTCCGTGAATCCTTTAAATCCCAGTAAAATGCAACTGCTTGTTGGGATTCTGCCTTTTAATTCCAAACTAACTGCTGTTTGTGAGTCCAAAAATTCAGGGTGTGAAAACACAAACCCCAGCTTGGCCAAAGAAATGACCTTTTCTTTTCATTAGGCCCTGAGGAAATTGGATGCTGGACTTGGTTTAGAAATTAAAACATTTATTATAAAATACAGGAACTAAAAATCCAGCTGCCGTTCTGGTGGGAAACAGCTCTTTGGAAAGAGAAATTGGTGGGAGGGGGGTCACAGAGTGCCCTGGTCCTGCTGGGTCACATCTGCCAGCCTCATGTTCTGCCACATGAACTCGATGAACGTGGAAGCCTGGAGCAGCCGGCTCAGCCTCTGGAAGTGGCGCTCTGCAAGGAGGGAAAGGGTCAGAGTCACAGGGGAGGCAGCAGAACCCATCTTTAGACTGTGGATCCAGGCTGGGAGAGCTGGGAATGTCCAGCCTGGGGAAAGGAACACTCCAGGGAGACCTCAGAGCCCCCTCCAGTGCCTAAAGGGGCTCTGGGAGAGCTGGAGAGGGACTTGGGACAAGGGATGGAGGGACAGGACACAGGGAATGGCTTTCCACTGCCAGAGGGCAGGGATAGATGGGATATGGAGAAGAAATTCCTCCCTGTGGGGGTGGGGATGCCCTGGCACAGGGTGCCCAGAGAAGCTGTGGCTGCCCCTGGATCCCTGGAAGTGTCCAAGGTCAGGCTGGATGGATCTTGGAGCAGCCTGGGATTGTGGAAGGTGTCCCTGCCATGGCAGGGGCTGGATTAGCTGACCTGGCCCTTCCAACCCAAACCATCCCATGATCCCTGATCCATGTCAGCACCTCCAGCCCACACCCATGCCCACAGTGCCTCACCTGTGTAGGGCAGCAGGGATTCCACAGCGGATTTAATTCCCGAGAACTGCAGGAGGCTGTCCGGTGCCTCATGCTTCAGGAGCGTTTCCATGACAGCCTGGGCCTCGTGGCAGTTTCGGGAGTTGGTGTTCCACGTCACCAGGAACCCCAGCATTGCCTCTGTGGGGGAAGGAAGCCTGTCCAGGCTGGCACACGGGAGAGGCCACACTGGAAAACATCCCTGGGGTCCTACAGAGAGGTTCAGCTCCCACACAGTGACTGAGGCTCCCCATCCCTGGCAGTGTCCAAGGCCAGGTCCTGGTCTCGTGGAAGTGTCCCTGCCCATGGCAGGGGGTGGGACTGAACAATCTTTAATGTCCCTCCCAACCCAAACCATTCCAAGATTGTGGGATTCTAATTTCAGGTGACAAACAAGCCTCTGACCCAAAAGCTTTCAGCACTTCAATCCTTCAACAAACCTTTCTGATCCTTGCGGAGCCAAACAATGTTCTCTTCCAGGTGCCTTCTCCCCTCAGGTTCCTTGAGGATGGCTGGAGAGAGAAATGAGAGCAGGGACACCATGGGTGATTCCACTTAAGGAAAACTGAGGCTTTCAGACTAATTATTGGACTGTGTAGCCTTGAACTAGCTGGAAAAGGTGTTCTGGGAAGCAGAGAGGGCAGGAAATGCCTTCAGAGCACGCCCTGGACTCACCCTTGACCACTGTCAACACGGTGTGCGGCCGGTCCAGAGAAATTGCCAGGCCCAGAGCTTTGAGGTACCGTTTTTCATGGAGCAGGTTAGAAAGCTCTTGCTCTCTGGAAAACAAATCAGGGGCGAGAATGAGACCAATATTTTGGTGGTGGAAAAAACCAAAACTACACAAAACCCAGCAGTTTGGCAATAGCAGTTAAGAAGTCTGTGGTGCTTGTCAATAAACGCCTCAATTCCCTCACTCCCATATTGGGATCAGGTGGAGCTGGATGGCTCCAGGTGTGGACAGCTTCACTGCACAGTTGCCTTTCACAGCTCTTTATAGCACAAGATCAACTCACTTCATAATCTGCTCCTCCTGTTTAGCCTGTGCTTCCTTCTCCTCAATTTCAGTCACATCCTATAAAAAAACCAAAAAAAACAGGATAAAACTTTATCAAATCCTGCTTTAATACAGAACGATTTTGATTTAGTCATCGAGTGATGTGGAGACCAGTTTCTGCAGCAAAATCTTGGGGTCAAGTTATTTAAGTGTTAAATCCAGCAATACCAAACTTCCCTCCAAAACTCCACTGCTGGGGCCCATCTGCTGCTCTGGGGAAATACAGGATGGCCAAAAAATACCCCCAAGCCCCAAGATCAGCCTTGTTGACCTAATTTCAAACAGCAGAAAAGGAGGAGAGCACATGAGGAACGAGCCACTGGGATGCTGAGCTCTCCAATTATCCTGACTATTAACCCAGGGAGGGGCCAATCCCCTGTGCTGTACCTGCCACAGGGTGATGCAGGAGTCACTGGAGGCTGTCACAACCATGTCATCTTTCTTGTTGGCGTGAAGGCCCCAGATTTTATCTTCATGACCATCTAATGTTTTCACACACTCGTTTGTTTTAATTGTCCACAGTTTTAAGAGGCCGTCTGATCCACTTTTGGAAGAGAAACACAACAGAAAGAATCACTGCACAGATCCATTCTTGCTCTGTCCCATCTCAAATATCAGATGAACTTGTCCCATTCCAATGCCTTCCAAACAGGAGCAGAATTAACCAAAAATGTGGAAAGCAAAATTCACCCTTAGCTCTGTCTATTGTGTTTGTCACAACCCAGCAATGCCACACAGGAGCAACTGGAGAAGAGGAAGATTAAAATGACCTCTACAAAAAGCTTGGCCTAAGCATGGCACCTTCCTATTAATCTTTCCAAAGATTCTTTGGACACAAGACTGTTCCCTCTTGGCGCTGATGATGAGCTCAGATATTCCCTTAATTCTGGCATCTCCCCAGATCCCTGGGCAGGCACGAACCTGCTGAGCAGCTGAGCCCCTCGGCTCACAAAGATGATCTTCAGCACCGAGGCATCGTGGCCTTCAAAGGTCTGGAAAACAGAAAGGAAGCTCAGCAGTGCCAGAGCCACTGCCAGGCCTTTGGAGAGATCCAAAAGGATCTGATTTATTCATAAAGGCCAAAGAAATAAGTTCCAAGTTTTTGAAGGATCCTTAATGAACCCCAAGGTTTCGCCCAGAGAAAGGGGCAAAGTTCTCCTCACCTTCAGACAGCTGAAGTCCCAAAGTCCCCAAAGCTTCAGGGTCCCATCAGCTGAGGAGGTGGCCAACACCTGATCCATGGGGGAGAACTGCACACACCAGATCCCACGTTTGTGCCCAGAGAAAACCCCCAGGAGGGAGCAGTCGGAGCAGGACCAGAGCTTGGCCAGCCGGTCCTGCGAGCCCGTGGCCAGCAGTTTGTCATTGGGGGACACTGCCACGCTGTTGATGTCCTGGGGAAGCCACAAGACGAGGAGAAAGAGGGTCAGGCCTTGGCTCTGGCTGTGGGACATGGAACAAATGTGGGCTGCACCACAGGAGGGAGACTGAAGCACTAAAAGGTCAGGGGCAGCTGTACCTTGTCATGGCCCCTCTCGGTCACTCTGGCATGGAGGGGCTCTGGGCTGGAGATCAAGGCTGCTTTTGCTTTGGAAGTGAGGGATTCCGGGATGTTCCAGATCTTGATGGTGCAGTCCTGGCTGCTGGTCACTATGAAGCTTTCCTTCAGCCTGGAAGGAATGAAACCATCAAGTGCAGGGAATCAAAGCAGTGGTTTCTCCTCCCTGACTGGGATCTCCACACTCAGCCACTGCTGGGATGTGGAACAGTGTTCTCATGGCTTTTCAAGCTCTTTAATTTCAGAGTGACTCTCCCATCCCTGGAAGTGCCCAAGACCAGGCTTGACAGGGCTTGGAGCAACCTGGGATAGTGGAAGGTGTCTCTGCCCGTGGCAGGGGTGGAACTGGATGGTCTTAAAGGCCCCTTCCAACCCAAACCATTCCATGATCCCTTCACACTTGGGCACCATGAGAAGCTGGGAACAGGCATGAGAAGCAGCACAGGTGAGGGACAGCACCCACCAGGAGATCCCCTCACTCCCTGTGGTCACAAGGGGACCCTCCCCCAGTCTGTGTTACCTGGAGCAGGCGACAGCGCCCACGCCGTGGGCATGGCCCAGGCCCTGGGCCACACAGGTCACCCTGCCAGCCCTGCCCATCCGCCACACCCGGATGCTTCTGTCCTGCGGGGAGGAAGGACAGAAAATGCTGGAGTGTTCTGGGAAGTCATCAGTCCCCTGTGCTTCCATCATATCCCTAAGCCTGACTGGTCCCTGTTATTCCAGCTTGAACCTTCATCTTTTTCACAGCAGGTGACAAGATCAGCCCCCAGTCTGGGGTTCCAGCATGGGGGTTTATTTCTGGTTGTATCAGAGCTTTATTTTTGGGTATACAAAAACACCTTTGGCACCTTTTCCCCCATCAGTCTCACACTAACAACTTTTCTAAACTCTTAACACCAGACCAGGATGTTTGCAGAAGGAAACATCTCCTTCAGGCCAGTAAAATACAACCAATTTTCCCAGGGACAACGTCAAAAAGGGATAGTGGGAGAGCCTGGTATTTGGAGGATGCAGCAGACAGGGACTGTATGAACAAAAAGCCCTTTCTGGAGTTCCAATAATAATATAATTTTGCCCACAAGGATCACTAGGAATGAAGAGTTTCATTAGGTGGAGAACAGTGACACACCTTGGCACAGGTGACGAACATCAGGCCTTTTCTGAAGACGTCCAAAGCCAGGATTGTTTCTAAACAGAAGAAATAAAACCTGATGGGTGCAGAGCAATACTGGGATGGGACAACAGAAAGGGGCGAGTTAATGAGCCCAGTGCTTAATGAGCCCAGTTAATGAGACAGGGGACAGGTCTGGGACACTGGGACATAACACCCCCAGTCCCTATGGACTGCTGTCACACACCTGTGTGGCCGTACAGGATCTGGCAGTGGGACGTTGCCAGCTCAAACACTTTCAGCTGGGGGCTGTTGGTGGCCACAACAATGTGAGAGTCACCAGGGCCCAGGAACTTCACATCCAGAACCTCCTCATTGTATCCTGCGAGCTGGAATGGAAACAGTCCAAGAGGGAAAAGGCAGCTGAAGGAGAAGGTGGGAATGGCTGGTTTTCATTTAATACTGGGTGTAATTTCTACACCCAGGAGGGATTTCTGGCTAAGCCTGTTCTGCTTTCTCTTTCCTGTGTTGGTCTCTGGGCAACATTCCCCCAAACCAGTGAAATTCCCTGGCACTACGGAACAATTCCAGAATAGGCCAGAGCCAAGGGTGCCCCTGGGCAAAGCTCTTCCAGAAGTAGAAATGATCCTGGAGCACAGATAGAGGGAAAGGGAGGCTGAGGGTTGTCACCTGCTTCCTGAGCTGAAGGGTTTGAGCATCATAGAAGACGATGTTGTGCTCCATGGACACAGTGAGGATCTCATTCCTGGCGGGAACAAACTGGCACTGGGAGAGGCTGCGCTCGCTCGGCTCCTCCTGCAGCATGAAGGGCACGGGCTGGGTGTGCACACAGGCAGCTGTGGCCACATCCCACACCCTCAGGATGCCTGAAAAAACAGGAGAAATCATGGCAGAGCCACTGCTTTACACAGTGGATGTCCAAGGAATATCATCCACAGCACACAGGAAAAGCCACAGAGCTCCAAGGCAGGAATGGGCAGGGTCCAGTGGGGGTGGCAGGGAAAGCCTCAAAGTTTTGCTTCTTCAGTGCAAATCAAACTCATCATTGAAAATAGAGATAAATGTGTTTGAGTATTAATAGGATCAGAGCGTGCCTGCCCCATCCTGCTCATCCACTCCAGCCCGAGGAACTCAGCAGCAGGCTCTGCTCTCCAGCCACATGGAGAACACACATCCCAGGAATAACAGCAGTGAAGTGACTGAAGTGCCACCCTTCAGGCTCCAAACGTGGCAGTGACACCCACCTTTGCTGCCAGCTGTGACAAAGTGCAGCCCTTGTTTCTTCACACCCAGCTGAGAGAAATCTCCCTCTTCAGGCAACAACACAGCGGCTTCCACGGTCTGCAAGAGTCAGAGAGGCACAGAACCAGAGCTGAAAACCCCTGGGAAGGGAGAGAAACCTGATTTCACAATGTACAGACCCTAAAGAGGGAGACCACGGCCTAGAAACTACAAAGGACCTCAAAGGAAGAAACAAAAAGCAGTTTCACCTCGTAGACAGGGACAGTTCGTTTGCTCTGCCTGGTCTCCAGGTCCCAAACCATGCAGATCTTATCACGGCCAGAGCTGCAAATGAAAAGCTCAGTTTTAGTGCTAAGTCTGCTCAGCTCGGCTCTGGGTGCAAATTTGGCACTGTGGGAGTTCAACACCTCTCTGGAGAATCAAAGGGAGGGAGAGCCCCGGCATTCCCTGTGCCAGCACAGGATATTCCCAGAAACACAGGCAGCTTGGATGGGGCTTGGAGCAGCCTGGGGTAGTGGAAGGTGGCGATGGGCTTTGAGGTCCCTTCCAACCCAAACCATTCCATGATTCCAATGTACAGGTGCTGACACCCCCTGAGCACTTGCACCAACCCTTCCCCTCACAGCAGAACCTGCCCAGCCCTGCCAGAATCCCCCAGCCCTGCAGGAGCTGAATGGATGGAGGTTCAATCCCTGCCAGGAGGTACCTCAGGAGGGTGTTCCCATCTGCAAACGCCAGCGAGGTGACAGCACTGAAGTGCCCGTCCAGCACTGCCACACATTTGCTGGAATTCAGGTCCCAGATGCGGATCTTGTAATCGATGGAGGAGGAGAAGAGCTGCAGGCGGGAGATGTCCGGGTGGAACTCGACCAGGCTGGGCAGGAGGAGAGGACAGGACAGGAATAAACCACCCAACAGTTAAATAATGCACGTCCCACAGCAGGACAGGTTGGATGGGCTTGGAGCATCCTGGGCTAGTGGGAGGTGTCCCTGCCCAACTCTATAATTCCATGAGAATTCTTAACCAAACTTTTTCCTCTCTGGGCAAAATCAGCCATAACCCTGCTCTCAAAAACCAGGAAGAGCCCAGAATCTGCTTGGAATGCACCTTCATGTTCCATTAACTCAAGAATTCCACATCAATCCCAGTATCCCACCACAGCCAGGGACTGACAAACACGACTCATCCTTACTGTACCACTCCAGAGGATCCTTTCAGGTTGTGTGTGCAGTAGTGTTTGATCATATCCCAGATCTTTATGGTGCTGTCACAGCCACCTGGGAAAAGAAAGACATCTGGGAATGAACTCTGAAGGAGAGAGACATGGGAAGTCAACAGATCCCCAAACACGGCACTGGAGCACGGAACCTTTCCTGAGTCTGCACTCGGGAGGTCGCTGCCAAGGGAAGTTCTCCAGGAGCAGAAGATCCCTTGGGTCACCCCCACCGTGCCAGTGGTGGCTCGTACCTGTGGCCAGCAGGGTGGCCCTGGGGTCGAAGGCCATGGTGGCCACGGGCGCGGTGTGCACGGCTCGCCAGGTGCGCTCACAGCTGGGCTCCCTCCAGTGCCACTGGCGCAGCAGCAGCGCCCGGCTCCCCGTCACCAGCACCTGGGAATGGGCAAGGGGAGCACCATTAACCACGGATTCACTCACTGGGTTTGGGTTTCTCTTGGTCCCACAGAGCACGGAGCTGCTGCTGCTGGAGCTCAGGCTCTCAGCAAGGCTGTCTGACCCAGAGGGAAGGGCCTGAGAAGGCTCCAGGGGGATTTTGGGAAGAACAGAAGGCATGGAATAGAGTCATGGAATATCCTGAGTTGGAAGGGATGCATAAGGATCATTGAGTCCAACCCCTGGCTCTGCACAGACACCCCAAAATCCCTCCCGTTCCTGGCTCAGTCTGTCCCAGGCTGCTGACAGCCCCCAGCACAAACCCACCTCGTCATCAGGGCTGAGCACGAATGCTGTGACATCCTCTTCCTCTTCCTGGGTAAACAGAAGGGAAAGCCAGCAGTTAAACCATCCCTGGAGAGATCTCAGAGCTCCATTCTCCACGTGGCTCTGCTGACACTGAGCACAGCTCGGGGACCACCCAAAAACCTGTATTTGGGTCCGTTCCCACTCTCCCTGCACTCCTCACTGCTGGGAGCTTCATATCCACAGTGGGAAAATCCCCCGGGAGCCTCGGAAAACCCTCAGGAGAGGCTGATCCCCGTCACCTGCTGGAGGCTGTGCAGGAGAGCTCCTGTTTCCACGTCGATGACGTTGACTTTGCTCCCACAGGGGCAGAACATGAACTTCCCATCGCGGCTTATCTGGAGAAAAGGGATCGGGAACAGGAACGTTAGAGCCAGGAGGCGCGGCATGCCCAAATGGCCCTCCAGAGCCGGGATTACCTGGATTCGCCCTCCCTTGTAGAACGGCTCGATCTTCCGCGTCGCGGCGTAGCTGGAAGGGAAAGAGATGCGCGGAGAGGCCCCGTTGAAGCGGAGCGGCGGTGACCCGGGGGCTCCGGCCGCGCAGCGCAGCCCGGCCCGGCCCTTCACTCGCCCTCGCAGCCCCAGCCCGGCCCCGCCGCTCCCTCACTTGCTCTTGAAGCGCACGGGGGCAACAGCGGCGGCCGGCTCCGTGCCCGCCATGGCCGCGGCCCACGTGCTTCCGGCTGCCACCTCCGGAAATCGGGGAACACTTCCGGCCCCGGCAGTGACGTAAGGGGGGCCGCCACCAGCGCCACGCTGGGTGCGGGCAAGGGACGGCTCCGGGTAACGGGATAGGAATTCCCCATTCCTCTATGCAAGCGGCGACAGCCCGGCGCGCAGCGGCTTCCGCTATGCATCTTCGCAGCGATCCAGAGCGTTCTCCAGCGAAACATTCCCTCCCCGCCCCAAGGAAGGGACTTCCCTGGTCAGACCATAGCGTAAAGCACGACTTTTGACAATTGGAAAGAAGAGAGACGCTTTATCTTTTAAGCATTTAATCTTTTATTGCACATCAAAATACAAAACCGAATCGTTTTCAGCTGTGACTCCCGTGTCGCTGTCCATCACGGCATCCCCGTGCTCTTCACAGCTCCTCGGGGGAAGGGATCGCCATGGAAGCGTCAGCCCAGCCCACGGCGGGGCCGCGGCTCTCACCGCCAGGCAGAGGCACCTGTTACAGGAGACCAAAGCGCTCTGAGAAACAGCCACTACAGCCCCCTCATTCCCGGTACCCGCCGGGAACGGGGCTTATGGGAACATGGGTTTCATTCCCCACACAGAGCCGTGGGCAATAAGCTTAATGTTCCCGATGCTATGGGCGCCGTTATCTCACCCGGGGCCACAGCAGACCCCGAGTGATTTTCAGACCGCGCCGGACGCTACCGCGGCCCCCCGAGCGCCTTCCCGGGACGCCCCCTGCACCCCACCCGGCCGGGCTCCGGCTCGGGCAGCGCCATAACCACTTCCCAGCAGCGCTTTATAAAGGTTAAACGCGCACAGAAGGAGGGAGATGTAGCAGCCCGCCCGCACTCAGAACACCGGTGCTCACCTGCCGCCACCCCGCCGCGCACTGAGCGCTCCGAGCGTGCGCGCCCTGTTGTCCCGGGAGCCGCGCCCGCCCCGCACCATGTATAATTTACCATAAGTCGCTCACACTACACTGCGATGTATTCCTCATCCAGCTCTCAGGGCTAGCACCGCCGGGCGCTGCTCTCGCGAGATGCCCGCGCAGTATAAATAGCGAGCGGGGCGGCGGCGCGGCCTTCTACGCTGAGAGATCACGTGAGTATACGGGAGCGATGGCGGGCACCGGGCGGCCCCGGGCCCATCCGGCCCCATCCGCGACCGGCGGGGCCCGGCTGATGTCCCGCTTTGTTACAGCAAATGGCGGACGACGCCCGGGCTGCGGGGGGGGCGGGGG
>VWZT01010402.1:11142-29984 GCA_013397055.1 Pachycephala philippinensis | reverse complement strand
GCGGCACCTTGTACGCCTCCCAGTCATGGTCCTCCGGCATCGCGGCGTCAGCGGGGAAAGATGGCGGCGACCCCTGAGGGGGCGGGAGCGCGGGAATATGGGGGTGACCCTTGAGGGGGCGGGGCTGCGGGAATATGGCGGCGGCCCCGGGGCACGCTGGGACTTGTAGTGTCCATGTCCCTCCTCCGTGAGGGGATCCCGGAATCAGGGATGGGTCAGGTTGGAGGAGCTTGCGGTGTGTCCCGTCTGTCCCACCCCCCTGCTCAGCAGGGCCATCCCACAGCACATGGCACAGGACCGTGTACAAATGGCTCTGGAATATCCCCGGTGAGGGAGACTCCACACCCTCTGTGGGATCTGTTCCAGCGCTCGGTCACTGCACAGGGATGAAGTTCTTCCTCATGTGCAGGGGGAATTCCTGGGATCAGTCCCTGCCCATTGCTCTGGTGCCATTTCTGGGCCCCAGGAGCCAAGCCTGGGCCCTGCTCGGAGCCCTCCCTGCACACAGGGACACCCAGGGCTGAGGGCCCTTCTCAGCTGGGGCTCCTCTCGAGGCTGAGCAGCCCCAGCTCCCTCAGCCTTTCCTGGGCACGGAGATGTTCCAGGCCCTTCCTCAGCTCCACAGCCTCCACTGGCCCTGCTCCAGGAGCTCCCTGGCCCTGCTGTGCTGAAGATCCAGAGCTGGACACCGCACTACAGATGTGCCTCACAGGGCTGAGCAGAGGGACAGCTCCTGACTTGCTGGGAATGTTTCCCACTGACAGAGGGCAGGGTTAAATGGGATATCAGGGAGAAGTCCTTCCCTGTGAGGGTGCTGAGGCCCTGGCACAGGTTGCCCAGAGAAGCTGTGGCTGCCCCTGGATCCCTGGAAGTGTCCAAGGCCAGGCTGGACGGGGCTTGGAGCAACCTGGAATAGTGGAAGGTGTCACTGCCCATGGCAGGAGTTGTGACTGGATGGTTTTTAAGGTCCCTTCCAATCCAAACTGTTCTGTGATTCCAAGATCTCTTGTCTCGATCTCTTTTCCGGTCAGAATCACAAAGCCTTTTTGCCTGGGCTGACAGAGAGTTTTTCAGTCTGTGCTGGGGGTACCTGGTGCAGGTGTTCACAGCTCCTGGTGTGTGGTGCCCGTTTGGAAACTGCCCTAATTCAGGAAACTGCCCTAATTCCTACCGTTCACATTGGAGTTGTTCAGGAGGGAGAAGCGTAAACTGAGCCAGCAGCAATTGACCTTTATCACACCACAACTGTCGTGTCCAACCTGCCAGGAATGAAATGAATATCGCAGCGGGTGAAGCGAGCGGCTAAATTTGTGTCTTCAGACCCATAACCATCTTAAGTATTAATCTGGGGAGGCACTTCCTGACAGCCTCTCTCTGCTGCTGCCCCGGGCTGAAGACGTCCCATGGTTGGTACAGCTCTGCTGGAGTCGCTTGTGTGTGGAGGGTCAGCGACCAGGGCTGGGTTATGCTCCTGGTAGTGCCACTGGAATGGGGTCGGAATCCTCATAGTTCCACTCAGGCTGGAAAATGAGCTTGGTGGAAAGCACAGCCGGGCGCTGGGACTGATCTGAGCTAAGAAGGAGCTGCAGTGGGTGCAGGACTAACCCTTTGCTGCTTGTGGTTGAGGTTTATATATTTCTCTCTTCTCATCTGGCTTTCAAGGTGCCTTTAGAACCTGTGCATGTTCCTGTTACCCATTCCTTTGGGCATCCTTTCCCCTGTGTTCCCGATCCTTGACTGTGCTTCTTTTGTGCCATTTGCCTTGTAGACACAAAGCCCAGGAATTCCAAGCAGGCCTTTTTGGTGCTGCAGGATACCAAATAAATCATTATAATTAAGAGCACAGAAGGACAGACCTAGTAAAGAATGTATTTCTCCTTCAAAGTCCTTCAGAGGAAGCTGAAGGAGAGAGATCTTGTTTTTTGTTTAAGTGGCATCGTTTGTCCAGTAATTTAGTAAATTCACACTGACAGAGAGTAGATTTAGACTGGATATTAGGAAGAAATCCTTTCCCTGCGAGGGTGGGGAGGCCCTGGCACAGGCTGCCCAGAGAAGCTGTGGCTGCCCCATCCCTGGAAGTGTCCAAGGCCAGGTTGGATGGGGCTTGGAGCACCCTGGGATAGTGGAAGGTGTCCGTGCCCATGGCAGGGGGTGGCACTGGATGGGCTTTCAGGTCTCTTCCACCCCAAAGCTTTCCAGGATTCTATGACATTTTTGCATGTACATGACAGAAGTTTGAACAAAATCTGACCCTGCTACAACTCAAGGAAGAGCCCAGAATCTCTCTGGCATTCCCATGTAAAAGGGGGAACTTTTTCGTGCTTTTTGTTGTTTTTCCCTTTGCCCCATTTCCCGGGAGCTGAGAGTGAAGCCGCCCTTTGCTGTTCCTCTCCGCAGTCCCACCGCAAGTTCTCTGCTCCCAGGCACGGCCACCTGGGCTTCCTGCCCCGCAAGCGGAGCCGCCGGCACCGAGGGAAGGTGAAAGCCTGGCCCAAGGATGACCCCAGCAAACCAGTCCACCTGACAGCTTTCCTGGGCTACAAGGCTGGAATGACCCACACTGTGCGGGAGGTGCACAGGCCTGGGCTCAGTAAGGCTTGGCTGCAGCAGGCACGGGGCCACGTCCAGGAGGGAAAGGAGGGGATAGGCTTGTTGGGAAAGGCTGTTTCTGGAAAGGGGTGGTGGAGCCCACAGCTTTTAGGTTAAATCCTGGTGTCCAGATCTTGGATGGTCAAAGGCCACCTCAGCATGGGCTGAGTGTGGGGGTTCCTGGAAATCTCCACACTGGGATAATGAGTGGTGGTTTGGGAGATGGGAAGGCTGGGGCTGGCTGACACTGAACATGACCTTGCCCCCAGCACTCTCTGTGACAGCCAGAATCCTCCAGGGAATGACCTGATCCCAGAGGATGCCGAGCACCCCTTCCTTTTGCTGCCTTGCAGAGGTCTCCAAGCGGGAGGAGGTGGAGGCCATGACCATCATTGAGACGCCCCCGATGGTGGTGGTGGGGGTCGTGGGCTACATCGAGACACCCAAGGGCTTGAGGAATTTCAAGACTGTTTTTGCTGAGCACATCAGTGACGAGTGCCGGCGGCGCTTCTACAAGAACTGGTATGTGGTCCCAAAAACGGTCATTAAACATTGGAACTCCTCTGGGAGGTGGTGGAGTCACCACCCTGGAGGTGTCCAAGGCACCACTGGCTGCGGCACTCAGTGCTCTGGGCTGGGTGATAATGTGGGGATCAGTCACAAGTTGCACTCGATGATCTTGGAGGGCTTTTCCAACTTCAATGATTCTTGGATTCCCAGAGTGGGGGGCTTCCTGTGGGGGATCCTTTGGGGGATCTCAGGTAGCAATTCCACAGGCTCACCACGATGCCCAGACAGCTCAGCTTGTGTGGAGTGAAACTGCTGCTTATTTAGTCATACACAGAGACACTGCAAACAGCCCGGTGCTGGGGAGCAGCATATGCATATGTAAATTTATTCTAATAGTCGAACCAAGTTAGCTCTCTCCACAATATCATATGGCAGGTTCCTTTTCCCTCGTGTAGCTTGGGCTCATGGGCTCCACAGTTAACTGGAATTCTTGAGCTGGAGTGAAACCAGATTTGCCAGGGGGAATATTGATGCAGAATGTGGCCCCTGGCCCTCATAAATATCAACACCCCTCAGCAGAGAGGGAAGTGGAAACATGAATTTCCTCGCTGTAGGAATTGTGTCTCCTGTGACAGTGCCGTGGAGACCCACCCAGCACATGCCTCTGATCGCTGTTTTCTCCTGTCAGCCCTTTTCATGGCTCATCCACTTCCCTCTTCCCACCCAAAG
Source organism: Pachycephala philippinensis (assembly GCA_013397055.1). Classification (NCBI taxonomy): domain Eukaryota; kingdom Metazoa; phylum Chordata; class Aves; order Passeriformes; genus Pachycephala; species Pachycephala philippinensis. The sequence continues at coordinate 26,156 of VWZT01010402.1, read as the reverse complement.
CCCTTGACAGTCAGGTGAGGCTCAGGTACCCACAGGTACCATGGAAGTGCCTGGCTGCTTTGTGATTTCCTAGCTGTAGGAATCTCCTGTAACAGTGCCATGGAGACCCACCCACCACAAGCCTCTGATCCCTCTTGTCTCTGATTTTGCGCCTGTATTTTGATGGTGCTGAGTCAGTCAGTGGGAGACAACTGCATTCCTCATGCAGAAAGGTTTGAATTACCCTTGAACAAGCCCTTTTCACGGCTCATTATCCACTTTCCTCTTCCCACCTCAAGGTCCTGACAGGCAGGTGAGGCTCAGGTATCCACAGGTTCCTTGTGCCTCCGAGGAGGTGGCTGACAAGGTGACCTGTCCCCTTTCTGTACTGTCACAAGCCCTTTATCAGCCCTGATGGATGTCAAACCACTTCTTTCGTAGGCACAAGAGCAAGAAGAAGGCGTTCACCAAGTACTGCAAAAAGTGGCAAGATGAGGCTGGGAAAAGGCAGCTGGAGAAGGATTTTGCAGCCATGAAAAAGTACTGCAAGGTCATCCGTGTCATTATGCACACACAGGTCAGAGCCTCCCCCTGGCATGGGAAGGGGGGCTTGGGGGCTTCCTCAGCTCTGAAGGGCCTGGAAATGGGATCGGGGGTGTTTTGGTGAGGTCACAGAGGCTGAGAGAGGAGAGGGTGTGAGAAGGAGCGATGGGAGGTGCTGGCTGACGTTTCCAGCTGCCTCCTGACCTCCCAGTCCCCTCCCAGTGCTCCCTGCTCCAGGATTGCCTCGGGGGCTGTGGTTTGGGAACATTGGGGAGCCCCCACATCCTGATGGGAGCACACACACCCTGCAAAAGAAAGCAAGAGGAGCGCAGAGCCTGGGCAGGTCCTGAGTCCTGTGTCAGCAAGGGACCTTGGGCCTCATGATCACCTCAAATTAGCAACTGGTGTCAAATGTTTTGGGCAAAAATAACCCCACGGGCAGGCGCAGTTTTGCCAGATTCTGATTGCTGGATACACAGGGGCCCATTTTCATGCTGATCCCCGGAGTTACGGGCTGCTTTGGAGTCTAGGGGAGAGCTAAGTTGGCTAAAGCCCAGATGGGGTCTCTGGGCTCAAGGACAAGGAGTTGGCTCCATGAGATCCCAGATATAAAGATCTGCTGACCCAGGGCTGCTATGAAAGGGGGTGACTGTGGCAGAGAGGGTGGTGAAGCAGTGGCTCTGTTCACCCCTGTGCCCCTCACAGATTGTGAGTGACCCAGTCCTGCTGCACCCTCATGTCTGTGGGGCAAGGGGCCATGTGTCACCCTAAAACACTGTGTGCTGCAGATGAGGCTGCTCCCACTGAGGCAGAAGAAGGCCCACATTATGGAGATCCAGCTGAACGGGGGGACAGTGGCTGAGAAGGTTGACTGGGTCCAGGAGAGACTGGAGAAGCAGATCTCTGTGCACAGTGTCTTCAGCCAGAACGAGATGATCGATGTCATCGGCGTGACCAAGGGGCACGGGATGAAAGGTACAGGGGTTTGGGTCTGTCCTTCTCACATGGTTCTGCCCATCAGGTGGTTTTGGGGTAGGAGGGTGTTAACAACCCTGAGAACCCCCAATTTTTTGTCGAGGGAGTAGCAAAGAGCCTCGGGATCTTAAGCACTACACCCAGTTCTGTTGTGGCAGAGTTTGGTTTCCTTAATCTCAGGGATTCCACCAAGGGAAAAGTGCAACAGGGGCATCTCTGATGTAGATACAAAGGAGCTGACAAGTAACCTCTGGTGGGGAAGATTTTCCCTGAGATTAAGGCCAGTGAAAGCCATGTTGTCTGCTGTGCCCAGAGGCCTCCCAGGAGGCTCAGAGGCACTGTCAGTACATAAAGCGACCAGGTCTAATGGGAAGTGTCCCTGCCTGTGGCAGGGCTTGGAACTGGATGGTCTTTATGGTCCCTTCCAATCCAAAACATTCTGTGGTTGTGTGAATGTCTCACAAACCCCACATGTGCAGGGGTGTGGGTGTCCCTGGGTGTGTGCATGGAACACGTCCCAGTCTGATCAGAGCCGTGGGAAGTGAGAACAGCTCCTGATCTCCTCCCAGCACGGCCTCCTCTGAGAACCACAGGAGAACGATGGGACCCTCCCTCAGGAGAATGATGGGACTCTCCTGCCCCAGCCCCAGCCCTGCCCCTCCCTGCTGACCCTGCCCACTCTTCCCATGCTCCCAGGGGTGACCAGCCGCTGGCACACCAAGAAGCTGCCCAGGAAGACACACAAGGGCCTGCGGAAGGTGGCCTGCATTGGGGCCTGGCACCCGGCCCGCGTGGGCTACTCTATCGCCCGGGCTGGCCAGAAGGGCTACCACCACCGCACCGAGATCAACAAGAAGGTACAGCCCAGGGGGGCTCCCTCAGGCCTCCCATCCTGTCACCATCCTCCTTCCCATGGTGCCCTCAGCTGCCCCTATCCTCCCAGATATTTCCGTAGACATCTCCATGTCTTTCCTGGTGTTTTCCCACTGCTCGAGGGCACACCCTGGTGAAAACCATGTGATTCTGTGGGGCATTCTGTCACCCTGTGAAGTTCCTCAGCAAGAGGCAGGAGAGTATCCATCTCTGCTGCCTGTCTGTTCCCAGATTTACCGCATTGGCCGTGGGATCCATGTGGAGGATGGCAAAGTGGTGAGGAACAACGCCTCGACGCACTACGATATCACAGAGAAGACCATCACGCCTCTGGTAAGGGCTGAGGGTTGACAGGGCTGTGACCCTCCTGACTCTCCCAGCCAGCTCTCCTGCCCACCAACCCCTCTGCTCTCCCCACAGGGTGGTTTCCCTCACTACGGGGAGGTCAACAACGACTTCCTCATGCTGAAGGGCTGCGTGGTGGGCACCAGGAAGCGTGTGCTCACCCTCCGGAAGGTGAGAGCACCAGGCTGGGATGGGCTGCAGCTCCCCAGGGATGTATTCCCCACATGGAGAACCCTCCAAATGCTGGGCAGGGGCTCTGGGAGGGTCCTTGGTGCTGTGTTGCACACAAGTGTGGTGCTGAGGCCATTGGCAGGTGGATGGAGCATCTCTGGAGAGCTTCAGAGCTCTGAGGGCTGTGGTTCATTTCAGACATGAAACCTTGGATTGTTACAGAAAGGGTGATTGGACATTGGAATGGGCTGCTCAGGGAGGTGGTGGAGTCACTGGTGTTTAAGGACAGACTGGATGTGGCACTGAGTGCCATGGTCTGGTTGACAGTGTGTTGTTAGGTCATAGGTTGGACTTGGTGATCTCAGAGGTCTTTTCCAGCCTAGTTGATTCTGTGATTCTGTGAAATGCTGAGTGAAGAGCAGATCTGCAAGCTCTCCACCACCTGAGCACCAGGCTGTTGCTCTGAGAACACAGATTTTTGAGGAGATATTTGTTTAGAGCATATTCTAACCCTGCTTCCATGAGAACAGCTGTCCTGATTTTCTGTAATGATTCTCCTGATGTGTTGTGACTGTTCTTTCCCAGTCCCTCCTGGTGCACACGAGCCGCCGGGCCCATGAAGCCATCGAGCTCAAATTCATTGACACCACTTCCAAATTCGGCCACGGCCGCTTCCAGACAGCTCAGGAAAAGAGAGCTTTCATGGTGAGTTCCTTGGGCTGCCTCCAGCTCATCGTGGGGCTAAAGCAACTGACTGACTCCAGCCAAGCATCTTCCAGGTGTCCATGGGCAGGGAGGTGGAACTGGATGAGTTTTATGTCCCTTCCAACCCAAACCATTCCAGGATTCTATGATTCCACGATTCTATGATCTGTTTCTCGATACAACAGCCAAATGAATGTTTGAGACCGTCTTGCCTAAAGACAGCCACGAGTTCAGCTCACACAGCAGAAATGATGCTAAGGAAGAACAGGATGGTTGTGTGAGTGATCCAAGACAACTCAACCAGCAAATAATAGACCATATGGGCAACCAATTCCCATTTACCACGGGAAGTTTTAAACAAGCAGCTAACTTGGCAGGCACTGTCTTGGCCATATGGTCCCTTTCACTTGGAATTGTGCACTGCTTTCATTTGTTTGGAATGATTTGTAGCTGTAATGTTCTTAGAGGAAAAAAGTTGGGGTTAAATTCAGGTGCAAATTTGTGGTGCTTTTGTCAGAGGCTTTCAAGAAGGCCAAGCAGTGTATTTTTCTTAAATCCAGGGCAAAAAATATATAATTAAATAATCCAAACATAGCAGTTTCCTGAATAGTTTTGCAGCCTTCACCAGGCTGGTGCAAATCTGAGTCTGAAGTTGAGGAAGCACTGAGTAAACAAGGAGAGAGAGAGAAGGAGAGGGAAAGAAACAACTGCCTGGATCCCACACAGATGTAAACTGGGTCTGGATCTGGCCTCTCAGCCAGAAATGCCATGTGAAGCTGGCTAAGCCTCCTTAGTGCTGGCAGGGGGATTGGTTAGGCACTGCCTTTGCAGAGCTCTTTAGAGGTTAAGCTGATTTCCTTCAGCTCAGTGTCAGGAGCCTGTTGTGTCACTGCCAGCCCTGAGCTGCTGTGACGAGGAGCTCGGTGACAGGAGGAGGTTTGACCTGGGTGCAGCTCTTTTCTTTGCCATTTTCCCCATTGATTCTGTGGTAAAACATCACATTTGTGTGGAAGTTGAGGGACATAAGTAATTCCTGCCATCTGCTCCCACAGGGTTGATTTGCTGTGGGATAACCCCATTTTTCAGCTGCTGGCCAGAGCTGCCTTTCTGGTCCCCACAGCCCAGACACAGCCATGCAGGCCGGGTCTGTGTCCCTAACACCAAAATGTCCTCTCTGCTCTCTTCCAGGGCCCCCAGAAGAAACACTTGGTGAAGGAGAAGCCAGGCGTGCAGGAAGAGCTCTAAGGATGGAGATCCAAGGCTGCCTGACTGAGCACTTCCAATAAAGGGGCTCCAAGCCGTGCCTGCTCCCTCTCTTCCTTCTGGAGGGGTATTGTGCCTGTTTTCAGGCTCCTCAGCAGGTGGGGATGGGAAAAGTAACATTTGGGACTGGCCCATACGGACAGGGACTAACTGGGACAGCCAAGTGCCTGCTTTGTCATCTGGATCCGCCCTTTCCTTTGCCCAGTGAATTTTTCCCACTCACCAAACCACCATGAAGACTCCCCTTCCTCTCATCCAGCAGAGAGCAGAGCACATACCAGAACTTCTGCACCAGTTTCCACTGGGAACACTGGGAATACAGGGCCTCCCCATGAGCTGACTCTGCCCAGGCTCACTGAATGTCTCCCTTGGTGCCTCTCCCACACACCCCGACACTGCTTTTGCCGAGCTGAAGGTACAACCCTGCTCAAAGCCCCTGATCCCGGCTGGAGTCCTCAGCAGAGGTGGGAATTTATGTACAACAAGAGGGCTGCTAGGCGGGGCTGGGCAGCGATGGATTTATTCAGTTGGGACTCCCTTCCCACCCATGCTTTCCTTGCAGCCCAGCTGCCTGCAGGGAGCGGGGGATGCCCTGGAGCTGGGAATTTTGGATCAGCGATGATCCCAACTCCTTTGGTGCAGAACTGGTCCACGTGTCCTGCACCCTCTTTGGGAACCAGACAGTGGGAAGCCCAGCCCTCCACTGTCCAGAGCTGCCTGCTTGACCAGGAGTCCTGGGAACATGGCCATGAAATTCCTGGGTCTCCAGCAGCCTGGTTGTGCCCTGAACATGTGCTTGCAGGATTTGAGGAGGCTCATCTGCAGAAGCAGAGGATGAGGATGAATCCAGGCACAGCCCTGGGTGCAGTCAGTGGCCAGGCCCTGGCTGTCCCCATGTCCCAGCGAGGTCCCTGAGCTCCGGGCAGTGTCCCTGCCCCTGGGGTTGTGCTTCAGAGTCTCCTGTCCTCCTTGGCTGGCGGGTCCTGGGGCAGTCCTGTGGTGGGGGGCCAAGGATCCAGGCCAGAGCGCATGATGGGAATGATGAGATCGTCCATGTTTGGCATCACCAAAATTTTCTGAAAAGAGGAATCCAGAATAACAAATCAGTGGGCTTGAACACCACGGGGACACTGCCTGGAGGTGGCTTGGCAGGAGCCACACCTGGGTCAGAGACCGGGGCTGTGAACTGGAGGTCCTGGGCTCCAACCCCCGCAGCAGCAGCCCCTGGGGTGTCCCAGCTCTGGATATCAAGGTGGGGACAAGCAGGAACAGTTCTTTGCTCTGTCCACCTCCATGGCTTCAGGGGTGGTCACAGCAGGGCAGGGACCAGCACTTTGAAGCCATCCAAATGGGCAGCTTTTGGGGGGCCCTTAATACCTGTGAGGACATTTCTGCTCTTTGAGCAGAGGTGAGAGGCTGAAAACAAACCCTTGGGAAGAGAAATCTCCCAAACATCCCCAAAACAGAGCAGATGGGTGGATTCAGCCCTTCCAGGGGGTGCCTGCCTGGGGCTGCCTGACACCCCAAACCCTCCCTGCTTGGGGCAGGCCTGCAAATGGTGGGAGGAAATCACTTTTCCTCAGCCCTGGAGCTTGTTATTTGGGTTCTGTGTCTTCACTGTTCCAAGCTGGCCAGACAGACCAGGTGTTGGTTTTTTGCAGAAACAACTGGCCCAAACTGAGGCTGACTCTCCCTGATGGCAGCAGTGCCCAAGCCTCAGCAGGGTTTGCTGAGCCCCTGAACAGTCCAGGCACCTGAAATTCGTGCTTCAGCTTCTTCTCGATCCACTCGGTGACATGCAGGAATGTCACCTCCCGCTCGCCCAGCTTCGGGCGCACCTTCAGCTCCAGCTGCGGTGGCACTCGGAAGCTGTACCTGTGAGGGGAAAGGAAAGAGGCAGAAAGCATCACCTCCCAAAGATGTGGCTCAGCCCAGGTGGCCCCACTGCTGGGTTTGAGGGAGGAGGTCACAGCTCAGGGTCCCCAGATCCTGTGTTGGCCTGGGTGGAGACTCAGAGAAATGAGCCTGAGGTCTGTGACCCCCCTTTGGGGAACACCCCGGGTTGTTGGTGCCCCAGATGAGCCCAAAGCCCTGGAGCTGGCTCCTTGCAGGGAGCAAGGGGAGCTGGAAGGAGGGTGTGCCCGTGGGGGGAAGGAGAGCTGGTACCAGACACGGTCGGTCGGTGGCGGGGGGATGTTCAAGGCCAGGGTTCCTGCCAGCTCCTGCACCTCCACCATCAGCAGCAGCGGCGTGTTGGAAACCTCCTCCATCTTCTTCTTGATGAACTCGTTCTCCGTGGCCTTCTGGAAGTACTTGGACTTGGCGATCTTATCCACGAAGCGCAGGATCTTCCGGCTTGTGCTGTTGCTGCTGACATGGCTAAAGCAAGAGGGGCCCCAGCTCAGCCCTGCTGGGTTTTGGGGTCCCCCAGCCCTCTGCCATGGCACCCCACAGGGACAGAGTTCCCTCTGAAAGCTGTCACGATGTGCTGCATGTGCCCTGCTGGGGACACTGTCCCCAAGCTCCCATGCTGACATGGCACTGTGCGTCCCCCAGCACTTCCCCGTGCCCCCCATGGCACAGACCCCCAGCACCCCCTTACCCCTCAGTGCCAGGCGGGGGGAGCCGCTCCCCCGGGGCTCCCAGGGGCTCTGCAGTGGTGACATCTTCCTCGTCGGAGGAGCCGGCGCTGGATGACTCCGCATCGCTGTCTGCCAGCAGGATCAGCCGCGGCCTGGTCCTGCGAGCCCCAGGAGATCACAGGGTGCTCTGGGGACAGCAGCCTCTCCTCACTCGGGCAGGAGGAGCAGGATGAGCCCATCCATGGACAGACTCCTTACCCCTCTCCGCCTGCCTCTGCAGGGCCGCTCTCCTCTGCAGAGCTCTCCTTCCCCAGCTTGCTGAGGTTCATCTTCGTCTCCAGCGTCATCTGCAACGAGTCGCTGTAGGTGACCTCCATGTCCACCCAGAGTCCTGCCAGGGAGAGGGACAGGGTGAGATCAGGTCAGCACCACAGGGGTCAGAGCTGCTTGTGAGCTGCCAAAACCTCCCAGATTCGGGGACTGGGCTAGCAGCTCAGTAAAGCCATCCTGGAGCCAGCGCTGGGGTCCCTGTCCCTCTGTGGGGCTCTTACCTCGCTCATTGATGGTGGGGTTGGAGGCGCTGAGTACTGAGGGGATGGATGTGCCCATGTCCAGCTCTGTCAGCGTCAGCTCGTTCATGAAATATGGGAGCTGATGGAGGGAAACCCCATGGGGGACGGTCACCACAGCCCGGCACTCGCCGTGGGGCCTTGGGAACAGGGCTGCCCCGAGTGATCTGATGCTCCTGCCTCTCACCTTGATCTTGCTCAGCTTCTTCTGGATCTTGTTGGACACCTGCTCTGCCCAGTACTGCTCCCGCAGGAAGTCCCAGAAGATGCGCCCCACCAGCGCGTTCATCCAGGCCATGCTCGCCGTGTCCTCGCCGGGCTGCGGGGGGACAGCAGCCACCAGCCCCTGCCGAGAGGTGGCCCCGTGAGCAGTGGGACCTGCTGTCCTGGCACTCCCCTGCCCCAGGGCTTGGCTGCTCACACAAACCACAGACTGGAAGTGGCTCCGTGCGGGGTCCATCAGCCTCCGCTTAGTGTTCGAGTCCCACTCCCAGTGCTGGGTTTGTCCCACTCACCTTTGTGGGCGTGGGGCTGGCCAGAGCTCCGTGAGAGGGGCTCCTGTCCGGGCTGGGTGCCCCCTGTGCTGGCACGAATCGGGCCATGTAGGTGCTGTAATCCAGGTAAATCTCCTCAACGCTTCCCGACAGATCCTTGGCTGTGTCTGTGGATGGGATGTCCTCGGCACTGCCCCCACTGCTGCTGGCGCTGCTCTGTGGAGCCGATCCCATGCCTCCAGACATGGAATCACAGAATCATTTAGCTTGGAAAATTCCTCTAATGTCATCAATCCAACCATTCCCCAACACCGCCCAGGCCACCACTAACCCATGTCCCCAAATGCCACATCCACAGGGCTTTAACTCCTTCCAGGGATGGGGACTCCACCCGTGCCCTGGGCAGCTGTGCCAGGCCTGGACAGTCCTTTCAGTGAAACAATTTTTCCTAATATCCAATCTGTTGGGTCAGGATGGCATCAGGGGTGACATGATGCCCGTCCATGATGCCAGTGACATTCCACCCACCCTGTGCTGACAAGGTGGACCCTCTTGGCTACACTTTGGGCTCCTCCACGTCCCTCCGTGCTCATTGTTGCCCACCAAGGGATTGTGTTCCGGGATCAGTCCTGGCACAGAGCAGAGGCCGTGGTGGCCGCTCCTCACCTGTCCTGGTGTCACCGTGGCTGCTGGGTGTCCCACGGGAGGCTTGCACGAGGTGCTGGTACCACTCCTCCTTCTCCCGCCCCGTCCGCCCAAACAGGTACAGGCACCTCTCCCTGCAGTCCCCCGGGATGTCCTGCCCGGACACCGCCACCTTCCTTGTCCCCTCATCCCCCTGCAGCTCCGTGTCCTGCTCCTCGCTGCTCCTGCCCCCTCCCTCCGCCGGCTCGGGGAGGAGCACACAGATGGGATATTTCTTGTTCCACGTCCGCTTTCGGGCCAGGCTGGGGGGGCACAGGAAGACCTGCAGCACCGAGAGAGGGGTGAGGCCGGGCCAGGCGTGGGGGGTCCCCGTGGGAGGGTCCTGGGGACCTCCAGGCTCACCTTGGCGTCGGTCAGGTCGTAGCAGCGGTGGCTGACGAAGACGGCGTCCAGGATCTCCTCCTCGAAGGTGGCTCGGCGCGGGATGTTGCTCTTGGGGTAGGACAGCTTGAGGGTGGACCCGTCCAGCACGGCGAGCACCGAGTGCGTGAGTGACGGGTGGAAAAGCTCGGGGTCGTACACATGCAGCTGGTTCATCCAGCCCTGGAAAAGGGGGAGCCGGCTCCTTCCTGCTCACCACGGACACCTCCAACCCTGCGATCCCCTCCAGCCCCTCATCCCGGACCGCCCCTCTCCTACCTGGAGGTGGGGTGTTTCCCGCGGCTCCCCCGGGAGCAGCTTGCGGCGCAGGCGGCCCCACGGTCCCCGAGCGGCCGGCGGGGCCCTGGGCACGAGGAGGAGGATGGCGAGGAAGCCCAGCAGCAGCCCGCAGAGCAGCCCCACGCAGAGCCCGGCGGCGTAGGGCGGCAGCGGCAGCACCAGGTAGCCGTAGGCGAGGAGGGCGATGGAGGCGAGCGCTCTGCCCGGCACGGTGCCCGCGGACCGCGCCGGCGGCGGCTCCTCGGGCGGCGGGAGCGGGGGCTCGGCGTCTCTCTGTGCCACCTCCACCACCTGGATCACGTCCCCGTAGGAGCAGATCTCGTAGCGGCAGTTCAGGGTGGGCTCCCAGGGCGTCCAATCCCGCACCCGGCGGCCCCCGGCCCCGCGGCTGCTCCCGGGGCTGCCCCCCGGCTCCTTGGCCCGGGCCGTGGGGCTGCTGTCCTCGGCCATGAGGCGGCTGAGGCGGCTGAGGGGCTCCTGCACGGCCTCCGACAGCCGCCGCCTGGTGTCCTCCAGCCTGGCGTCGCGCAGCCGGAGCAGGGCGGCTCGGCTCTCCGACGGGGACACGCTGGGCGACGACGGAGCCGTGCGCGACTTGGCCGGGCTCAGCCGGGGCTGGGGGGCCCGCGGGAGGTCGGCCAGGAGCATCCCCCCGGGCTGGGGAGAGGGGGGACGCTTCGTGTCCCCGTCCGCGGTGGGGAGGAGCCCGAAGCCATCCCGGCCGCCGGTGTCCTCCCTGGTGCCGCCGGGATGGGGCGTTGGTCCCTCCGTGTCCCCGCGGCGAGGTGAGCCTGGGGACGGTGCCAGGGCTGGGGAGGCGTCTGCTGCCACCGCAGCCTGGTCTGCCATCGCTCGCATCGCCGACAGCACTGCCGAGGGACAGGGAAGCGGCTGTCAGAGCTGCAAGAGCTCCGGGTCACCTCAGGGCACAGAACGTCCCTGCCCCGGTCTTGCCAACCCCATCGGCATCACCCAGGGGCATCTCCCGGGACCCATCGCTCCGGGCTGGGCGCCTTCCAGCCGATTTCAGGATGCGCTTGGGGCACGGAGCTTGAGGTTCTCCCTGTGCTTCCCGGCAGGGACGGGATGCAGAAGGCCCCGTGGTGAGATGAGCTCAATGGCTGCGTGTGGGAAACCGCTTGTCTAACGAGGATAAACCTCAGCCAGGCAATTAGCAACGGGGCTGCCGAGAGCCCGGAGCTGCCAGCCAGGGCTGCAGCCAAAACAGGGGGATTTTCTGCACCAGGACGTTCCACTGGTCCCAGTGTGAGAGCTGGGGCTGCGAGGAGGGATGCCAGGCCAGCGGGCAGGACTCCCTGACTCCTCTAAATGTTCATGGTTTGGCCCCTGCTTCAAGCACTGCACGAATCCAAAATGGAGCCAGCCCAAGCTGCGGCCCCAGTGCAGCGTGGGGATGCTCCGTAAGCACAGTCAGCAATCTCTGGCTTTACGGGGGGCGGGGGGCACAAAAGTTTTTCTAACACAAAGTTTCCATTGTCCTGAGGGTATCTCTGGCCTCAAGAAAGTGCAGTCCTGCCCCCATCAGCCACCACTGTCCCTCATTGCTGCACTCCTGCCAAAGCCATGGGCTGACCTGCTCTGAGCTGTGCCCCCTCTGTGATTTTGAGAGGGAGAAGGGATCTGTAGGAAGGGCTCTGCAGGGCCACCGCGGTGCTGAGTCAGCTCCCAGCGGGTCCATGGAGTGCTCAGCCCACTGTGTCCTCTTCCCCTCACAGCATCCCTGCAGCAGGAGCAGGAATGCATCCCAGGGACCCTGGGGCTGCCTCACGCTCGCACCACGCTGCCCTGGATCTTCAAAGCTCCTCAGTGCCAGGAATTAATTACAGGCTGTGCCGCAGCTGCCTCCAGCCCCCTTTATATAATCTCAGCTCTTGCTTTGCTTCTCCTTTACAGGAGCCACTTGTTAACCCCAAATCATCCACGGGTGATTGTCTCGCTGGTGCCAGTGCCCTGCAGAGAGCTTGGCTGGTGCTGTCCAGCCCGTGGGCAGGGCTGCGGCACTGCTGGCACCACTGGCACCTGGCAAAGCACCAAAACAGCCAAACGAGGAGTGAGCAGGGGGAAATGAGCAGTGGAGCTGGGCCTGAGACGGGACCTGCTCTAGTGAAGGGTGTCCCTCTCCACTGCAGGGGTGGTCTTTAAGGTCCCTTCCAACCCAAAGCATTCCATGATTCTGTGATTCCAAGGGGTCCCTCCCCTGATGCCACAGGGCCCTGTCCCCCTCCCACCCCAGCACTGCAGCCCAGACACCCCCTGCCCCTCATCATGCAGGGTTCTCAGTGGCCCCACATCACAGCCACCCCCAGTATCCCCAGTACTGCCCATCACCCCGGGCTGTCCCTACCAGAACGTCCCTGGGCCGGTCCTTGGAGGGTCCTGCCTGGCCACTGCTCCGTGTCCCTGCCAGGTCAGGGGGACAGTGTCTCCCCAGCTCTGGGCTCAGTGCTGCCCGTGTTCCACTCCGCCGTGCCTGGCTCTCCGTTCCCACCACTCCCGTACTCGTGGGTTTTAAAAGCTAAAAAAAAAGAAGGAAAAAAAAAGAAGTCTGTTTCCTGAGAGACCATTAGCACGGTGGAAGACGGCTATAATAATAGCCTGGGCTTGTATGGGAGTTCTCCTCTGGCAGGGCCGGCGAGTACAGCGGGGGCTACGCTGCTGCTGCTGCTGCTGCTGCTGCTGCTGCTGCTGCTGCTGCTGCAGCAGCCACCTCTGGGGAGGGTGGGGGGCAGCAGGACAGACCTTGTTGGGTGCCCTGACTGGACCATCAGCACCCCGAGAAGGAGGTGCAGCTCCGGGGGAGGCTTTTCTGCTGCCTCAGGCTTCAGAGAGCCAACACTGAGTGTGGAGGTGGCCCAGCACTAACCCACCTCCCAGCCTAGACCTTGTCCCCAGCCTGTTGCTCTGCAGGATCGGGAGGATCTTTTTGCTCTTTACAGGATAAATTGGATATGATGGTCCTTGCAAGTGTTTTCATGGGGGCAGCTGGGTGGGCTTGGTGGGGTCCTGGGGCAATGGGGATGATGGTGGTTTTGGAGGTGCCAGCAAACAGTTCTCAGGGGGTGATCCCTCCTGTTTGGGTCGTCCCTGAGAGGGATTGGGGCTGAGTGGGATGTCTGCTGAGGGGCAGTGCTTGGGACACCCAGCCCAGGATGGTCACATCTCTGCAGGGCAGGGGCACAAGGCCCCTAATGACAGTGTCCTCCCCTCGCAGTATGTGGGCACACCAAAGCCGTAACCATCAGTGAGCCTCTCCACTGGATTCCAGCTCCAAAATTCCGCTCCTTGCTCCCAGCTTTGGTTCAAATTCAGGTCTTGGACATGACCTGACAGCTTGGGCTGGTGTCTTGAGGCATCTCCCCCTAAAACATTCCCTTCACACGGCCAAGGCAGCAGGAGGTGGCATGGCACAGCCTGGCATGGGGGGAGCTCCCGGGGGGCACTGCCTGCCTGGTGTTTGCTTTGGTTGTAGAATCAGGGAGCTAATTGAAATATCAACTTAATTAACTTCACTCAGTCCTCTGTGGTTAATTAGGGTGGCAGTGGCGCTGCTGGCAGGGACGTGGCACCACGGCAGTGCTTTTCTCATCCAGCCAAAGGAGCTGGAAGTCCCTCTCTAATTATCTGCACAAAACACCGTGACAGCACCCGGCTGTGACGCTGTCCCTGGAGCACTCTGCATTATCTCGACATCAGGGAGCACCAAAGTGGCTTTGAGGGAATTCTGCAAGCTCAGAATGTAACTTTGGCCAATGGGTTGGTCAGTGTGGGATTCCAGCTCCATCCTCTGCTCCCAGTTCCACATCACATCACTCCTTCTCAGGGGTTTTGCTGGTGGATACTGGAGTGGGTTTTGTGCTGCTGGGGGAGCAAGGAGCCAGGTGGGCTTTGGAATGCCTCCAGCAGGGTGCTGAGAGCCAGCCAGCCCCAGGACCCACTCCCAAAGCCTCTACACCACCCTGTGCATCCCAGGGCTTGAGCCTCGTCCTGCCTCTTTATGGACTCTGCTTCGCTCCCATGTCTCAGCCATTCCCAATCTCTGCTCGTCTTCCTGAGACCTTCACATCCCCCATGGCATAGCCCCTGCAGCTCACAGGAGCTCTCAGCCATGGGGAAGGATCCAGCCAGTCCCAACATCCATCCCATTCACACCGGCACAGCCTCACTGTCGGAATTCCAGGGAGCAGCAGTTATCCCACAGATGATGCTGCCAAGACCTGCTAGCTGCTGCGGCTCCTTCCACCACCTGGAAATCCACACCTCTAAGGTGCGCGGGACCCTGGAGTCTATTTGGAGCTTTCTCTGACATCCCGCTCCTCTGATCTCGGTGGATCTTACGGGAGGCGCTTTCAGAGCAGCGCATCCCCCTCCCTCCCGTGCGGTGACGCGGCGCGTTCCCGGCTCCCCGCGCCCCGCGGTGCGGAGCCCCTTCCTCCCCCTGCCCGGGCGCCTGCCACGAGCCATCAATCCCCGGGGCCGCAGCGGGAGCTCAGCCCGCCCGGGATGAAGCCTGACCTAATTCAAAGCGGCAGCATCTAGAGGGCAGCGGCACGGCCGGCGCCGGCCCCACGCCGGGGTCCCGCAGCCCCGGGGGGAGCTCCCGGCCGCCGGACACGTCCCTTGGAATTAGGGAATGGGGATCCATCCGAGCGCGGCCCTGCGGCCGCAGGGCCAGACCCCAGTTTTTGTCCAAACGGCACCACAATTTTTTCTTCTTGCACCAAGGAAGGTGCCATTTCCACGAGAGCCTAAGCCCGGGCACTCATCCGAGAGGTTTTGGATAAACTACAAAAGAAGGGATTTGTGGTGCTGATTTTTGGAAGGAGAAGGAAGCTGCAGCAGCTCAGCCCCTTTGGAACCTGTCCAGGTTCACCTTCAAAGCCCTCACCTTGCCACATGCCGGGCTGTCACTTCCTCCTCCCCGGGACCCCCCGCGCCCACGAAGGGCCCCGGTCGGACCCCGCATCCCTCCGTGGGAGGGTCCCCACAGGTGACCCGGCTCTGCGCTCCCGGGGCAGGGTGGTCCCTGCTGTGCCCGCTCCTGCACCCATCCTCAGAGCCCTGGGGGTGCCTGAGGGACCCCCAGTCCCAACCGCAACCAACCCTGCAGGGGAAACCGGGGCTGCCCGGGG
>VWZT01010401.1:182701-199120 GCA_013397055.1 Pachycephala philippinensis | reverse complement strand
GCTTCGAATTAACGAAAGCCAAATCCAAGAAGCTGGAAAGGGATATTATAGAATTTTCCATGTCCTTATTATTTTTTTTATTAGCGGGACCAGGCAGCTCGGCAGAGCAGGGAAGGAAAATAGGGTTTGTGGTTGGGGGGGCTGCGTGAGGCACTGGTGGGGGGGGCAGCAGCCCCCACCTGCAGCTCAAGGACCTCGGGGTTGGGGGGCTCATGGCCCGAGTGTTTAGCACAGGGGCTTGAGCTGCACCAGGAGATGGGATGTTCTGTCTGAATGTGGGGTTTGCAGGGTCACCCCCTCCGCAGCACCCCAGGGTGGTGGCAGGGGACTCCCAGAGCTGGTGTGGCACCCACACCGCGGTGTCCCGGCACGCACCAGCCTGGGCACATGGAGCAGGCACCAAGGGATGCTGTGAACCTGCCGGAGGCTCCCTGGGGGATGCGGTGGCACTCAGGGGGTGTGGGCGCTGCTGGCTGTGACAGTGCCCCAAGGCCCGGGCATTGCCGCGGGGGCAGGTGCCCAGCGGGCGGTGGGTGCTGCCAGACCCCGTGGGCTCAGTGCGCAGCGCCAGGCACCCTCTGCAGGGTGAGGGGCCTCGGGGAGCCCTGGGAAGGGGGTACAGGGGCTGTTTCATGGTGCTGGTCCAGCCTTGGCTCATAAACCCCAAATGACTGCAGGGCCAGGGGCTGGGGGCTGCACATTAACGAGCTGTGCAGGGACCGACACCGCGGCTTCCCCACCCCGCCCGCGCCAGGGCGAGCGAGTTCGGTGCGTTTGGATTTGTTCCCTGCCTGTTTCGCACTCGGGGCACTCGGAGCAGGGCCTGGAGAGTTAACACCAGCCACGCCAGCTCTTGGCCGCCGGCACATGCTCTGCCCGGCCCTGAACCGCCGCCAGCTCCCGCTCCGGCAACAACAGCCCCCATTGTGTGCCAGGCGCCCAGCGCCAGCACCCAGCTGCCGCCCGGGCCGAGGGTGCAGCGCAGGGCCACAAGTGGACTTTGTATCCCCGCTTTGGGCTGCTGGGCGGTGCTTTTTTTTTTTTTTTTGCCTTTTTTTTTTTTAATAGGAAGCAAGGAAGACAGGGCGTTCGGCTCCCGGCGTTTCGCCCAGCCGCGCTGCAGCGAGCCAGGAGGAAAATATTTTTTTAAAGACAATTGCTTGGCTCTTTTTTTTGCCTTTTATTTTGCCTCTCTTTTTTTTTTTTTAATTTTTCCTTTTTTTTCCCCTTTCATTTTGCTTTTTTGCCTTTCATTTTCCTTTTTTTTTGCCTTTTGTTTTCTTTTTTCTTTTTACTTTCCCCCTCTTTTTTAGCTTTTTTTTTTTCCCTCCTGCTTTTTTGCTTTTTTTTTTCCCCCCATATTTACGCCTTTTTTTCTGGTTCCTCGGGTCTCTCCCTATGGTGGCCCCGGATGCATCGCCTCCGAGGGGCTGTGTTTACCCAAGTGGCACCGTGTTTGTCACCGGGGCTGGCTCGCTCCGGTGTCCAAATCCGTGGTGGGAGGCACGTGACAGCGGGAGCAAACATCCTCCGCTGGCCGCCAGCGCCGGGGCTGCTCCTTCTTCCTCAGGATTGGAGCCGAAGCCTCCCAGCTGCTGCACCCAAACGCTGCCTTGGGGGCTCAGCCCAACCCTTCAGCCGTTTTGGGGTGAGGAAGGGGATCTGTGGGATCTGGGACCCACCCCCGGCTGCCTCCCGGGGCCCGAGGCCGGATCTGTCCCTGCTGTCCCATTCCCATGGAGGTGCAGCAGAATCACCACTTCCCTCTCTGTTCCGAATGGGGAAACCGAGGCACAGCTCCTTACGGGCAGGGGCAAATCAGACCTGTGCGGGAGGATTTTCCTGCTGGATCCTGAAGCTTTTAAAATCAACATTTTGGGGCCTTTTGGGGTGAAGGCTGTTGCCGTGGCAGAGGTAGGGGGTCTTGCACCCCGCTCCTGGCTCCCGTGGCACTTGGGACACGGGTGAGCTCTGTTCAGGGAGCATCCCTGGCTGAGCACGGGTTGTGGTGGGGAAGGTGCCCAGCCCAGGTGTGGCAGCACGGAGCCCGCGGGACCCGCAGGCTCTCACCGGAATGCCCGCGCTGGCACTCCCCACCTGCCCGGCCATCCTGGCTGTGCTCCCGGAGCGGGGAGGAGGGGGAAGGCAGCGTCATGGGCCGGCAAGCTGAGCCAAATCTCAGCCGAGTGATAATGTTGAACATTGATTTCTGTATTCCCCTTCCTCCGGCCTGGCAGGACTGTGGGGTGTGTGGAGCCAACAGCTCCTGCAGCCGGAGCCTCCGTCGTGGGGCATCCTGCATCCGTGTGTGCCCTGCATCCCAGCCAGCTCTGAGGCCCAGACCTGCCAGGGGAACTTCAAGGCAGGAAGAGCCTCCAAATAAAGGGTATTTTGGAGGAATGGAGGCACCATTTCTGAATCCAGGGAGTTTTTGGCTGCAAGCAGGCCCTTCTGGGTGCTCTGCTGTGTCCAGCATGTGCCAAACTGAGTCCCAAATCCCAGCCCTGCCCTGGGCTCCAGATACCCCTGACAGCCCAAACACCTCTGACACCCCCATTCTGCACCTGTGTCTGACACTGGGACGGGAGCAGGGCTTTGGGGAGCACAGTGCAGTCCCTGGGCTCCAAAGTGTCTCAGAAACGTGGATTTCAGGTCACATTCCCAAATCCCTGGAGAGGACCCTGCAGCCCTAGCCTCCCGCACAGAGCACGGGCCTCTCCAGCCTGGTGCATCCCAGAGCTGCCAAGGTGCTGGTGCTGGTGTCACCCTGCTCCTGCCCCATCCTTCCACCGGCCATGGAGGGGTCACGGCAGCACTGGCACCCCACAGCAGCCCCGCAGCACCATAAACCCCGCTCCAGCCTTGGAGCTGGGAAGTCTGTCTCGAAACCAGTCCGACTAGAATAACTGGGAAGGCAACTGTGGTTTCTTTTCAGGAAAAAAGAGATCTCGAAAAAGAACTGAAACTGTTTTCATTTGGACGAAAATATTCCTAGACATTTTTCCACATTTTGCCAGCAAGAAAGAGCATTTGCTTTTCATTTTTCAATGGAAACCCAGAGAAATGTAATTGAAAATGATGTTTTCCCTGAGAAAAAAGAAAAAGGCAATTACTGTTAAAAATCCATTTTGGTAAAAACAAAGCAACTTGGTGAAAGAAAACCCTCCCCAAACCAGGCCTGGCCTGTGCTGACACAGCTCCCCCCGAGCTCTCATCCCGCGGGGTGCCGCACGCCGGGGCCGGCCTACGGCCGCTGGTCATCCTGAGTGCCTCGGGTCCGGAATGGCCGGGAGCCGGGAATGGCCGGGAGCCGGGACCGGCCTGACAGCGGGAGTGGGACACAGCAGGACACCCCCACCACGTCCCACCACGTCCCCGCAGCCCGCCTGCATTTTGGAACGGGGTGTGAAGCAAACATGAGACGACCTCAAACACTCGGTCCCATGGTGCTTTTTGGAATAGTGATAATTAAATTCAGACTTTTTTCCTTTCAAAATGCCCTGGAAAAATCCAATCACTTTGCAAATCAAAATAAGCATTTCCAATTAATCCTCTAACTTGAACCACATGGCTTTTAGGGAACGCGGTTGCACTCTGCTGAGACGCTATTTTTAAACTGGTGACGGCTCCGGCGATGTTCCGAGCGTGCTGCAGACAGGCACGGCACGGCCCAGGCCGCCGGGGGCTGCAGGAGGGAGCTCGGGGGCACTTTGTTCCCCTCCCTGTCCCCCAGGTGTGCAGGCTCTGCCCCGTGGCCAGTGCCAGGGCAGGTGACAACTCTTGCTGAACAGCCGGTGGCTGTGGGGACACAGCTTGAGGCTTCCTGAGTTCAGCTTCCCCCTCTGATGGTTGTGGCCATTGTAACAGAGGAGCAGCCACAACCTCCTGCTCCCTCCAGCCAAGGGGTCCCAGCAGCAGCACTCCCAAATTCCTCCCCTGGGGGCTGAGGCTGCACAAACTCATCACAGGCTCTCTGGTCACCGGGGCTGTGCCAGGGACAGGGGTGAGGACAGGGCCCATGTCACAAATGGAGCATGAGGACATTAAAGCCTCCCCACGAACCCCCTCTTGGATTACTGCAGAGACTCTGCCAGGGGGGAAAAGCCCCTCTTGCAAGGCCACTTTGCCTGGCACCACTCCCAGTCGTGCCAGTGGGAGGAACTGGTGGCATCCTGGGTCACCTTCCCCTTTGACACCTCTTTTGTCCCTGGGGACAGGAGCAGTGAGCCCGTGGTGGGCAAGGGCACCCAGGTGAGGGATGGGGCCAGCTCCTGCCTCCTGGTCCCCGTCCCTGCCCCACTCAGGCAGTGGCATTTCTAGGGCCCCTCCATGGCAGTGCCAAGGTGGTGCTGAGCAGTGCCAGCTGCCACCCGCCGGGTCTGGGGGGTTATTTTTAGCCCTGCCTGGGGATTTGGGTGCTAAGCAGCCGGCACCTCACAAGCTGATTTGAGCACTAAGCTGAAAAGCTGGGGACGTGGCCAAGGCAGGCATGGATCCGGCCCCGGCCCCCACCTGCCCCCGGTGCTGGGGGAAGGCGCACCGAGCCCTCCGGCGAGGGGGCGATGGGTGAGCCCGAGGTGCTGGGGGGGGCACCCCCATCCTGCCGCCTGTGCCCGTCACCCTCCGGTGCCCAGCGTGCCAGGGGCAGTGCCACTGGGGGGAATGGGGGCGTTGGATCCCCTCCAGGCTCCGGGGGCTGGCGCTGGGAAACGCTGCCGTGGGCAGGGCGAGGCGGGAGCGGGCCCCAGCCAAAGTCAACTCAGCCACCGACGTTCCCAGGCTCCGTGTGCTGACGGACGCCCCAGTGCCCGGGGCCTGGGCAAGTGGGGTGCTATCCACCCCGCCAAATCCTCTTCTTCCTCACACGTGTGCTCCTGCACGTGTTTTTCCTCTGGGACTGTTTTGGGAGCAGCCAGAAGCCTGCAGCATCCCCTTTCCTCAGGGGCTGAGGCTGCGGCGGGGCCAAGGCCGGGTTTGGCACTGCTTTGGGCACTGAGCCAGCACCTGGAGCTGGGGCCATGGAGATGCTTGGGGCCCGGTTCATCCCACTATGGGGATACTGTGGAGCACCCACATCATCTGTGCACGGAAAAATTAGGGTGCTGAGCTGCTCTGGGAGCTGTGGCAAAGGAGGGATGGCAGGGCCAGACACTGGAGTGCCAAGAGCACCCTTGGCCTCAGCCCAAAACTTCCTGCTGTGTCCCTTGTCACCTTCATCACCTCCTGCCCATTCCTCGTCCCCCATGCTGGGGTCCCCAGCAGCCAGGCTGCTGCTTGGGAAGGAGCCGTTCCCCTGGGGACACCAGCACAGTGACAGGTTGCGGGTGGCTCATCACAGCGGGTCAATGGCAGAAGGGTTGACCTCGGCCTGTCTCCCCGTCGCCCCTCACCAGCTACAGGGTGGTGCCCACCACTTGCCGAGCCCGCAGCCTCCCCGCCACGCCGGCTGGCTGCCAGCCCTGCCTGGCACCGGGGCCTGCCTGCTCCTGCCCGCACACGCCAGCGGCAGAGCTGGGCCCAGCCCCGGTGCTCAGCACCTGTGCCAAGGAGCGCAGCCTGACCCCGCCGACACCGAGTCTGGCCCCGCACGTCACACTTTGCTCTCGCACCCACGACGGGTTCGCTGCCTGCAGTGGGGCTGCGGCACCCGGCACCCGCCATGCCTGGGGATGGGCAGCGTGGATCCAGCCAGCTCCGCTCCCCCTCCCGAGGGAGCCGCAGCATCTCCGGCTGCGCCCGGGCTGGTGGGTGTTTGGCAGACGGGCGCGGAGGCGGCTCTCGGCACTGTACCTGTGCCAAGCGGGCGGCTCTGAAACGCTGCTGGTACCAGCGGGGCATGGCTGGACCCCAGTGGTGGCCGGGACCGCCGGGGGAGCCGATGGGGGTGAGAGCGGGGACCGGCCCCAGCCCTGGGGGAGAAGGGCCCTTCCCTGGGGCTGCCAGGCAGGGTTAGGGCTGTTCTGCGGGAGGAAGGAGGCGGCTGCGTGCGGCGTCCGGCCCTGCCGTGTGGGCTTCCCAAGCTGCTCGCCGTTCATTTCGGAGCTTATTAAGAGCTGGGCTTTGTCAATAAGGCACCATATAAAGCACATTGTTGTCTCTTAGCAACCTTAACTAGTTTAAGAAGAATTTTGTTTAGTTTTTTTTTTTTCGGAATATAGAAGAAATGCACCAGGAAACGGCTGCGCCAGCCGGGTTCATCCGGGAGCACCCGCTCTTCCCGCACGAGTCGGCGGCACAGCACAATGGCTTGGCCCCAGCTCCAGTCCCAGCTCCCGGCGAGCAGGGCCTGCTCCCAGTTACAAAATGGGAGTGCAGGGAGCACCGGGAGGCTGCTGGGGGAAGGACACAGAGCCGGGGATGGCGATGGCGGCGATAGGGAGATCACCAGGCTCTGCCAGACCCCGTCTGGGCAGCCTGCAGGGAGGTGGGGAGGGTGTAGAGGGACCCTGTACCCGGTGTGAGGACAGGAGGGAGCCTTGGCCATGTCCCATTGTTCCCCGTGTCCCCAGCCCTGGCCCTGCACGGGAGCTGATGGGGTGCCATGGACAAGGGCACCGGGCAAGTGGTGGCAGAACCACAGGTCCTCCACTCCTGCCCGAGTGGGACCAGAAGGCATGGAGACAGGACTCCCACCACATCCCTGCCCGGGCTGGACTGGGATAACTGGGCCCCAGCCTCTCACTCTGCATGGTGCTGGAGCTGGTTAATGGCAAACGGCGCCTGGGAGCATTAACCCAAGCAGGGGGGGCGGGAAGCGGGGGTACAAACAGGCGCTGAGGGTGAATCTGCAACCGCAGGAAGTCAGTTATTAATTCGAGGGAGACGTTTTGCCCCTTGATTTACTGTCATCAGGCCTTTATGTAACGGCAGGGGAAGGGTGGGCGATGCTGTGGGGAGGGAGTAGACGAGGCAGGGTGCAGTCCAGCATCCCCCCAGTGCTCCCTTCTGCTGCTCCCCGAGCCCCACCATGTGAAAGGAGAAGGGAATCAGGGTGGGAGCCCGCCGGCTCCATGTGCCACCGTGTGCCAGGGGAATATGGAGGACCCCGAGAGAATCCTGTGCCTTCCCCATAGGACTTCCTCCTCCCTACCCCCCCAGTTCTCAGTCTGGGCCCCGGCAGGCTGTTGACATGGCAGGGGCCTCGTGTCCTCATGTCACCTCCTGGGTCGGGGGACAGGAGCTGGCAGAGCAGCTGCCGCCTGCGTGGTGCTGGTGTGCAAACACGGGGGTGTTTGTGCACGGACGCACTTGCACATGTGGATGGAAGTGCACGTGTGGCCACGTGGGCACGTGCACATGCCTGTGCGTGTGCAGATGCGTGCACACACGCAGGCGTGTTTGCACGCGCGTTTAGGTGTGTGTGCACGCGTGTGCATCGCTGTCCTGTCGGCACACACCGCAGGCACCGTCACGCACACGCTGAGGAACGCGTGTGCACACGCAGAGGGGACGGGACACGCGGGGTGTGGGACCCACGGCAGCCCTGTGGCAACACCCAGTGCCAGGGGACACGGCAACCCTGTGGCAGAGGACACGCGGCGTGTCAGGACCCCACGGCAGCTCTGTGGCGGGGGGACACGTGGGGTTCCAGGGGACACGGCAGCCCTCAGTGCCGGCTGGCGGGTGGCCCGGGCGGGAGAGGGCTGGGGGATGCAACACTCCCCTGCCTTCAATTGGCTGAGCGGTAAATAAATAAAAGGGAATTAAATAAATAGAGGCGAGTCGGTTTATATAATCGCTGGTACAGTTTNGCCCCCTATTTACCTACCCGGGTACTTTTTAACGAGAAACCTTGGGAAGGGCTGTGCGTGCGTGTGCACGGGTGTGCGAGCGCTTGCAGGGATGTGTGTGCATGTGTGTGCTCTGCAAACGTGCACAGGAGGGCACACGGCTGTGTGCCCGTGCCCAGGTGTGCCAGAGCAGGCTGGTGTGTGTGCAAGGAGCTGTGTGTGCGTGTGCCTGTGTCCCTTGTGTGTGCGTGTGTGTGGGTGTGCACAGCCGCGTGTGCATGCACGTGTATTTTCATGTGTTTGTGTGCATGGGGGCCAGCACACGCGTGTGGTGTGTGCCCACGGGTGTGTGTGTGTGTGTGTGTGTGTGTGTACCTCTGTGCACAAGCACGGGTGGTTTTCCCCCTCTGCTCAGGAAAGCACCTTTCTCCCATAGCTCCAGGTTCTTCCTGGGTGCTGAGGTCTTCCTGCAAAACCATTTGGTTTCTTCCCCGCCTTTCGGAGCAGCACTGGGAGGTGCGTTTGTTGGGGTGTGAGGGGAGCGCCCTCAAAGGCTGTGCCACCCAGGGCAGGAGGTGTCAGTGTGCCACAGGACACAGTGGGTGCCAGCTGGCCAGGGCACCCATGTCCCCCCGCACCCTCCCNCCCCAGACTGCTCCCAGCGTCCCATGGCAGAGAGTCCCGCGCCGGAGAGGGCCAGTGGGAACCCCCGGTGTCCCCGGGCTCAGCCCGGACTGTCCCCGCAGCGCCCCGCGGGGTGCCCCGAACCCCGCAGGACGCAGCTGCGCTGCCGCCCGGTGCCGGGGCTGAGCGTGCCCGTGCCGTGTCTGTGCCGCTGCCGGTGCCCCTTCCCGTGCCGATGCCGGTGCCCGTTCCCGTGCCCGTGCCCGTTCCGGGTGCTGGTGCCGGTGCCCGTTCCCGTGCCCGTGCCCGTTCCCGTGCCCGTTCCCGTTCCCGGTGCCGGTGCCGGTGCCCGCTGCCGTGCGCACTCTTCTGCTGCCATCTAGTGCTCACCCACGGGCGAGTCCCCGCAGGGCGCCTATCGCTCGTAGTCTTCCCCGCCTGGGCAGTGCCCCGGCTCGCTCTGCCCTGGAGAAGCCACCCGCGCCTTGGGGACACCTTGGTGCTCTCTCTGGGGAGGTGCAGGGAGGGCTGGGCCCCATGGCTTTGGACCCTGTGGTGATGGGCCCTTGGCTCTGGGAGGACGGGGAGCGGCATTCCCCCTAGACACGGGGAGAAACCCAGCAGAACCACGGTGCCCGGGAAGAGGTCCGTGGCACGGGTTACTGCAATGGCACTTGGATGTCTCGGCACATCCTTCCCCGCAGCCACCCCCATCTCACCGGGCACAGGCTGTGATGGAGGGGTGCAGGATCCTGGTTTTACCCACTAGGGACTATCCTGCTGCTCTTTGTCCCTGAAAGGGACAGTGCCATGGAAGGGCCATGGGTGGCACCAACCCCAGGCAGCACCAGGCACCTCGCTGCCGCTGCAGCCGTGAGTGTCCGACCTGCGGGATCCCACCGCAGCCGTCCCCGGCGGAGCCATTCTATGCAGGATGCTGGAGAGCAGCTTTCCTGCCTCTCTCCCGAGCCTCTCATCCCCGAGATGGATGGACGGCCTCGCCCTGCGCTCGATACCTGCTGACTCAGGGACTCGTGCGCCAGCATTGACGGATCAACCTCTGCATCGCTGCCGGGGCTCAGCAGTAACTCGGCTGCGCCGGAGCCAGCCGAGCCCACGGAACACTCGTGTGCGGATGCTGGCCCTGCCCAGCGAGGAGGGGGTGATCAATGGGGTGTCAGCAGAGATTCAGGCTCCTTGGGGCTTTGCTCAGGGACGTCTCGGCAGGAGATGCCGCAGAGGTATTTTTAGCCACGTAATTCATAGCTACCTCCAGCCTGATTAATTTTTTTCTCCCTTGGTCAATCCATCACACATTCTTCCCCGGTGGATGGATGTGTGCCGGGAGCTGGGCACGCTGGGAGGGGCTGAGGCAAAACCTGGACACTGGGGCCATTTCAGAAAGGTTCATTTGATTCTGTTTTCCATGGAGTAACACAAAACACCTGTACGGGGGACCCTAAATGCTGAGAAAACCCTTCTCAGGTGCCCCCCAGCAGGCCAGGGTGGGTGCAGTGGTGAGCACATGTGGGGCAAAATTGGTTCTGGGACTGTGTGCTGACCTGGACCAGCTCCTGGCATGCTCCAGCCTTTCCCAGGGCACTTTCCCAGCCAGAGATGCCAAAATGGGAGCCAGGGAGAGGCTGCAGCATCCCACATCTGTCGTCTCTGGTGAAAGCATTTCCACTCAGGCCTGATTCAGCAAAACAGTGTTTTTCCAATTGCTGCTGCACCCAGGATGAGGACACACAGTCCTGCGGGCTGCCGGCGTCTCCCAGGGGTACGGACACAGAACGTGGATCAGGGAGCTGAAGTGCTTTTCCCCTCCTTGGGAAATGTGAGCTGGGGGAGCTCAAAGGACAGGCCCAATTTGGGCTTTAGGCTCCTGTTTGCACCTGCACCCACTCTCCTTCCAAACCCTCAGAAACCCTGCAGTGCCACAGCACCAGCTGCCCAGTGGGACCCAGCGTTTGTGGGTGCACCACAGCGCACGCAGCAATGGGGTCACCCTGGCACCCCACGGAGGCCCTGGGCTCCTGCCAGTCCCTCTTCCGGCCGGCCGAGCGTCACCCACCGCCCCCGTGTCCTGGCGCGACCCAGCTTCCCCGCGCCAGCGGCTGCGGCCGGAGGCAGCGCGGGGCTGCGGGGGCTGCCTCAAAGGCCCAATTTTCTCTCTCTGAAGCCCTGGCTCTGTTCGGCATCGGGCAGGGCAGCGGGATGCTGGGGCAGCGTGGGTGCTCCCGAGGGAAGGGGCACTGCGTTCGTGCTGGGCACGGGCACTGCCAGTGCCCCCCACCTCCAGCCCTTTGATTCCGGCCCAGCCTCTTGCCCTGGAAACTGTGGCTGCCCACGGCAGGGTCGTGCAGGGCAGGATCTGGTCTCCTCTCCCTGTGCTCCGTGCCCGACCCACAGCAGAGCTGCATGATGCCAGGCACTATCCCTGCATGAGGAGGGGGACACCCTAGTGTCCCCAGGGTTTGTCTCTGACTGCGTTTGCAGGGTTCCTTTGCAAGCCTGAGTGTCAGCAGTGGCAGTGGCTGGTGCTTCCTAGCAGGAATCTGCTCAGCCTGTCTGCTTCCCAGTTATCCTGTCCTGGGAGACCCGTGGGGCCCTTGCAGAGGGTGATGGGTTCTCGGGAGCTTGGGGAGTGCATCCTCTGGCTCAAGATTTTGCCGTGAAGCTGCAGAGAGATTCCTCTACTTCCCAAAACCAGTCTGGGGTTGTGCCCAAAGCAGTCTTAAATCCAGTTTAAGGCAATTCACAGTCCCTTCCTTGGGCCAGGGCAGGTGCTGGGGGATGGACAGACAGACAGACAGACAGACAGACAGACAGACAGACACCCAGGCCCCCTTGCTGGCACTGTCTCAAGGACAGGAGCTGAAGGGACTGGATGGGGCTGGCAGAGGTGGGATGGGGCTCACACCAGCAGAGCCCTTCACTGCCAAGCAGGGAGATGCTGTTTCCTGCCAGCAGGAAAGATTTCTCCAAAAACACGTGAGCCAAGCACCTGGAGTGAGCTGGGGCAAGGACAGTCAGCCTGGGACCCAGGGCAAGGCTGGGATCATGGGAAACAATGGAAATCCAAACTCCTGAAACAGGGAGATGACCACTGAACACGCACGGGTGAGTGGGTCCCACCCCAACCCTCCCTCCCTTGGTCCCAGCCAGGGCCACGGCACAACCTCCCTGTCCTTGGCCCCAAGTCCTTCTTCTGCCCACAATCAGATTCCCCCCTCCAAAATCAAACAGCCAAGAGCTGACCCTGCACCCCTGACCCGGCCGCCCTCACTCACCATCCACCAGGTCTTGGCCCTCACGTCGTAGCAGAGCTGCCACCTCACTGAGCCCCCAGCTGCCGCCATGCCTGGCACCTCTGTCCTCACCGGCTATGCCAGGAGGTGGCTGGCATGACGCCCTGCTCCCAGTGCCATCACAGACCCTTTTTCCCTCAAAAAGCACCCAGAGCAGCTCTCAGCCCTGGGGAAAAGCAGCTGGATGGAGGCGAGGAATAATCCCAGTCCAGGAGTTTCTGGGCTGCCCCCAGGGAGGCGGGCCGGCTGCTCTGGGTGGGCTGGTGGGTGGTCACTGCCGGGCAGAGGCTGTGCCAGCGGCTGGACACGCCAGAGGGACAGCACCCACGTCAGCGGGACAGAGGGATCCCGGTGGGTGGGACAACAAAGGGATGTGGCCTGTCTGGGAAGATTTGGGAGCTGCTTTAGCTTTCTCTGCCCAGGGAAGGGGCTGCTGCAGGTACCCCCTACAACCCGCCAGCCACCCACCAGGGACCTCAACATGTTCCTGTGTGGGTGATGGGCTCCCATGGTACCTGTTCCAGAGCTGTGTACCCCAACACACGTGTGCTCAGATGGGGGCCCTTCTCCTTCTCCTTCTCCTTCTCCTTCTCCTTCTCCTTCTCCTTCTCCTCCTTCTCCTTCTCCTTCTCCTTCTCCTTCTCCTCCTTCTCCTTCTCCTTCTCCTTCTCCTTCTCCTTCTCCTTCTCCTTCTCCTTCTCCTTCTCCTTCTCCTTCTCCTCCTCCTTCTCCTTCTCCTTCTCCTTCTCCTCCTCCTCCTTCTCCTTCTCCTTCTCCTTCTCCTTCTCCTTCTCCTTCTCCTTCTCCTTCTCCTTCTCCTTCTCCTTCTCCTTCTCCTTCTCCTTCTCCTTTCTCCTTTCTCCTTTCTCCTCCTTCTCCTCCCCTCCGGCTCTGTACAAACTCAGGGATGAAAAGGGGCTGTGTGGGAATCTCACGTGAGGATCTGGGGGAGCTGGGCACCAGCAGGGCTGTGTGGGCTGATCTCTGCTCCCAGTGTGGGGGCAGGATCTGGTCCCTGGGGGTTCCTGGCCCTGTCACCCTGGTCCCAGCGTGACCTGGCCCGAGGAGGTCAGAGGTGCCTCAGGGGTGACGTCCTTCTGGCCACACTGTTTCCACATGCGCTGTGGGGTTCCCCAAAGGATCCCAGTGGGGGTCTGCCCCCTTCCCTCTGAGCCTGCTTCCTGCTCCCCACCCAGGGATGAGCCATCCTGGATCTTGGGCTTTGCCACAGGGAATTTCGACCCTGGCGAGTGCTCGAGGCTCTCAGCTGTGCATGTCACCCTGTCCATTTATCATCCATTCTCCCAGGAATTGTGATTTGATTTGGAGTTTGTGGGTCGTGGGCTGACCGCCCTCATGTGTGACTGAACAGCTGGCTCTGGCTTTGTTATCCTCAGGGACAGTCAGATGCTTCCCAGCGCTGTGCACTGGGGCAAACTGGTCCCTGCTGGATGCCCTACCTTCCCCCTGTGCCCCCTGCCCTCCTGCCCGCTGGTTGCAGACTTTCCAGCCCCAGGGCTTTGCTGCAAGGATTGAGGAAGTTTTTAAGGAGGTTTGGTTTTTTGTTTTTTTGGGTTTTTTTGGCTTTCAAGGCCCAGGAGTCACAGGAGAAGCTGGGTTTATGCTGAGCTGGAGATTTGATGACATTTGGGGATATTCAGACAAGAAGCTTCCGGGGATGGAGCCATCCTGCATCCTGGGGTCCAGGGGGATTGGGCACCACCACAGACACAGTGCCAAAGGATTTTCTGTGGGAAGGGAGCAGCATGAGGGACAGGTTGCAGGAATTCAGCTCCTGGAAATAATTGATTTCAAGGCATGGAGATTACTTCCTAATTTACTTTTTTTTTCTAAATACCATTTTTTTAATCCTTATTTTTGATCAAAAGCCAGGCCTTTTCTTGGGAAAAAAACTTTGGAGCTTCTCACGAACACTTCCCTTTCCAATGAGACTTTTTCATCCAAACAAGGGTTTGGGTCAGAAAATAAACCCAAAGTTGAGCCATGGTTGCAGCTCAGAGCTGGGTACCGAGGCAGGAGGGTGGCATTGGGCAGCAGTGGGTGCGGGGAGGTCAGATGGATTGAGCCGAGTACGTAAAATCTTCCTGGTTGGAATCTTCCAGAATTGCTGTTTGGCTTGGGAAGGGTGGTGTGTGATAATGTGCGTGTGTGTGTGTGTACTGGGGTGTGTGCACAAGCAGGCACATGTGTGTGTGTGTGAGACACGAGTGTGTGTTGGTGTCATGTGTGTGTGTGTGTGAGTGACAGGAGCGTGTCTCGGTGTCACATGTGTGTGACATGAGTGTGTGTGACACGAGCATGTGTCGGTGTCACGTGTGTGTGTGTGTGTGTGTGTGTGTGTGTGAGAGACACAAGCACGTGTCTGTGTCACACGTGTGTGTGTGTGTCCGTGTCACACGTGAGTGACACGAGTGTGTGTGTCAGTGTGACACGTGTGTGTGTGTGTGTGAATGACACGAGCGTGTGTTGGTGTCACACATGTGTATGTGTGAATGAGTGACATGAGCGTGTGTCGGTGTCACACGTGTGTGAATGAGTGACACGAGTGCATATGTCAGTGTCACGTGTGTGTGTGTGAGTGACACGAGTGTGTNGTGTTGGTGTCATGTGTGTGTGTGTGTGAGTGACAGGAGCGTGTCTCGGTGTCACATGTGTGTGACATGAGTGTGTGTGACACGAGCATGTGTCGGTGTCACGTGTGTGTGTGTGTGTGTGTGTGAGAGACACAAGCACGTGTCTGTGTCACACGTGTGTGTGTGTGTCCGTGTCACACGTGAGTGACACGAGTGTGTGTGTCAGTGTGACACGTGTGTGTGTGTGTGTGAATGACACGAGCGTGTGTTGGTGTCACACATGTGTATGTGTGAATGAGTGACATGAGCGTGTGTCGGTGTCACACGTGTGTGAATGAGTGACACGAGTGCATATGTCAGTGTCACGTGTGTGTGTGTGAGTGACACGAGCGTGTGTTGGTGTCACGTGTGTGTGTGTGTGTGTGTGTGTGTGTGTGTGTGTGTGTGACGAGTGCGTGTGTCGGTGTCACATGTGTGTGAGTCACACGAGCGTGATTTGGTGTCACACGTGTGCCAGCACACTTGGGCCATGCACTGACAGTGAGCGGAGCAGACACGTCCTGCTGGAAGCAGCTCTGCTGCCCCAGGGCCGCGGCGCTGGCAGAAGCACGAGGAGATGCCATGAGCCGGCACCCAAAAATACATTGAGAGGCCTTGGTAGGGTTGGGAAGAGCCTCTGGCACATCCCTGCCTGCGGGGAAGGGCTCTGGGGTATCTGGGGGGACCCTGAACCTCCTGCCAGGATGGTGGCTGTGAGCGTGGGCGCTGTGGCAGTGCCATGTGCTGGGGCTGGGGTGCCGCCTGGTCCTGGTCCATCGCCAGGGACATCGCTCCGACTTCGGGGGAGTCTGGAAGTGCTTTGATGGGCAATGGGGGGCCGAAGGGGGTGAGAGCCCCCCAGAGTGAGGAGTAGGGGGAGGTAGCCTCAGTGCTGGCACCCACCCTGGCATGGGCCTGCTCTGCCATTCCTGGGGCAGGGCTGTTGGGAAGCAGAGAGCCAGGAGGATGGATGTGCTGGGGAAGGGGCTGGGCTGAGCCAGCTGCTGCAGCCTGGGCACCTGGGGGCCCTGCCTTGGCATCTCAGCATTGCCCGGGGTGATCCTGCCTCCTCTGGCCTGTCATTGGTGCAAAGCCCAGCTCTCCATGCCTCAGTTTCCCTGGCAGGAAGGGCTCTCCCCATTGCTGGCCCCCCGTACCTGTTCCTGGGGCGTCCCTGCAGTGTCCCCCAGGGCCTTGTCCCTGGAGGAGGGAGGGGGATGGCAGCGGGGCTGTTCACAGCCTGGCTCCATGGCCTCCCTGCTGCCCAAACTGGGTCACCCTGCCGGGGCTGTCACCTCAGGGGGGTCTGTGTGCACGTGTGTGAGGGACGGGGAGTGTGCGGGTGTGTGAGGGCACACATGGATGTCCAGCTTCCATGTGTCCTGCCACCAGTGGCTCCAGTCCTGCGCTGTCAAGGGGCTGGCCCACCCCAGGCCTGGGACTGCTTCGGGACAGTCAGGCCCTGCTGCTCTTTTGGGACCACTCATTAGTGTTGAGGGACCAGTGTGCAGGGTCAGGCCAGGGCACCCAGTCCCACAGGTACCCTGTGTGCACATCTTCCCTCGCTGCTCTGTGCCTCAGTTTCCCTTGGCATCTTTTTCCCCCCGGTGTTCCTGACCCCACTTCCTGCTGGTCCCTGCAAGATGCGATGATCCCGTGGGAGTGACACGGTGACACCTTTGCTTGTGCCACAGGGCCACCTGGATCAGCAGGATGGGAGCGTGAGTCCATCACCTGGCTCCACAGCAAGAGGAAGCAGATGTGGGGGGACAGGATGAAACCCTCTGAGCTCGTGTGCGCAGTGATGGAGGTGAAGGTCTCTGCTTTACCCTCACGCGGGACCCCTTCCATGAGGGTCAGCATCTGGAGCTGGGTGCTGGTCCCTGTCTGGAACCATGGCAGCTTCTGCAGCCCCCGAGCTGGGATCACTGCCCAGAGCTGAAAATCTCTTTGGGACATCACATTTGGTGGCGGAGAGGAGAGAGGGGACAACAATGGGGGAGTGACAATGCCAGTGTGCCCCCAGCTGCTCAGACCCATCTCTGAAAATGCATAGCGCGGCCCGGGGGGGCCATGCCTGGGGGGTGAGGTAAATTCTGCACCCCAAAACCACCTCCTTTT